>CM035234.1:59449588-59993902 GCA_020226215.1 Sindora glabra | reverse complement strand
TGTTTAATGTGATTTAAAATGAATATGGACTCATGTACGAGGTATATGCATGTATTTTTTAATATTTTGAATTATGTTGGATCTATTTGATGTGATTAAATCTATCCAATGTGTCCTAACATAAAACCTATTTCGGGATTGTTATTTGAATATCAAATAATGTTGAATTGTTTGACTAAAGGGGTGTGTCAATTGTTAACAAAAAAATTGCAATCTAAATATCAAATGAATTCAATTTTTCGCCAAGGGGGCTCTGCCCCCCACACCCCCTATAAGGGGCTCTACCCCTTTGAACCCCCCACTAACCGGCTAGCAGAATCGCCGTGTTAACTCTGCATAGCATTCAAAAATTATTTTTATTCATAAAATTGTTGTTCTAAAATAAGATTTTTGATGATTTATGTTATGAAAATATATATGTCAATTATTTTACTTATCTTGTTTGTTAGCAATTATTACATATGATGCATGATTGTGTTACATAGTATAGCCCTTGGAGTTTTATGGATGGATTTTAAATATGACCTGCATGTCATGTCTTCCTCTATTTTTCTGATGCATATTCTCTTCTCATCTCACTCCCCCCAAATGTAACTTGGGGTTTTTGTTATAAAATTTTAATCATAATAGAGCAATCCTGGCTTAGAACGAGGAGAAGCCAAACAGCTATGAGACAAGAAGGAGCTAAGAAGTTAGTTTAGAATATCATTAGAAAATAAAATTTTGGGCCATACTTTGTGACATTTTGATTTCTTTATTATGTGATGATATTGATGAGCATGCATTACTATGTGATAGCATATGTTCCTGCCATATGATAGTTTTATCCATAGCTTGATATATGATATGCAGTAGTCTATTTTATTTATTTACTTTATATGATGTATGAGATATACTAGATATATTGCATGAATAAATAGGCTAATTAATAATGATTAAGTTAAAATTCCTCATATGAAATATTAAGTCAGTAATAATTAATGATGCCTTCTAATGCTTAGCACTCGTCAAAGTCTCGATTGACATAAGGTAGGTTTGTCAAAGTAAAATACCTCATTTATCTTAGTGAGACACGATTGGCTAATAGTGATATCTAAATGTCAAACATTAGGTCCAACTTAATTAGGATATCTCAATAGGATTGAGACATAAAGGCATAGAGTTAGGCTTTAATTCATTAGATGGACTAGAATAAGTGTTGTTCACCTAATTATCTAAGAGTTGTATATGATACAATTGGCAAGTGCTACTTACCTAAATAACTAAGTTTTAAGTGATTAGCCAAAGCTAACTTAAGGCTTGGTGAAATAAGGATCTTGGCCCACTAGAAAGCCTAGACAATATGACTTTTCGAATTAATAGTGAGGGTTATTAATTTAAATAAAATAGTGTGAGGTATATTTAATAAAAGACCTTATTAAATGTTTGAAACTTAATACTTACTTTGCATATTTCTATCGTAGATAACTAATGGCTAATACATCAAATAACTTATTATTGTGATCGATCCTTGAGAATGACAAACTGAATGGGACAAATTTCTTGGATTAGTATAAGAATATGAGGACAGTCCTTAAATATGAGCAAAAAAATGTATGTCCTAGAGGAACATGTTCCTTAAAAACTTGAAGCTAATGCCCCTCAAGCTCAAAAGGATGCTTATAAGAAGCATCATGATGACACATTAGATATCAGTTGTCTCATGTTGGGTATCATAGACTCTAAGCTTCAGAAGTAATATGAGAACATGGAAGCTTACAACATGCTTGAGCATCGTAAGAAGCTTTATGAAGGCCAAGCTTAGCGTGAGAGGTTTGAGGTGGCCAAAACATTGTTTTAGTGCAAACTGGCAGAAGGAAACCCTGTTGGGCCTCATGTACTCAAAATAATTAGGTATGTTAAGAACTTTGAGAGATTAGGTGCTCCACTAGGCTAAGAGTTAGCCATTGACCTAATTCTGTAATCATTGCCATAGAGTTATGGTCAATTATCATGAATTACAACATAAATGAAATTGATAAACCACTGCCAGAACTATTAAGCATGTTAAGAGCTACTGAACAAAATTTGCAAAAGACTAAACTTAATACCATAATGATGGTTCAAAAGGGCAAAGGTAAGGGCAAGAACAAAAAGGATTCCAAATCCAAAGGCAAGCTCAAGTTTAAGTCTTCTGCATTGAAACCAAAAAGGGGTGTGGCTAAGGAAGGAAAATGCTTTCATTACAATGAGATAAGACATTGGAAGAGAAATTGCAAGATTTATTTGGAAGAGCTAAAGAAGAAGAATGGAAGTGAGACTTCCGCTTCCGCTTCAGGTATCTATGTTATAGAAATAAATGTTTTTACTTCTACATCTTAGGTATTAGATACTGGTTATGGTTCTCACATTTGTACCAATATGCAAGAACGACAAAGGAGTAGAACTTTGCCTAAAGGTGAAGTGGACCTACGAGTTGGCAATGAAGCAAAAGTTGCTGCCTTAGCTGTAGGAACATATCATCTATCCTTGCCTTCTGGCTTAGTGATTGAACTAGAGGATTGTTGTTTTGTGCCTGTTATTAGTAGAAATATTATTTCTATTTCTTGTTTGGACAAGAAAGGTTTTTCATTTTTAATAAAGAACAAAAGTTGTTCAGTTTATTTAAATGAAATATTTTATTGCAGTACACATATGTTTAATGGACTTTATATTCTTGATCTTGAAACACCTATCTATAACATAAACACCAAGCGATTCAAATTAAATGATTTAAATCCAACCTATCTCTAGCATTGTCGTTTGGGCCATATAAATGAGAAGCACATATCCAAGCTCTATAAAGATGAATTCTTGGATTCATTTGATTTTGAATCATATGAAGTATACGAATCTTGTTTATTAGGAAAAATAACTAAAACTCCATTCATTGGACATAGTGAAAGGGCTAATGATCTATTAAGTCTCATACATACTAATGTATATAGGCCTATTAGTTCATCTGTTAGAGGAGGTTTCCAATACTTCATTACATTTACTGATGATTTTAGTAGATACGGGTATATGTATCTTATGAAACACAAATCAGAATCCTTTGAAAAGTTCAAAGAATTCAAGAATGAAGTATAAAACTAACTTAGCAAAAGTATTAAAACACTTCAATCAGATTAAGGTGGAGAATACTTAAGTCAAGAATTTGATGACTATCTAAAGGAGTGTGGTATAGTATCACAACTCACTCCACCTGGAACACCATAATGGAATGGTGTTTCAGAAAGGAGGAATCGTACCTTGTTAGACATTGTATGATCTATGATGAGTCATACAGATCTTTCAATTTCCTTTTGGGGGCATTCTCTAAAGACAGTTGCTTTTATACTTAACCATGTTCCCTCTAAAATAGTTCAAAATACTCCATATGAGATATGGATTGGAAAACATCCCAATTTATCTTTTATAAAGATTTGGGGTTGCGAGGCCTATATAAAACATCAAGTTTCTAATAAGCTTAGACCTAAATCAGATAAATGCTACTTTGTAGGGTATCTTAATGAAACTAAAGGATACTATTTCTATAATCCTAATAAAGGCAAAGTATTTATCGCATGAACTAGTATTTTTCTTGAAAGAGAATTTATCTCTAAAAAAAATTGTGGGAGGAAAGTAAAAATCGAAAAAGTGTAAGACTTGCAAAGTAATACTAGACCTATAATAGAGCCTGAATAGAGACCACAAAATGTTGTGGCTTAGGAATTAGCTTAATTAACACAAGGCCCATATAAGTCTGGTAGAATACGCTATGAGCCCAAGAGATATGGATTTCTTGTGACTTAAAATGGTGATATTTTACTCATGGATCAAGATGAGCCCATAACATACCAAGAAGCTATTAAAGGGCTAGATTCTAAGAAGTGGCTTGAGGCTATAAGAACTTAGATGGATTCCATGTATGCTAACCAATTATGGACTTTGGTTGATCCACTTGAAGAAGTAAAACCTATTGGTTGCAAGTAAGTTTTTAAGAAGAAAATCGATATGGATGGTAACATGCAAACTTTTAAGCGATTAGTCGCAAAAGGTTATAGGCAAGTTCATGGTATAGACTATGATGAGACCTATTCCTCAATTGTCATGCTTAAATCCATCCAGATTTTGCTTGCTATCGTAGCTTTTTATGATTATGAAATCTAGCATATGGATTTCAAAACTACTTTTCTTAATGAAAAGCTTCTCGAGGATGTGTATATGACAAAGCTCGAGAGTTTTGTCACTCCTGAAAATGTTAGAAAGATATGTAAGCTGCAATGATCTATTTATGGATTAAAGCAAGTTTCACAAAGTTGGAATCTTTATTTTGATGAGGTAATTAAAGAATTTGATTTCATAAAAAATGAATATAAATCTTGTGTTTACAAAAGAGTTAGTGATATCACAATTATTTTTCTTGTATTGTATGTGGATGATATACTACTCATTGAAAATGATATTCCTACACTACAGACAGTAAAGACTTGGTTAAGAAATTATTTCTCAATGAAAGACTTAGATGAAGCTGCCTATGTATTAGGTATTAAGATCTATAGAGATAGATCAAGAAAATTACTTAGCCTAAGTCAGAGCACAAATATAGATAAAGTGTTAAAATAATTTAACATGCAAGAATCCAAAAGAAAATTTTTGCCTATGTCGCATGGAATAAATTTGTCCAAAGCTCAGTGTCCTTCGATACAAGATGAGAAGCATCGCATGAATAAGATACCATATGTATCAGCAATTGTTTCTATCATATATGCCATGTTATGTACTTATCCTGACATCTTGTATGCTTTGAGCATGACGAGTAGGTACTAGTCAAATTTAGGTGAACATCACTGGACTGCCATTAAGAATATCCTTTAATACTTACAAAGGACTAAGGATTCATTCTTAATATATAGAGGAGAGGAAGAACTTGTTATAAAAGGTTACACTGATGCCAGTTTCCAATTCAATAAGGATGACTTTAGATTGCATTCAGGTTATGTATTTAGCCTAAATGGTGATGTTGTGTGCTGGAAGAGTTCAAAGCAAGAAACAGTGGCTGACTCTACTGTAGAAGCCGAGTATATTGCTGCCTTTAATGTGTCAAAAGAGACTATTTGGATTAAAAAGTTCGTTACTGAACTTAGCGTTATTCCTAACATTTCAAACCTAGTGGATCTTTATTATGATAACAATAGGGCCATTGCACAAGTCAAGGAACCTAGATCTCACCAGTGATCCAAACATATACTCAGGCATTTCAATCTTATTCGTGAAATCATTAATAGAGGAGATGTGAAGATATATAAAATACTAATTAATGATAATATTAACAACCCACTAACAAAGCTTTTGATGCAGAAAAAGCATGATGGTCATACTATGTCACTTGATATTAGATATATAAGTGATTGGTTCTAGTTTAAGTGGGAGATTATTGGTGTGTGTCCTAGAAGCCAATCATGGGGATGATTGTAATAATGCATAATGTATTATATTTTTTATTTCAGGAAATTCAATTATTATATTTTATTTTCATATTTCTTTATTCTATGCAATTTATAACTTAATATAATAATTATCCTTGAAATAGTTTTACTATTCTTAAAATACCCTTAATAAAGTATTATTACGAAATAGATAGTAATAATATATCGAGACTAGCATATATAGTGATTGATGATTATGAATCATGGATATGTAATATCAAGTTAATACATGGGTACATTATTAGTAAATAAATATACTGGACTAGCCTACAATGAGAAAACTACATGGATTCTCATGTGTCATTAGTTATTCTCATGTGATCATAATGCACGTAGTCCTTTAACCTGAAGTCATTACGGTTCCCTATATAAAGAGTCACATACTTTGATGTCATCATGTATTGCCTTTAATTAGGATCTGTTGTAGGATGTTGATTGGGTGTGTCATGAATCATGTAAAGGGATATGAGTGATATAGATGAGAATTTTGTTCCTATTACATAGTAGGAGTGATATCCTTGGGCCCCTTAATTGAGTGAGATTAAAAAATGTATGGCCATACTCAAATGGATCAATATGAGATATAGATCATTTGTTTAAGTTAGTCTACTCAGTATCAAGAAATATAAATTGAACATCAATGAGGATGATGCATTTCATACCTTTAGTTCAATTTGGATATTATCACAAAAAGGACTATATTGCAAAGTGTTATTCACACATTAAGTGAATATTAAATCACATATATTTTTACTACTTAGGTGATAGTGATATATTGCTAAATACCACTCACTATCTATTGTCCATAAGTAGGCCATTACTAATGTAGTAAAAACTTACAGCGTCACACAAAAGGAATAGAAATGAGATTATCATTAATTGGGCTTTAGTTAGACTAAGATCCAATTAATTGGGCTTATTTTCGTGCAAATATATATTATTAAAATAATAATATATATTTTTTGAAATATATATGATAAATTATATAATATTATTTGATATTAAAGTAATATCAGATAATTACGTTATTAGATATTATATAATTATATTATAAAATAATATTATTTTTTAATATAAGATAACTATATGCCTTTTTAATATTAGATAATTATATTATGAGATAATGTTATTATCTAATATTAGATAATGGATAAGTCCTATCTCTCCTTACTCTCTTCATGATAAGGATAAGTCGATAGTTGTCAAGT
Source organism: Sindora glabra (assembly GCA_020226215.1). Taxonomy (NCBI): domain Eukaryota; kingdom Viridiplantae; phylum Streptophyta; class Magnoliopsida; order Fabales; family Fabaceae; genus Sindora; species Sindora glabra. The sequence continues at coordinate 59,987,205 of CM035234.1, read as the reverse complement.
GTGATTAGAAATTTTTGGAAGTATTATCCTAGTAGGACTAGGAATGTGATTTGCCTTAATTCTATAAAAAAGAACTTGAAGGCAGCACATTGTGCAACACATTAGCTACCATTAAGCCGTAAATTCACTCAAAAAAATGCATTAATCCTAATCGTTGAGAGAAAGACGTATCCTAACAGATTCGTGGAGGATAAGAAGTCTTTGTTCACTGTGCATGGATACTGTAGAGATGTTGTACCTTTCGACTGGTGTTAGATTCGTGATTCATCTCGGTCTCTAAAAGTTTTGTTCAGAAAGAATACAAATACATAAAAGATAAAATCCCAACATTAATTTATGCCTTTCTGCATGGTTTCTTGGTGAGTTTCGGATTGAAAATTTTAATTTTTCGCTGCATATGTTAATCCAAAATCCAATAGTAGCTTGTTAAGGACCACCATTTATTTATGATAAAGGAAATTGTAGTAATGAAGGGAAAATTAATGGAAGGAATGATGGTATAGGTGGTGATAATGCAAGTCCTGTTGGTTTTAATGTTTTGTAAATGTGTGTGTTTTGTGTTTAAGGTAAATCTGGGCATTAAGGTGCGAACACAATTGGGTTTGTAAAGTTATGAGGCATGTTAATCAGCATTTATAAAATGACTGATAATGGCAAAGGTGGCAGGACTATGACTAGATCCCATGTAACTAAAAAGATAAATTGAGGTTCATACACTAACGAGAAGTTAGTTTGATAATGCTTATGTAGTTATTGGAAAGCATTTATCTTTGCTTGCAAATGAATAACTTGCTTTATAAAGACATCTTTTTCAATCTCTATAATGTGATAGTGGTTATGTTTAGCTAAGAAAGTGGCATGATCATCAGTTGTTAGCTTCTACCTTGTTGCTGGAGAAATAAGGTTCTAACGACGAAATTGATTAGAAATTGCCTCAATACAAGATTGGGAAAAGGCCAAGTGTATATTATAAAACATGGTGATTGGGAAAGCTATGGATGGTACTAGATGATAACTTTAAATTTGCTCAATCGATTTGAGATAATTAGTGTTAGGATTAGGAGCTAAATAATTGTAGTAAAATATTAACTGATTCCATCCAAAGGATCTATACAAAACATTATATTAGGATAAGGATTTAGTTGATACCTTTTTAGATGATTCAAAAATCTTATTCATTGATCACCTTTTTTATTTAGTCCCAATCAAAAACTCTGAGATATCCACACGAACTAGCAAATCACTAGTGGTCGTCTCATAGCCACTGATTGGAATTCTTCTCTTTTACCTTATAATGTTAGTTATGCTTCTTCAAGGGTTATGGTCAAGGAGGGCTGCTAGGATTTTTCTGTATTTTGGGATGCGTGAATAAAAATGTATTAATACCTAACAAACCTATTTAAATAGGTGCATAGCAAATATTAACTAATTAGACTTTGTTCTGTATATAATTATGAGCTTATAATTAGGCCTTATAATTGTAACATGTAATTCTCATATCCTAGGTCCAAATAATTTAGTCCATCAATTCTAAATTTACTAGGTTCTAAGTGTGCAACCCTACAGGCTCTCATTATATTAGCAATGATCATAAATCATATTAATAATCATAAATAATGAGCAGTGTCTAGCAACATATCATTGTTATCCAAGTAATAAGAAAGTCAGTGATTTAACTGAACTTTTACATATGATCATCATAAATGACCTTTTGTCTTACACATTTAGATTAAGCACGAGACATGGACCATGTCATTCCTATATAGTCCAATTCAAAAGTTTTTTAATTTTTAAGTAAGTTGACTAAAATAAATATAATTGACATCTCATGTTAATCCATCTAAGCATAGCCATGCATTTTTCTTAACCTTACTTAAGGAGCCCACGGATGTCACTCTGATTATATAGAAAGGATAAATTTCATCTTGGTCACACAAATCTTTCTGCATGATATGTGACACATCTAATAACTACCCTTGCATTCACTCAACCATGAGTGATATAGAGTAGTATCAAAATTATGAAACTTACATATAGGAAACTTTAGCGATCTCAAGTTAAAAGACCATATTAATGATGATTACTAAGAATCACTCATGATACTCATATAACGATTCATATAGTATTATTAAGGTAAGTCAATCCAATACACAAGTTCTCTAACTTGTACTCATGTGTAGACTTAATATCTCATATAAGTAACTACAAATGCTAGTCTTAACATAATAATGCAACCCAATCCACAATGATATATGATTAGGTACATTTAAGAATATAATTATTCTAAGGTTATTATCATAATTAAATATACTATGCAGAAAATATATGTATAAATATGGTAATTAGAATTATCTTTAAAATAACATAATTCAAATTTACAATCATCCATATAATTAGTTTTAGGGCATATATATCAACAGTTAGATCAAGCCGAACTTTGCTTGTATAGGGAACAAGAAGTTAGGGTACACAACAGAGGGTGGTTCATTAAATACACTTTGATGCCTAAGTTAGTAGAGCATCATTAAAGTTATATTTAGAATAGTGTCTTGGCTTGTAAAAGCATACCTAGGGCATTTTATGGGATCCTAGTCATTAATGAGTAGGCTGAAGATCAAGCGAATTATGAGTCATCTTTATTATGGTTGGTCTTTGGACATAATAGAGAGCATTTAGCCTATATTTGTACTAATAGCTAATATTCAAGTAAAATCTTCGCTGCTTTGTCATAAGTCACTATTAACTAAGTTAGCTAAAATTAAGGGCTTGATTGATGCTTACCTTTGGTAGTAGGGTATACTTCTATGTAAATATATTTAATTAAGTTTGATTTGGTTAGACATTTTAGTTATTGCTAATAGGTGTGTCCAATATCCATATCCTAGTCCTAATTAAGCATCTCTTGAATAATCATAACTAAATGGTTCCTTTTATGATGATATGGATTTAAATTGCTAACAATTGATTTGGAATCACACTCATGTTAGCTCTTTCTATACCCTTAACTTTAGGCTATCTAAAGACTACATATCATTGTTCAAGCTTCCATAACAAAAAAGTTATAATCATCTAGTGGTTTAACAAATCCTACCACCCAATTACCTTGCACATCTTTTATAACTCTATCATAGCGTTCTTCTTTATTCATTACCCTATTAGTATTCACTTTACCCATTCACTTGTAGAAGGAATCCAAATCATTACAATATTTTCCATAACTCTATTGTTGTTATAAATAGTTATCTTTCTAGTTTGCATGATTTCTCTTACAAATTGTAAAATAAGACTCATTGAGTTATTTGGCTAAACAAAAGAAGGCTAATGGATTGATTTATTTCACCAACACGATAAATACTAATAGCCCACCACCTATAATACACTCCAATCCTTCTGCTAAATAAACTATTTACTCAAGCTTTCCCATAAGTTCATGTTAAACTATTTTTTAATATTAACTACATAGAAATAAACTATACAGCTTAAATCAATAAAATGCTACCAAATCTTCTAAGCTTCAAGCATATGAAGGACTATTTTAAATTATCTCAAACAAACTTTGCAATATTTTGATCCATGGCCCCATCTACCGATAATTAAATTAGTTAAAAGACTATTATGATAGGTTTACCATTGCATGCATATCATCCATTAAGGAATAGGAACTCTCTATATTTGCTGCCAAACTAATTGTCTCACATCCTAAGTATCAAACATGATTTTAAATTATGCAAGCTTGATAGTGAATTCTCTAATGCAAGAATCTTTCTATGTTAAAGTTTCCTTACCCATAGTTGTTATAAGAGCAAACACCGGATAGATTATTTTAATAATGTTAAAATAAAGGATCATTTTAAGACTAGACCAATCCTAGTTGTTGCCTAGCATAAATTCATTCACCATAGCTTATTTCAACTCTTCATTTACAAAATCCAAGACATAATTCAATACAGGAGTTTCAAGACCTAACTAGTCATCAATAAAAATTGGATTGTTTCCCCATTATTTATCCTTTATTTCAATCCACTTACACTTTTGTTTTTCATTAAAGACATAGCCTTCCAAATAAAAGAGTTTTCATTCTTTACATTAGTATTTAATGGCTACACTCCTTTAGCACCATATTTACCTTTGGCACTTCCGCTTGTAAGCTCTTTTGTTCAATGCACATCTTGTAAAATAACTTCATAACACAAGATGAATTCATCTTTTCCAAATTTTGGAATCTTAACCTCTCAGAGCTCCTTAGTTGACATGTTTTTTTCTAACTAACAATATAAGTTTTTCTAACTGTTAAGTCATGACCCATATGAAATTTCTTTGCAACCTCTCAACCTCTAAACAAATCCCTTTTAGGTAGTCTCTCCACTTGTATTTCAAATATAGGAATATTACAAAGAATAAATCTAGCTATAGTTATTCTACTACATAGAAAAAATGCTAGCTTACTAACCAGCAAGTTTAATTTTAACCTTAGCAATAAGATCATCAGACTTCCTTCTATTGTTACTAATTAAACTTAAATTAATGCCCAGATATTTCCCTATGTTTAGCATGTAAGAAAACTAATTGAATTTAGTAATCTTGTTTACTGGATTAGCATCTATATTCTTTGAAAAGAAAATCTTGAATTTTTGTTGATTAACCTTCTAACCTAATGCATCATAGAACTTCTTTAAACATTTAGAAATACAATCCATTTGGTGTATGGTTACTTTAACAAATAAGAGCAAATCATCAACAAACATTAAATGAGAGATCAAAGGGTCAGATCTCTCTACTTCAATAAGCCTTTAATTACCAACATGAACTTTCTCCATAATTAAGTGCATAAGTTTCTCCATGCAAAACATAAATAAATATGGAGAAATAGGATCTCACTCATGAACACCTCTGAGAGGGGAAAACTTTGTTATTTTAAAGCCATTTCACAAGATATTCAAGCTTAATGTAGATATACTATCCATAGTTAGTTTGTACAATTGATTAGGAAAACCCACCTTTGTGAAGATATCAAAAATAAAATTCCATCTAAACTTATCATAAGCTTTCTTTAAATTAATTTTGATGGCCTTAAATCTTTTCATACCTTTTTTCTTTTCATTAAATGAATCATTTCACTCACAATAATGATGTTATTCTAAATACATCATCCATGAACAAAACTTGAGTAAAAAGGTGAGACTAACGAAGGCATCGAGTTTTTTAATTGATTAATAATTAGTTTAGTGAAACACTTGTAACTAACATTACATAAAGAGATTGGTTTAAACTAGTTTACAAACACCAATTGGCTCAACTTAGAAATTAGAGAAATAAATTTAACCATGTTTGAAAATACCTCTTAATGCTTTGCAAAATAAATTGAGAGTTAAAAGTATACTTTATGTGTTATAGGAATTGAATATTAAATGAAGTAAGAATTCGTTGAATATATATTGTATAATTTTATAGTTAATCACAATCAAGATTCATATAGAAATTATATAAATTTTTTGTAATAAAATTTTCATTCTATTAACTAGATTCAATACTTAAAATAATTCAAATGTTATGAGTTTAGAATTTAATGAATTTTGAAATTAAATTTGGTACAACAACTCCATTTTTTTTGTTCAATGGCATTTTTAATTGGAAAATATCATTTATTTATAAAAAGTAAAAAAAATAACATATTATTTGTATACATTAATTAACAAATTATAATACCCCATCTATATTAATATAAAGGGGATTGATGAGTTTCAGACTCCATTTTTCCTTTTCCCGATAAACCACATACAAATTACATATATTCATTAAATAAAATGCAATATGGTAATTTTCACTTACTTTAAATAAATTAACTACCCATTAAATGAGAAGTAATGAGTAGTTGCTTTATTTAAATACATAATTAATACAATATATATTATTAAAAATTATAATTAAATTCATAATGGAAAATTACTTAAGTAGTAATAGAAATTAAATAAAATTAATTAAATGTTTAGAAAACTGAATTTAACTAAAAGTATAAGAAGTTTGCTTTGAACTTAACTTTTAATTCTAAATACAAAACTAATTAATATTTACAAAATTAAATTTTTATAAAATATTATAATGTTTAAAAATATTTTATATTTATTTTAATAATTTTTTGGTAAATGATAGATAAAATAATAAGATGAAGGGCTTTTAATTTCTTTAACACTATTTGAAAAATAATATATAATAATGTGTGTTCAAAAATATTTTCTCACTTAAAGAAATTATATACTTTAACTAAAATACTTTATTTTTCTCATTAATTAATAATGAAGATGCATAGGAATAAACAAATTAAATTATGTTAATTATATTATAAATTATTCATATATTTAATTATATATTTAAGAATAATCTAAAATTATTTTAAATTGAAACCATAGTTATGTACGTTTAAATTATAATGAACGCTTTTTATCAAAAAAAAATTATAGATGTAATTTCGTACAATACAATTTAAGAAAAAGGAAAATACATTTATAATGTTTATATATCTTATATTTATGAAAATTAAAGTTAGAGACAAATTATAATATTGAGTGTTTGTGTGTACGATTAATTAAATTAAATTGTGCTAATCGTATTTTAAATTAATAATATATTTAATTATATATTTGAATAAAATTTAAAATAATTTAAATTGAAACCATAGTTATGTATATTTAAATTATAGTCATCATTTTTTATCAAAAAAAATTTATAGATATTGTTTCATATAATAATTTAAGGAAAAAGAAAATAAATTAAAAATGTTTATAAATCTTATTTATGAAAAAATTAAAGATAAAGATAAATTATAATATTGAGTGGTTTATATAAAGGAAACTAACAAATAATACACAAAATTAAAGAAAGAGAGAGAGAGAGTGAAAAAAGTTGTAAAAATTTTGGTTTGAAAAAGAAATATATAGCAAATATGTTGAATGTAGTTTGGACATAATAATAAACGTGAAAGTTGTTAAAAAATTAAATTAAATTAAGTGAAGAAAATCTTTGAACGCGCTTCTGAGCATGTGAAGAGGCTAGTTTAATAATAAAAAATGAGGAGAAATAACTTTTTTCTAAAAATAACGGATGTTAATATTATACAAATAGAATATTTTCTATCATTTTAATATTTTATAATTGTATTTCTCAAGGAAATGTGTTCCATTAAAATAAATGAGCCTTAAATATTTCAATATTATCAAACACATCCATATATTTATTTTTGTTTGTTTTGATAGAAAATATTTTTATAAAATATAATTATAAAATAGTAAAGTGAAGTAAAATATTTTATTTATTTAATATTAAATATAAAAAATTTGGTGAAAATGAATTCTTTTTTCTTAAAAAGGAATTTTTCCTCAATTATTATGATTTTAAGGTAGTGTTTACTTCACGTTATTTTTTTCACATTCCTTGAAAGCTTTTCAGAGAATGTAATATTTTCATATTTAGTTGAATTTAAAAAAAATTGAAAATATTATCATTAAAGGAGGTGAATATCTTATATTCTAATAATTTAGAAATGTCTTAATTATGTGAATAAGTAATTTTGCCTAGTATTGCATTCAAAATTTATCATTATTAAACTTCATTTCACTATCAATTATTATAATTGATTACATCTGGCCACCACCCACCACCATTGATCACTACCTTTCACTGTATATTATAGTTAATTGCCATCACTATCATGCATTGCCATTAATTATCATTGACTAATATCTATTATTGATAATTATTGTCAGCTATCATTTATCTAATTACCACAAGTGTTTGCCATCACCATCTTCTATTATTAGTGACCACTATCAATAACTACTCACAATAAGTGATCACCATCACCATTACTCATCATTGGTAACTTTCATCGACTGTCATCCATCACTAAAGATAAATACTAATTATCACTTATTATTAATAACCATTATTGATCACCTTCTATCGCTACTTGCTACCATTAACCACTCAATCTTTTGTTAGAATATTTTTAATATTCTAATATTATTTTTAAAAATGTAAAAATTAATTAAAACATAATATTACAATATTCTTAAAATATTTTTAAATAAACCAATTATAATAATGGCACATTTTTTAAAATTAAATTTTTAAAAATTACATTTTTCAAAAATATTAAGATTTCCAAGAATATATCATTTTGCAAATCAAACACCACCTAAGTATCATTTTTTAATTAAAAATATAAGTGATATGTTACTCCTTCTTAATATATATGTAAAAAAAAATTTTATAAATTTTTTGATGAGATAAACAGAACCATAAAAAAATAAAATGAGTGTATATTATAGAAATATTAATGTGATGCGAGTTTAATTAAATTAAATTTTACTAGAATAGGTGTAATTTGCCCGATTATTTTATTTTTAACTTTTTAAATTAAAAATTAAATAGCAGGCTAAAACCAAATCTATGTCTACTCTCTCACTTTCTTTCAACACTTCGGCTGCCTTTTTCTTCTCCCTGTTTTTCTCCTTATGCATCTTCAATTCTTCATTCTTAATCGGTGAATCTTCCACTCTCCGTGAGCCTCTTCATTGCCGTTGATTGAAGAAGAAGGACACCGTAGTTGTCGTCGCCGCAAATCAGACCGAGCAGCGCCTTCCGGTTGTCAGTCGAGGTCTCAAATCAGTAGAACGGTGGTTGCGGACTTCGCAGCCCGCGTTCACCCTCATAGAAGGCGCCATCTATTTGGTACGTTGTTTCTGATGTCTATGATTTTCTAAATAGACTTAATCGTAGCTAAATATTGTCTAAATTTTTTATGTTTTTGGTGTATTCTGTTGAGAAGCATTGAGGCAGTTGTTAGGTTTTTTTTTTTTTTTAGCCAGAAATTCTCATCTTCGAGGCATTTCTGAATTTTCATTTGCCTGAGTAAATTCATTTGAATGGAAGAATTAATCATGGCACTTCTTGGTCTGATAATGAAAACTTAGCGTTTGTTATTTGAGTTGAATAAACCCATCTTTCTCATCAGAAAGTCTTGGTGTTAGCCAAATACTGTTTCAGTAAAAAAATTAGTTTGTTAGTTTGTTCAATTTTGTTTGTAATGCTCTTAATTAATAGTCCTTCTTTTTTTTTAAAAAAAATTAGTTTACATTTTTTTTTTTTGGGGGGGGGGGGGGGCATTTTAGTTTTGTCTGATGATACTGATTCCATTGCATATTGATATTATGAATTAAGGGTAAGAAGGAATTAGAAGTAGGCACCCGAATGTTAATTCATACCATATACTAAATACATTCTAAATAACCGAGTTGATTAATTGAATATTTCTCATGGGAAAGTTGGAAAGCTTTGCCTTGCCCGAATGTGCTATTTCTGTAGAATGATTTTTGTCCTTTCCTTCTGTAACGATTTTATCTATTTATTTATTTTTTCATGAACAACTAGTATATATATTTCAGATACTCTACTGGAGTTGGAGCATTTCTTTTGGAAGATTTGTAATTGGAGGTAAGTTCCTTTCTATATCTATAAATTTATTATATTTTTGAAGCTTTTGAGTCTATCAAAAAATTATGTATTACAATCTCAGAGATGAACGTTCTCACAGATACACAGCGTCTGTTAAAGCTGAATTATACATTGTTGTTGGAATTAAATATGTCTTTATATGGCTTGCTTCAGTAACACACATGCAGTCCATCATGTCTACATATACACTATACTCTCTTCTCTCAAACTAATTAGGCATTCAATTTCTTCTATTCCCACACCCCCCCCAAAAAAAAAAATTATGATGTGCTAAAGAAACTTCCAATAAAACTTTGGTGAAAATCAAACGACATTTTTTTACAGATGCACACACACAGAGAAAAGTTATATAATATATCTATATGTTAACTATTGAAATAAGCTAATGACAAGAGTTTAACAATGATTAACTTTAAGTTATAGAATTCATTTGCAAACAAAATAAGGATGAAATAGGGATCTAGGTAAAAGTATATGTGAGTAAATATAATTGAACTGAATTAATATCTTGTTATGAAACTAATCTGGGTTGGGTTTCGTTTGAAATAGAAGTCAAGTCAACAAGCCTTTTACTGGGCCATAGGTTTGGAAGTTGTTTTCATGGTGTCGGCTCTTCAGTTGGTTTACTTAGTGTGGCTAAGGAAGAGCTTCTTTCTCAATAATAAAAAAATAAATAATGGCAGAAACAGGAAAAAAAATAAAAAAAGAGTTCAAAGGAGAATACATGTTAAAAATATGAGAAAATAGACAATTATTAATTGAAAATATTTGAAAAACTGCTTTTGGACTCAAAGAAGAAGAAGAAGAAGATTGGAAATCATTAAAAAAAGAGTTAGCCTTTACTTAAGGCAGCTTGCTCGACTCTAGCCCTCTCAACCTTGACTATTGGTTTGATTACAAATGAGGGACTTTTGATGAAAGAAATAAGTTCTCTTTTTTTTATTTTTTTAATAATTGTGTTTTGAAGCAATATGATGGAGTCAAAACTTCCACCTAAGATAATTCAACCCACTTTACAATTCAGGGATTTTGTTTACTTGCAGGAATTTGGCCCCTTTACTGCTCATTTGGAGCATAAACTTGTCTACTCTTGTGGGAATTGTTACTGGTTTCATATTTGGAAGTAAGTGGGTTTATTGAGGATGGTTGAACGAAAACAGTTCAAGACTAAGTTATGTATACCATATCAGAAAGGCCGCTGTGCACGCCATAATTGCTCCTTTGCTCATGGGAGTGCTGAACTGCGACGATTCTCTGGCCCACACAGTGGTAATTTTTTCAGCTTATAATATCATATGCCATTATTTTATTTGATTTCAGTTTATTCTTTCTTTTATATGAGGGGAGCAGGCAGTTTGATTTAGTTGGTTATCTCCAACGTGACTAAGTTGCCTACAGCTATGGTTTAGTTGTTATTTTCTGGAAACATGCAATTGTTATACTATGTAGTTAAGTTGAAGTCAAGAGCATCATTTATGTGGTTGAAATTTTCCCAGTAAAAAAAGTCCTCATGAACTTTGAAGGTGATAGCCTTGTCCTTTGACTAGAATTTTACTGTTATTAGATAGTACTTGAAAGTCATAGCATTTTTCTTTGACTAGAATTTAACTGTTATTAGATAGTATAAGATAGAGAAGACTTAATCATTCAATCTATTTGTGGGGAATTTCTTCCATTATCTCTGCTTATTTTCTTTCTGATCATTTATTAGTTTAGATTTACTTGTTTAAATTTCTTCAATAAATTTAATCATTTTATTGTAATTTTAGATCTTATTTCGAACCTTGTTTCTTTATTTTCTCCCCCATGTCCATTTCAAGCTTCTGTTCTATTATTGAGGGCTGAGTTCAGGAAAATGTTCCAATATGAAATGATTGCTGAACGTTTAAGAGCTTAATCTGTTGCTTTCTTTAGATATAGGTTGGTTGTAGATGTCCTTAGACTATTTGTAGTCCTATTTTTCTTGTGGCTTGTATAGCGGACTATTCATCTATTGGCTCATTAATGTGAGGCCTTCTGAATGGTGTGTGTCTGAATTTGGTGCTATTGATATTGCAACTTGTATGAGAAACTTGACCAAAGAAATAGAAAAGAAAGAGAAGTTTCATGAGGATAATATGCTGAATACAGAAGAAAATGCAAGGAAATGGATTATTTAGAGATGAGTTCCATTTTTATGATATTTACTGTCAATCACTTATTCATATCCCACAGCTTGTTTCATTGATGATTGGACGTTTTTTTATCAATTAAAGGTGTAGAATGCTTGATCATAGTAATGTTGAACAAATGGTATTCCAAGCAGTATGGTTTTTTATTTTATATAGAAGGTTCTTCAGAATGCCTGGTGCTTGTTGATTCATCTTAAAGCCAATGCTGCGATTGTTCATGTCATTTCATTTTGGTGGCAAACTTTTAATTGGTTAGTTCCATGAATCTATGGAACAATGAAGTATATCCTGAAGGATTGTGATTAGGATTCTCTGCAGTATGTTTTGTAGCCTTATATTTTGATCAGAAGGAAGCTCAGTGAATTGTCTACTTGGTTCATATAGAAAGAGCATCATCATTAGGCTTCTATGGAGTATGTCTTATTGCACTATATTTAGATCACAAGGAATACAGTGATTTGGTCAATCACTTCTGACAGAAAGTTCTACTGCTTCTGTGGAGCATCTGGTATTCCCTTCATTCTTACTTCTTGGATGATATTATGGTTTGCAAATTCTTGGACAAAGGCAGAATGGAACTGTTAGTGGACATATTGTTGGATGAAACCAAATCTGGTAGCATGTGAATGGTTTTTTTTTTTTAATGTCTAAAGCATCCTGCTGAAATCTCTACAATTCAGATTTTACTTTATACCCTTACTAAGCAAGTTCTTAACATGAAGGAGAGGATGTGAACTGTTCTTAATCCATTGCTTCATTGATTACACTTCAAGGATGTAAGCTACACACATGGGTTTTTACTATATCTGTCATAAGGGTGCTATTTTCAATCACCTTTTTGAACTCGCATGGGAGCAAGTAGTACTATTCATTATTATGTTTCTCTTGTTCCATTTAATGGTAAGCTTGGTCTCATTATCGATTTGTGTTCATTTTTTTATTACTGAAATGTGTGTTGTTCTTTTGTTAGCTCTGTGATAATGAAAGTTCTTTTCACATTGCAGCTAGGCGAGACTATTTAGGTAGTGACTTGAGGGATAAACTTGACAGAAGACACTTATCACCTCGAAGGTACTCACCAGCTAGAAATGCAAGGAGTGGACATGGCATTCATGGTCAGATACCGCATCTTCTTATCTGTGCCTTCTTACTGTTATTTTAGTATCATTCCTTATGTTAGTTATGATGTGATGTATGCGAATTGACATGTTATTTTACTATCACATAGGCAATAGTTTTATTGAAATTAGGGTATGGTTACTATATTTCTGCTTGATTGCACATATGTGTCAGTGCACATGTATCCTTGTTCTTAGAATGACACACTCTCTATTTTATGATTTTCCTTTTCTTTTTCCTAATATTCCATGGAATAAAAATTGCAGATTACAGCCCCTCAAGGTCCTTCGAGGAAAAAAGGTAAATCAATGCGAATTACACTAGAGATAATCTTTTATCCTTTCTAATTTCCTTCAGCATAATTGCTTGACTGCTTTGAAATTTGATCTACCTGTGCCATATCAAGTGTCAGTTGAAACTGAAATTTATGTAATTTTTTTTTTTTTGGGGGGGGGGTGTTTGGGGGGAAGGAAGATTGATACTTGTTATTTATTTGGGAAACTTGAACTAGAGAGAGGGAGAGAAGTATACAGGGGCACTTGATGCCTTTTGTTTGGTAAGAGGTAAAAAATAGTCCCCAAAAAAAAAATACTGAAACAGAAAACCGCAACAATGTGTGCTTTGTCTGCAATAAAATTCTCTACTATTTTTCAGTTGATGACATGAAGCTTTAGCATGTCAATTTGAAATAACATGAAATGTTAATCTAAGGTCCTTGTATGTATTCATTGTTAAATACAGTGAGAGGAAACGTAGGAAAAAGCCAGGGGTTACTGGCCCAAGTGATATTTCTACAAGTTTGCAGGTCTCTGATAGAATTCGAGATCAAGTTAAAGAAGGAAAATTTATTTCCTCTTATTCAAGGAACACTCCTGAGGATCAGGTTCAGAACTTTGTTTTCTTTCTGTATCATGATTTATGGTAAATTGTTTGTCCCTAACATTTTCTGGGAAAATTCCTGTTTTTTGTTGCTGGAACCATCCGTAGCTAAAGAAATTACAGTTGGATATTGACAAGCTTGAGAAGCAAAAAATTGAACTAAGGGTCAGTTGCATATTTTATAGTTGCAGTTGCTCTCTAGATCCTAGTATTATTTGTCTGTAAAAGCATGTGATTGAAAACCTTGGTTTCATGATGTATACTGAACTTATAAGACATTAGCAAAATGGTCTCTAAATTATGTAAAGTTACAATTTTGTCCCTAAGTAATAGTTTGTATAGATAATTTCGTCTCTTTGTATTAATCCATACAAATTATTTCGTTCCTAAGTTACTGTATGGAGGGACAAAATTGTACATATGAACTGTTATTCAAGGACAAAATTACAACTTTATATAATTTAAGGATCATATTGTTAGCACTTTATAATTTCAGAAATGAAATTGTTAATTTTGTCTAGATATATTTGTATGTTCATGGATTATGAACTTATCTGTTAGGATAGGTTTTACTGGTGCTGTCTAAGGAATGTTGAAGCTCATAATGGACTTCATATTTGCTATCATGTTAGTAAATGGCCATTTTGGTTATTTGGCATAACAAGAAGCCCCAAGTCCTTAGTTAAAGTTTCAATTAACAGATTTATTTTAATTTGCCTTTCATAAATCGATGGATCTTTTGTTGGTATTCTGGAAATGGGAACTATTTTTGGTAGTTTCTAAGTAAACTTTCTTGGCTGGCCTTTTCTTCTGGGGAAGAGGGGGCTTTGTTATGGGAGGAAGAGCAAATCCATTGAACCGGCTATATTGCATGATCTGTTAATTGAGGTAGCCATTAAAATATTTCCATGCTGATGAACTACAGAATAGATAGATGGATTAGAGGATATAAGTATTTAAGAATATGATTAGTTTTTAGGGTTATGGTTAATTAAGAATGTATTGTATTTCCAGTATTTTCTATGGAGAAAATCACAAGAGTATTAACTATATTTGTTAGCCTCTTTCTTAGCTAGCCTTTCAGCATTGATGTTCATTTCCAGTCATTACATACTTGATTAATGCTTAATGGTGATAGTGCTATTGAAGTGTTTGTTTCATTGTGTTGGATTTGAATTATATTGAAGTCACAGTCTGACTTGTGACATCTGTTTTTGAAGGCTGTCTTGGATGAGAGTGTTCAAGAAATGGATAGCCTTAATTCTAGAATTCAGGAACTTGAGGCTCAATTGTCTGAAGAGAAAGAAGAAAGTAAAAGGTATTTGAATGGCACAACAATTAGTTTCTAGTCATGTATCATTTCTCTGTAGAAATCTCCTTTACTTCAGCATTTCATCCGGTCGTATTGCAAAATTTAGGATCACCTCAAGAATAAGGAAGTTTATCAAAGTGCATGATCATAACTCAAAGTTACGAGATGAACTAAAGAGGCAAGTTCAGTTATTAATTTCTCTACTTTCATTTTCTGTTTATGTTGCGAACCAATGCGTTTTGATTTACCTGAATTTCTTCACTTGATTTTATTTCTTTGGAGAATTCCTGTGTCTAATTAGTTGGTTGGAATGTGTAGGTCAGAGGTCCAACTTCAAAGGCTGGGAGATCAGCTTGCCTCAGACTTTACTAGAATTGGTGCCAATGAAGAAGATTTAAGCATTGATATTGTGAGCAATGGTGAAAATACTGGTTTTCCTTCAACCACCAAACGTAATATGCTGCAGAATGATGCTTCTCCACCTAGAAAAAGGATGCATGTTGAGCGAGAGGCTATTGAAGAATCAAAGCAAGGTCTGCTATTGCTGATTATGTAAATTGTATCTTTGGTCATAGTTAGATCATGATAAATTGATTTTGGTTTCCCTGTGAAATTAATGGCTATAATCATTACATTTAGATGTCTTATTTTATTGTTCATCTTATTCACATACCAGTCATATTCTAATTATTTTATTTTGATTATTAAACACGTAGGGATTTAAATCTAGCCAGAGTTCATGGTTATTATGTTACACGCTATTTGTAATTGATGCTGACTTATCTCAGATGTCAATTTAGATAAATCAAAAGGGGAATGTTTGGTTGAAACAGCTAGAACCAGTAAGCGTTCTCGTTGGAATGTGCCTGCTCAGTTGGATGCTCAGGAGTGCAAGGGCCCTGAGGCCCCAAGCAGTGTAAATGAAGTAAGCAGGCCTCTTGATCTTGAAGCCAAGAGTAAGAAACGAATATCCAAGTCTTCCAACAACATCATTTCAGAAAAGGTGAATAAATTTTATATGATGAGCTGTATACAAGGAAGCATTTTTTTGCTTTATTTGTGATTGTATGTACTATGTAGATAATGAACTTTTTTCTCTTTTTTCATAGATTTAAAAGCCATAAAGCTGTCAATTCAATTGAGATTGTGATAAGTTTGATCTTTGTCAAAGCAAATGGATGTTTTGTACTTAATATAGCCATTCTTCTCTTCTCTTTTCTTTTCTTTTCCTTTTTATTTTTATTTTTATTTTTTTTGGGGGGGGGGGGGATGATATAGCCATTTTCTCACCTTGTTCATATTTGTGGTAAGATGATTGCCACTTTTAAGGTCTGTCTGAATGGGGAAGAATGAAGGGAAAGCAACTTAACATAAATAAACAAAAAGTAGAAATATAGTCCTCCATTTCCCTTAACTCACTAACAAACCATTGTATCCTTGGCTGTAATACTTTTACATGTAAATATGCAGTTGAAGGAATCCAGGATTGAGGTGCCATCAACTAGCATGGCAGCTCATGTGGTTGAGGAGGAAGTTGAGATCGAACTGGATGATGAAACTAACATTATTGAAACTGCACGAGCAGACACTGAGAATAGAGTGGCATTTGAGGCCAAGGGCCTACCTCTTCTGCTTCCCCCGGATATAACTCCTCGGAACAATTATTCTCAGGTCAGTTCCTCCTTGCCGCCATGGTATAGCCCTACTTTTTCTTATATATTTACTTCAATACATTTGCATGTGTTAGTTCAGTTATGCAGTATCTTGGCATTTAATCCTTTGCTTTCATATGTGGAATGTGATTTCAACATCTAATAACATCTAGTTTTTCCATACTTCCTTGGGAATTTTACCCCTTGTAGTATCTATAATTAAAGAGCATTCTGTAACTACGTCTGCAGTATGAGGGTGACGATGAGAATGTTGATGTGGATGGGCTTGACGGAGAGGTGGCAGTGGCAAATGTGGATATAGTCTGATCTCTATTTTTCAGTATTGGTAACTCAATGTTGATAATGTTGATATTTCTTACCAAAACTTCATGCAGTAGAATTTGAGATTTTGGAATATCATAGTTGAATTCTGATACATTGACGTTATGATAAATTCTAACTCCTTTTCCCCTCCAAGTACATTTCCATTGCATTTATGTTAAAAGGGGCAAGTGAAAAAGGCTCAATTATATGTTGGAATGCTAGTTTTTTGAAGGACTAAAGAATCATAGGAAGCAACATATTATGGTTGGTTGACATTCGAGTTTATTGAGTATAAGCCCTTTTATTGGGAAAGATGATGGTAGCGCTAAGAAAGTGGTACCTCAAAAACTCAAATCCTGGTCCTCCGTCTTGGTGGGTCCCATTATTTTTCTGTGAGGCCCGCTGAGAAAGAGGGCCAAGATGTTGCGAGATGTTGCACTCTCAACTACTAAAGCATGCACTTATTTATTTATTTATTTATTTGTAACTAATAATTCTTTTTCAGTGAAAGATTGTGTGTACTTCAAATCCAGTAACTAGAATTTAGGAGTGTATATTGTCTGATCCCTGGTATCAATTCTAATCGTAATTAGCTATATCAGCAACAAGAATCGTTATATCTCTTGGCGTTGCTGTTGCTGGGGTGACAAATATTGGGCACTCATCTTTCAGATTACATCTAAAATAATGACATTAGACATACTGTACACAGAAATGAGAGTACATGGATCTTTAGCACAACTGAGGTCCTTTGCTGGGATTTGGTGACAAGTAATATCCTTTCACCTTTGTCAAATGCTTCCACTCGTATTTTCGTATGGTGTGTTTTTTTTTTTTTATATTACTGGTCATATCCATGTTGTTTTACTGTGGAGAGGGGATCGGATCCTTGAGGGTGGGGGGGGGGGGGCGTGCTGTGTATGACCCAGTGTTTGCAATGGCATTTTCTTTGGATGGCATCCATCTCCACACACTGGTGGAATATGCGTTGGGCGCAGGAGAACTTTGGCCTTCAAGATATTTAAAATTTTGTATTCCCATCATTTAATTATATTGAAATTTTTTGAAAACCATATATATAAGCCATTGGATTGCTCCAAAATTTTAGATGAAAATCCCTTGTTGTCTCTGCGGAAATATTTAGTTCTATTGTACTACCTAGTATATATTGACAAATCAGTTATTTGACAAATCAGTTATTTCGAATCCTTTGTCATGATTGAGAATATTTTTAAAATTAAGGTAATTTTTTTACTTATAAAGTAACAACAAAAAGTAATATTAAAAATTCCTACCATGGTAAGAGAGAATATTTTTATCTTAATGGGGATTGAACCAAGTGTAGAAAAGATTGGTAAAAAGGAATTATAATAAGATGCGAACAAGGGTAGTAATTAGGGGAAATGTGATATTCAGAGGGCAATATTTAAATCATTGATCTTGTAAGTATGTTAATCTAATGGTTATAAATGATTATTAAAGATTGATATAATTAGAAATGATAAAATGTTTTGAATTTACAATATCTTTTAAAGATTGTCTGGATAGAATTTGAGAATTGTATGATTTTTTCATACAAGACAAGGTAAGGAGGAAGCTTTTGCCTCGAATAAATTGGTGGGGATCGGATCCTTGAGGTAGAGGGCATGTTCTGTGTATGACCCAGCGTTTGCAATGGCATTTTTTTTGGATGGCATCCATCTCCACACATTGGTGGAGTATGCATCAGGCGCAGGAGAACTCTAGCCTTCAAGATATTTAAAATTATGTATTCCTATCATTTAATTATATTGAAAATTTTTGAAAACTATATATATAAGGCATTGGATCAATCCAAAATTTTAGGTGAAAATCTCTTATTGCCTCTACGGAAATATTTAGTTTTATTGTACTATCTAGTATATATTGACAAATCAGTTGTTTCGAATCCTTGATGTCATGATTGAGAATATTTTTAAAATTAAGCCATTTGATCAATCCAAAATTTTAGATGAAAATCCTTTGTTGCCTCCACGGAAATATTTAGTTCTGCTGTACTACTTAGTATATATTGACAAATCAATTGTTTTGAATCCTTGATGTCATGATTGAGAATATTTTTAAAATTAAGGTAATTTTTTTACTTGTAAAGTAATAACAAAAAGTAGTACTAAAAATTTCAACTACGGTAAAGGAGAATATTTTTACCTCGATGGAGATTGAATCAAGTGTAGAAAAGATTGGTAAAAAAGAATTATAATAAGATGCAAACAAGGGTAGTAATTAGGGGAAATGTGGTATTCAGAGGGAAGGTAATTTTTTTACTTGTAAAGTAACAACAAAAAGTAGTATTAAAAATTTTTACTACGGTAAGAAAGCATATTTTTACCTCAATGGAGATTGGACCAAGTGTAGAAAAGATTGGTAAAAAAGAATTATAATAAGATGCAAATAAGGGCAGTAACTAGGGGAAATATGGTATTCAGAGGACAATTTTTAAATCATTGATCTCGTAAGTATGTTAATCTAACGGTTATGAATGATTATTAAAGATTGACATAATTAGAAATGATAAAATATTTTGAATTTACAATATCTTGTAAAGATTATCCGGATTGGGTCATACATAGAGCACGCCCCCTACCTCAAGGATTCGATCCCTTGTTTGCATCTTATTATAATTCTTTTTTACCAATCTTTTCTACACTTAGTTCAATCTCCATCGAGATAAAAATATTCTCTCTTACCGTAGTAGAAATTTTTAATACTACTTTTTGTTGTTACTTTACAAGTAAAAAAATTACCTTAATTTTAAAAATATTCTCAATCATGATATCAAGGATTTGAAATAATTGATTTGTCAATATATAATCATTTAATTATAGTGAAAATTTTTGAAAACCATATATATAAGCCATTGGATCAGTCCAAAATTATAGGTGAAAATCCCTTGTTGTCTTCATGGAAATATTTAGTTCTATTGTACTATTGACAAATCAATTATTTTGAATCCTTGATGTCATGATTGAGAATATTTTTAAAATTAAGATAATTTTTTTACTTGTAAAGTAACAATAAAAAGTAGTATTAAAAATTTCTACTGCAATAAGAGAGAATATTTTTACCTTGATGAAGATTGAACCAAGTGTAGAAAAGATTGGTAAAAAAGAATTATAACAAGACACAAATAAGGGTAGTAATTAGGGGAAATGTGGTATTTAGAGGACAATTTTTAAATCATTGATCTCATAAGTACGTTAATCTAACGGTTATGAATGATTATTAAAGATTGACATAATTAGAAATGATAAAATATTTTGAATTTACAATATCTTGTAAAGATTGTCCAGATAGATTTGAGAATTGTATAATTTTTTCATTGCAAGACAAGGCGAGGAGGAAGTTTTTGCTCTGAATAAATTGGTAGGGATGTGGCATAATATTTTTGCATTTTTATGTGAAACTTTACTATTATAAAATTATTATATTTTTATTTTATATGATAATATATGTGCATATATATATATATATACATATATTTAATTTTTTTAGTCATTTTAATAATTTAATTATTTTAAAAAACTTAAAAATACATTAACATTTCACTTAAGATGACGAAGGTAAAAATAATAATATTTTATTAATTATGTAACAACTTATTTTTTATTATTTTTTTAAGTTTGGAATTGTTATAAATCAATTATATATAACCTTAAACTTATATTATAACATTCTATTGATTATATATAATTTATAATATTTAAATTTGAAATTTTTCTTTCTTTTTTATTTACTAGTGTTTGAGATTAATTAGTAATTATGTATATATTTGTAATCCTTAATTTTAATTTTTTAAATTTTTTTATTTTTTCTATTGTTTTCTGTAAATTCTTGTGAAGCTTCATTGCCTTGAGGGGCATGGAACATGGCAGAAATTTTGTTCTCAATTATGAATTATGAGTTAAGGAAATATTTTATTTCCAAAAATGGAGCATAGGACAAGAAAAGGTTAATTTGCTTTTATTTTCCCCCATTGCCATCCTTAGACATAACAAGTAAACAATTTATGTTTATCTAAATCCAACAACCTTACCAAATTACAAATATTCATTTCTTTTCTCTATTTCTCTCTATCTTACTATCTTATTATAGACTTACTCCTTCTTTCTCTCTTACACACACACACACACACACACAATCTATTGGATATCTACTTTCTCTCTTTTAATCTAGCTTGTCCTTTTCATATTTGGATCCAAATCTAGAACTACATATGTTCTATTGCTTGTTGGCTAGGCTTCTTATTGCCCTGCCTTCAATGATATTTGAATGGGGCAAATTGTGATGGTGGTACTAGTTCTTGCTAGTAAAATCCATGTTTTATAGTCAAAACTTTTGTGATAGAGAGAGAACGATATATATATATATATAGAGAGAGAGAGAGAGAAAGGTAAAAAGAAGAGAAGATCTAAGCATTTGTGGGAAGAGAGGTTTTGCATATAGGTTGTTATTTAGCCTCTAAAAATCTTCCATTTTTTTTATGGTTTGGTATGGTGGGAAACCAAATTTTCTAGAGTTTGATCTCTTAATTTTCTTTCTCCATTTGTTGTCGCGTATCTTTTTTGTCCTTTTTGGATTTTCTTTAAAATATTTTTTCAACTTTTTTTCTCTTAACCTAATATATTTTTCTTTTAACTAATTACAAACTTGTCTTATTGTTTCTTAGTGAAGACTATAAGATAAAATTCCAATTAAAGTTGAAGTTGGAAATAGAATTAGGGCTGTGAATGTTATTAAACTAAAAGGTGAAAACTCTTAAGTTAGTAATGAAAGGAAGTATTAAAGGGTTAGTTTTTTCCCCTCTAATTTAAGAGCTTTTGGTCTAATAAAGAAAGGGGTGATGGAATTAAAGGTTTTAGGTTATTGGTTTTTGCACCATAGTTATAGCAAATTGTTGATAATGTGAATTCTACTTAAGATTTATTGAAGTCTTTTATTTTGGAAGACATTAGAGGTTGTTATTTCACAAATTTATTACGAGGCAATAGTTTTTCGAGTGAAGAAGAAGAAGATTAAGACATTGAAGAAAATGTGAAAGTTGTTAGAGAAATTAATAAGGCAAAGGGTTTGAAAATGGAGAATTTGAGAAGTTTTTACAATAAATAAAATTTTTAATTTTTTGTAAATATTAAAAAATTAAAACTTGTAATTGAGATGAATTAAGGATTGTGATTAGTTTCTATCAATAGCAATTTTGCTTAATTGCTACTAAAGCCCACACTTATAAAAATATGTTCTATATTTTAATTTTTTGGGGGGGTAAATTATTTTGTGTTTGAATTTAATGTCATCACTACTAATGGACATGGACATAATGATGGCAATTCAAATCAATCACAAATATCATTTTTTTTTGCCTCCACAAATTACAAAGAAACCCAACAAAACAAATAAAACAACACGAAACCAAACAAAACAAAAGGACCAAAAAAATTGGATGGTAAAAGGAATCAAACTAAAGCTACCAATACTAGAAAAGATAAGAAAAAAACACCAAACCTAATCAAGCTAAATAACAAAACCATCAACTAAGATTAAACTCATAGTCATAATCCAAAAGAGACTTTATTGGGGTGGGGGTGGGAACACCTAATCTAAAGAACACAATCCCTTCTCACAAACTTGCCTAGCTAATTAACAACCATGTTAGTTGAGCAAGGAGCAAAAATAAAAGTCATCAAATTACTATTATCAACCACATTCATGATGTTTAATATATCTAAAGCAGGTTTCCAACTAGTAGAAAGAAAAGGCTTATTAAGAGACTAAATAATACTTGTAGCATTAGATTCCACAATTATAGGATTAAAGAAAAAAATCTTTGACTTATTGCAAACTTTTCTTGATCACCAAAGCCTCTATTATTTCAAGAGATGGAGTATAGCAAACACTAGAAAACCCATGAAGAATAGATCCTTTATCATTTCTAACCAAGACAGTTAAACTAGTTTTTTTTTCCTTTTTTTGGATTTTTCATCGAAGAGGCATTAGTATTAAGCTTTCAACTATCTAAAAGGGAAAAGATCTAACCATAATCCATAAAGGTAATAGTGTATTAATTGGAAAGAAAATGAGAACTATTAAAGCCCTTTTTCTTTATTGAAGCTAGAGATTTAGAGAAAACTTTTGCAAGTGTTAGATTGCTTTTTCTAAAAAAAAGTACTCATTATGAGCCTTCCAAATGAATTAAGTTGTATAGACAATGGAAGAGAAGCACTTACCTTTTTCTTGTGAAGAGAGCCTAACAATTCTTAAGATTAAACAATCATTCACCAAAGGAAATTCTAATTTAATTAGCTCTTAAACAAAGTGGCAAGTTGAACCACACCTTAAAAATCCAAAAACAACCAATGAGTAAATGATTGGTGTCTTTCGGGGGAAGAACCACAAATAAAAAGACAAAGGGTCCCCCTACCTAAGACCTTTTGAAGACTTACTAGTAAAAGAAATGGATCTACCTAAAATTATATTGAATCTCACAACCTTAACACATTGTATAACATGGCAAACCCATTATGCTAAAAATCACAAATTAGAAGTTTGTTTCATAATATATTTTTACTTACAATCATTCCACTTTTTTATTTGTAATATTATTAGTTTTTAATTTATAATATATTTTAAAATTGTATAAAACTTGTATTATAAAAGACACTATTAGTTTTTACTGAATAGATATGGCAAATGAATATGAATGAATATAGTAATTTTTTTGCAACTATTTTTATCATATTTAAAATTTTAAACATTGGTTACTGGTTATGTATATATAATAGAAAAATATTATTTTTACTAAGAATTTTTTTTTAAAATTATTCATTTACTAAAATAAGATAATTATTCACCTAAGACAATTGTGTATATTTAACTAGAAAAACACTTTCATACTTATATACTCCATTTAATCATATAAAATAAATTTTAAATTACTAAGCTAAATAGTTTTGGTTTGATTATGAAAATTTACTTAAATATTTATTTATTTATATACATATTAAACCACTAATAATATGAGATAATATATTAAATATATAATAAAATTTTCATATGATTGATTAATGTAATGAGTTTTTCAATTATTAGGACTAAATTAAGTACATAATTTAAAATATTATTAATTTCAATGACATTTTAAAATTTTTATCTAATATCTATGTTAAACTCACTAAAATTTTGTATTTTCTTTTAAATAATACTAATAAAATGTTACTAAAAGGATATGTGACTCTAATATAGATAAATAAACTATGGTGACTTACCAATCCACATGCAAAGCACACATTCTATAATTTTTCATATATGGAGTGAACTTATGTTTTGCTCCACTTATTCTAAGAATCCAAACCCCGATAACCAATGGTTTTGCAAGATTCTCTATAACCTAAACTCTTATATAAGAATGTAGTAAATAACCATTCATTTGTAAAATTTCTATATGCATAACCTTCCCAATCCGACTACCAATTCACTTAGTATTCATAGCATTAAAAACTCTAATAACACCCATAAACCTGTATTAAAAACTCCAATGACACCTATGAACCTACACTTAGAATTTTGCATTAGTGAAATCAATATCAATAATATTGATTGATTGATTGATCCATCCCACTAGATTAAAATAAGTAGATTACCTAAAATGTTCCATAGACCTCTATCTAATACAGATTCATAATATTAAAAACTCCAATGACATCTGTGAACGTACACTTAAAACTTTGCCTTAGTGAAATCAATCTTAACAATACTGATTGATTGATCCTACTAGACCATGTTAAATAAATTACCTAAAATGATCCATGGACCTCTATCTAATACAGATTTAACTTAAGCCTTTATCTTGAATCTTACATCTTCCTTAAAATTTTATATTATAACAAGATTAATTAATAAATTTTAACAATGAAAATTTTAAAATGGGAATTTTATATGGAACAAATAAATCTTAATAAGGAAAATATGAGTTAAATATTAAGGAAAAAGAGAATTTATTAATTAAATGAGACTAGAATAAAATCTTTAAGAAAATGTAAATAAATTGTTGAGTGGACCTAAAATAAAGGGCTTGATAGGGTTTAGATGGTGAAAAGTATATTGAATAAAAGAAATAAAGGTTATAAGCGATTAAAGATGGGTATATAAGTGTGAAAGAGATTTAAGAAGAAATGATGAAAACACTTTTACCCTTTTATAAACTAAACTTCAACCCCACCTTTTTAAAGTACAATTCCTACTAAATTTCTTCTTCTTCTTCTTCTTCTTTTTTCATTTTCTTCCTTAATTAAGTAATTTGGGAGTCAATTTTCATCAATTTATTGCACAAATGAGATAAGATCTTTATGGCAATTAGATTTCCTATTGTTCTCTTGAGATTTGAACAGATTTAGGTATTTATCCTAAAAGGGGAGAATGAACACTAATATGGAATCTTTGAGATTTTGATTGGTTAAGTCAAAAGATAACAAATCCAACCTTCTAAATCCTCCTTCACAGTAGCTAAGTGAACATTGTAGTCTTATTTATAAGATTAAGGTGATTTTGTTAGTTTCAGTTAAAGTTTGGGTTTTATTTGAATGTTTGTGGAAATGTAATGATTTGTGATATTTAATTGTATTTAATATTAGAAATGACTTGAATAAGATATCTTGAATATGTATTCATGATTTAGTACGGATCAGTAGAAGATTAAAAGTATTGGAATGGTTTTAATGGGGAGATGAATTATGTATTGCATTAGGAATTTTGTAGAACCTCAAGCTAATGGTTGATCATTGGTCCACTGAGTGATAGGGTTGCTTTTTAAAGATATAAAGGCTAATTAATTTGCACTATTTTCTTATTTTCATTTGCATCATTTAAATAAATGTCTATTTACTTAAAACATGAATGTAAATAAGGAAATACCCCTTATTTGAATTCAAGTAAAATATAAAAAAATGAAAACTTTAAAGAATAAAAATTTATATTTTAGATTTTAGTTCAAAATGATGAATTTTTTAAATATTATTATTTTTTAAAAATTTATTAAAAATCATGTTTAGATTAACTTATGTTAAATTAACTAAAACCAAGATTTTTTCCTTTCTAAATTATATATGTTTAATATGACTCTCGATATAAAAGCTCTAGACCTAGAAATTTTTTAGAAAATCCTAAACCACAAGCTAGACAAAATCATGACATTAGATGTTAGGCTTCTAATAGATGAAATTTAAATAATTTGTTTAGATTGATAACTTGTAAAGGCCTTGTTTATAATTGAATATATGAATATTGTTCTTGTTATGACAATGCAATATTGTGATTATTATTTATGTAATGTATAATAGTAAAAATGAGATATGTTTTAGGCATGGAATTTGTTACTTAGTTTCTACTAGCATAAATCTCATCTTACTTAAACATATATATATGTATGTATATATATATATATATATATATATATATATATATATATATATATATATATATATATATGTATGTATGTATGTATGTATATATAATTTGCATAAGAATTTAAGGAAAAGTTTCGGTGTGTGAAAAAAAGTGAAGAAGTCATTTCCATTTATAATATTTGATTTCACAAAGTGGTTACCTTATACCTTTTTTTACCTTTTACAGATGAAGGCAACTAATGATTAAAATAACTATCTAGTATTGCCTAAGTCATACCATCTTCTCTTAAAGAATTTAATCCTTAAAATAAGGGTGGAATATTAACTTGAATATATGTAAAAAAAATTGATCACAACTAAACATGTGTATTAATTGTAAAT
The DNA here is from genome assembly GCA_020226215.1 of Sindora glabra. NCBI lineage: Eukaryota > Viridiplantae > Streptophyta > Magnoliopsida > Fabales > Fabaceae > Sindora > Sindora glabra. Next base: position 59,960,423 of record CM035234.1, on the reverse strand, counting down.
TTACCAACCGAATTTACCTTCATATAACTTAAAAACTTCAAGCACATATATCAGAAGATAATTTATATTGGCATCAATTGATTTCAAATGTAAACATTGGCATTCATCAATATGACCACTATAATAGTATACATATTCATTCAAGTACATCACAAATCTCTTTATGTTAATATCATAATCGTCAACATCATACTATACACATATCACAATTACAAGATAACATCATGGTCCATGCAAAGAGTAAGCTATATAATGAAGGTAATTAAGTCTCCTTATGACTCCCAATTTCATCCTATCCCTTACAACCTTATTTTATCCTTCCAAATCATTCTTATCCCTTACAATAAACATTTTCACAAGATCTTTCGTTATCCTTCTGCTTTATCCGTAGCCCTGATGATAATTTCCCTCATATCTCATCATTCCTATCATATTTTCCATAATTCTATATAATCAGCCTCATCAAGTATGTGCATTCTAATTTACAACTATTAATATCAATACTTTAAGCCACTCAAACAATCGAAATACAGAATACAATTTCATTCATCATCAATACCATGTCTTCAATACATGGCCATACAATACATTTCCATTATCACTCATTACACAAGCAATTATATAAAACTAGTTAACCTTGTCTACAATCCTAAATTCAACATTCATCATACAAACAATCACATAACTCTAATTATTCTCAATTATCATATCAAATGAACATTTACAATTTAAGAATCATTACCTAATGCATAAACAATCAAACAAATAGGATTACTTAACTTAATTATCTCTTAAAAATTCATAAGATCTTTATATTCTTAATATGCATGACATAATAAATGATTAACCATGTTTTTCATTTCCTTTCCTTAGGTAGACATAACTTTCTTACCTATTTAATTCTTACTTGTTTACAAATCAAGTCATTTATAAATACTTTTTTATGATTTTAGCCAATAAAATACAAGTTAATAACATAAAATATATGAATCCATGGTGAAATATTGAAATATTTGGCTATATACTCAACTATGTATATCCAACAATGAAGTATAACACTTATAGTTGACTATGTAATTAAGTATAAGAGTCTAGAAAGCAATTCTACCCACTAGTAGTCAATTATATAGTCTAATATTTATGGCCAAAGAGTAACTCAATCAAGTAAAGATAATTCCTGGTCCAAGTAGTCAACTACCTCTTTGTGATCTTGGAAATTTCTTGCATTTTTACTAATCATTTGCCTTTGAAAGGCATCATTTCACATTTACATCATACCAATCCATTAATCAATCACGCAAAACATCAAATACTACTTCCAATCTACCAAAATCACCAATTTATCATCCATTTAAAATCATTAATCAACATATTTCTCATACCAAACTCAAAACACAAAATATATGCATAACTCAAAACAAAATCATTCAAAACCATAAATTGATGTTAGAATGTTACTCACCTAATATAGAAGAGAGATTGAAAGGCCAAAATCAATGGTTAATGGTTCCTACTTATCCAAACTCAACAAATTGGGGTTAAGGTTCTATTTTCCTTTTTTCAAGCTTAACTTATAGATTTTCTTCAATTTTCAAAAAAGAAATCAAAAGCAAACTCAGTACAAAAAGGATTTTAATGCTCTTACCGTAATTGTGTAAAGAAGTTGATGAGAAGATATGCTTTCCTTACTTGGTTTGATGACAGAATAGGAGAAGGAGGAAAGGAAGTCAAGAGAAAAGGGCTAGTGATTTTGGGGTTATAGGAAAAATAAAGGAGAGAAAAAAAGTTAGGGTTTTTATGGGGATAAGACAAGGGTATTTTAGGAAATATACCCTAAAACTTCTCCATAGTGATACACTTACTTTTAAACACTTATAACTTCTAGTTTTTCACTATTCCAACTTTTCCCCATTTCATTTATTTTTAATTTCCTTCCTCTAATCTTATTAAATTAATTAATTATTTAATTTACTTAATATTTCACTTATACTTTCTTGTTATGATTTATTCATTTTTATTTGATACTTAATAGTAAATTAATCCTCTTTCCTCTAATATCTTTTTTATAATTTTCTTTTCAAAATTTATTTACTCTTCATAAAGCTTATATATATATATATATATATATATATATATATATATATATATATATATATATATATATTACATGCTAGAATCCATTAATTTCTTCTCATAACATGCATAATGAAAATTCTAAATTAACAAAAATCGCAAGGGTGATGTAACATATATGGCCATGCAAAGAAGTATGGGTTAACCGTAAATTGATACATGTGTATTCGATGAGAGTGAATATATTGAAATTATAAGAAAGGTGATAGAGGAGATGTGATATGTGAATATTGGATTTGGTAACCATTTATGAAGGGTGTAAAGTTGACTTTAAAGGAATAAGATCAAGTTTATGAAGAGTATAAGATTGACCAAGAGTCCTAATGAGACTTATTTACTTTATTTATTTTATTTACCTTGTGTGTTACATGAAAAGAATTTGATATGGATGATTGTGTACATTTGAATAATAATATTGATAAGTACGAGTATTGATGGATATTATATTGTGATAAGTATGGCATAAGTACATAGGTTTACAGAAGAGTAAATTTGATTAGTAAGTTATAATTGTTGTTTATACCATTTGTGCTAAATTGTTCACTCACTAAGCTTTGAACTTATCCTTTCATATATTCTTTTTTCAAATACTCAAGTTATTTCTTTATCACCACTTCAAAGTTGGGCTCCTAAGAATCTATCCGATATAGCTTAGGTTGTATTAGATATTTTGTTATAAATAATTTAGGCTTTATTCTATATAGAGTAGAAATAGGGTAGAAGAATCATGATTTGCACTCCTTTAAGGCTGGTTAGACTGATTTGTCCTTAAATTTGATAGATTATGAGTTAAGTCTAACTCCCTTGAAATCAAATTATATTTTACTAAATGAAAACTTTCCCAAATTCCCTTGTATGCTTTATTAAGTTAGAGTGAAAATGTGATTTAAGTTAGTGAAAATTGGATGGTGAATTTCATGTTGATCACAATCAGACTTGGGTCGTGACATTGAAATTAAAAATGCATTTATTAGATCCACCTTTGCAATTTGTAGTCCTTAACACCCTAAACTTTGAACATTATGTTTTAATTACAAAAAATCTATAGTATACTATTAACATAATGATATACTACTGTACCACCAAATTTAACCATTATTGTGCAGCATGCAAGATCTGATTTAAAAAAAGTAAACTTGATGTGCGATTAGATTTAGTGGTGCATTAATACATTACTATGTTAATGGTATATCGAAGTCTTTCCCTTTAATTGTATCAAATTCTTGTTGATATGTTAACTTGGGCTAGACTGTATGTGAAGCCCAATCCATAAATTGTTAATAAAATGGCCCCCAAAAGAGGGATACACAATTGAAATATTCAATTAAACTAAAAGAAAATTTTCACATTACAATTACTAATTTTTTCCTGAGAATACAATCAAAATTCAACCTTAGTCAATATTTCTACTTCAAAATATTCCAAGGAAATAACAATAAAATTAAACTCATTAATAAGTAAATATAACATTTAACTCTTTATTTATAAATATGGTAATTATTATATTTTTCAAATTTTATAACTATCACTATTAATCCTTCATTTTTGCATTTGTTATAATTACTTATCCTTTCCTTACTTGCTATGTTAAAATAAGTAAAAAGTATTGAAGTGAATTGATAAATCTCAATTTAGCAATATCAAATACATACTTAATTTTTAGTTATATTCTTTATTTTTACTATTTATTTTAGTATTATTAGCGAAGCAAGGAATGAATAATTATAACAAATGTAAAAATAGGAACTAATATTGCTATTATAAAAATCAAGAGATGTAGTAATTGCCACTTTTATAAATGAGGGATTAAATGTTGTGATTACTCATTCATTAATATACTAAAATTGAACCATAAATTTTGAGTAAAAAATAAACTTGTAATAAATTGAAAACTTGTTTTTTTTTTTTCTAAAAATGTATATTTTTTAGTTTACACTTAAGGGTTTTCCCATACCTTTTATATTAAATATGAGACTAATTCATGCTTAGGGTGATGGTAGTAGATGATAAACTTCTCTCAATAAAAGTGCTTTGAAGGATCAAATTGAGGATTCAAATATTTATAATAATTTAAATATGCATATATATATATATATATATATATATATATATATATATATATATATATATATATATATATATATATATATATATATATATATATATATATATATTTATTGTTCACGAATAAAATTTTTGATTTCACATTTGGTTATTAAAAAAATTGTAGATATACACATTTAAAATTATAAATATATATGAATCTTTTTTAGATTATGATTTAACTTTTAGGAATTAAATCTTTCTTTGATTAATTTTTTTATATAAATCATATAATGATAATCTAAAAGTATTATTTACATGGATATTTGTTTCAAATAATTCATATTTTGCTCAAATAAAATAAATTACTCAAAGGATATAACACTTTAACTTTAATCTCGTAATGACTTTTTTTCTTTTGGAATTGGATCTTTTATCTCATTAATTTTAGTTCTTTCAAATTGAATATATCTTAGAGTAGTTTAATTAATGGCATTGTTGTCATATTCATTTAAAAAAATTAAATATAAATATAATTTACAAGTTCGATAAATATACATATATATATATATATACATTTTTAATAACCAATTATAAACCTAAAAATTTTATTTGTGAGGTACTATATGACTAAGACCTTATTTTAGTTTTTGAAACATTCGGCTTGTATCAATTTTATTTATGAAGTAAGATTTGTATCAATTTGGTCGTTGGAGTTTTAAACCCAACTAAAATTTTAGTTTAATAAATTGTATTGTAGTACCACTTTTAGAACTTTCTTTCAAAGAGGTGTTATGCTGATCTTTATTTTAAAGAAACATCGGTTTATGAATTATTATTATTATATTTTAAAAATATCCTTTTTTAATTTTTTTTCATTTTTATCCTTTTTATGCGAGATTTTTTATTATTTCCCATCCAGTTTTAACATTTTATGTATCTATTTTAGATCTTGATCCTTATTCGGTATTTACAATTAATTGATCTCCTCTATTTTTTTTATTATCATTGCATTTATTAATTAGCTCTTTTTTTATTGCATTGTTATTAGGTAATTTTATTTCTTTTTCAACAAAATAATTTCTACTACTTGTATGTAAATGTAAAGGTGAAACTATGGTATTAAAGATTAATACTAGTATAGATTATGATGATATAGTTCAGATATTGTGTGCGAATTTTAAAAATCTATTTACTAGCAATTTTTTCCTATCATATTCTCTTCCCAGTCATCCTATTTGTTTGCTGAAGAATAAGTCAGAACTAAAAAATATGATTTACTTGGTTTGCATTTTGGATTTGAAATATGTGAATCAAGTATTAATATTAGTTCGAGTTCTGTATCACATTTACTCTGTAATGGCATTGTTGTTTTAGAGAGACAAGTTACTATTTCGGATATCATAGGGTGTGATGAGGCTTTAGTTACAAGTTTGTATTCTTCAAACAGTAAGATGTTATTATTTTAGGTATGATGTTAAGATGTTTGCCTTTAATTATGAATTCATTATACTTTGAGGAAAATGTGGCAGCTATTACCTGTATTTCTTGATTACTCTTTCGGCATATATTGCAATGAAGCTCTTTTATGATTATGACGTTGAGAAGTAACTAAAAAAGGTTTTGTTGCAACACTTTTATATAGCTCTCATTGAAGTGAAGATCATCAATTTTCTTTATACACGCCAGCAGATTTGATTTGTATTGCTAGAATTTTTCAACCACTTCTTCCATTGCTTCTCTTTGTTTAGTTGTTTTGCTTTCTTTCTATTTAAGGATAAAGAAAAATGTCTTTGTCAAATTTGTCATAAATTAAGCTAAAAATTAGACAATATTATGTTACTGTTCGTGCAAAGTAGCAATTTTAGTGAAAAGGTGACATTATTATTTATGATACAAATAGTAACATCATGCCAAAAATATAAAACATTCTTACAATTAAAGAATGCTTTTTAATTATCATTGAGAGTATAGTTTCAGGTAGAAAAGTGACATCAACTATTATATGTGCATTGAAATAAGATGATAAAAATCATTATTATACATATTACTATTTTACATGCAATAGTAACATGTAAAGGTTTGAAACATAACATGATATGTTACTGTCTTATGTTATTGTGATGAAATAAGTTAAAAAATTGTACAATTACTTACATGTTATTGCTTGGTTATTATTTAGTGCTAAATAGTAATATCATTGGAAGAACTAAATTAAAGTATGAAAAAATAATATGAGGACTATCATGTTGATATTTGGACTCAAGATGGATTGATTAAATAAAAACTAAAGTTATTTATGAGAAAAATTGAAGCATAACATGTGGGATTGAATGTTACTATTTGGGATCCAAATAGTGACATCATGCTAAAGAACACAAAACATGCCCAATATCAATAAGTGCATTGCAATAACTTGAAAAACATAATTATTGTATATGTTATTGTTTGGGTAAATTTATTACGCCAAGTAGTAATATCAGTGAAAAAAGTAAGATTAAATTAGATAAAGTAAGCAGGTACTGTCATGATAATGTTTGCACTAAAAAATAAATTAATTGAATTAAAATTAAAGTTTTTTATGAGATGTAATGTAAAGATAACATGAGGGATTGAATGTTACTGTTTGATATACAAATAGTAACATGATGCTAAAGAATACAAAACATGCACATTTTTAACATGTGTGCTTCCAAGTTTCTTTTTGTTATATAAACAATAACATAGCTAAAATAACATATTATTATCACTTTCATTATAATGTTTGGATTGAAAATGGAGTGATGAAATTAAAATTGAAATTCGTTATGAGATATAATCCATAAACAATGTATTAAATTGCATGTTTTTGTTTGATATCAAAAGAGTAACATGTTTCTATTTGCTTCCATGTGAATAACATGCTAAAAATAAAACAACATATGTGCTTCTATGTTTTTATTTATCATATAAATAGCAACATGGAGATTCTTAATAGTAGCATGTCAATTAAGCATGCAAACAATTATTATGTAGGATTAGTAATAATAACATACAATAAAATAATGACATGCATGTTCATTATTTTAACTTCTAGGGTTTCATTTCAACATACATACCATATACATATACATATAAACAATAACAATTTTTATAAGATTAAGGTTAAGATAATCTATATACATAAGCTATTTAAGAAGACATAAGGTTTATCTATTGACGACTTATTTTGACAGTATCAATTCATGTGAAGTTATTATTTAGCATTGGTTAAAAGTTATTGAAGGATGAAAATACTAATTTTTGATGGTATAGTGTTAGCTAAGTTTGTTTGCTGCAATTTTTTGATGATTTTTATAGTAGTTTCATTCACTTTATTGAGTTGCTTCACAAGGAATGTACGGTGATCATATGGGACTCAATGACTTCTATTTCGGTGCTTTTGTTCGTTTCATAATGCACTATAAGTGTATCGTTTTGGTCTTCTAGGGTTTAGTTTTGTGATAATTTACTATTTACAAATAGACTTAAATTAAAAAAAATGGACTTAGGCTATCTTGTTGCAATTTATTACAACGAATAGTATTAACCTAATTTTGCCTCATTTTAGTCCCTTATAAGAACTAACTTAATGCAAATTTTAATCCTCACATGGACTAAAATTTTGTTTAGGCATATTTAAGCTTAAAACTTTAGGGACCAAATTAATATAAATCTTATGTTAATAATAAAATTAAGACAAATTGAATGCTCCAAGGATTAAAATATAGTTTTAATACATACATATATATATATATATATATATATATAAACAAGCATATTTAAGTTTATATCAAAAAATTAATATTTAATTTATTATAAATTAATATTATTTTTTTATTTTAGGTTCTTCATAAATGCAAATTGTATCAATTTGTTTCCTTATAAGTTTATAGTATCAATTTCACCTCTTACATATTATTTATTTATTATTTTAGTCTTCCATTTATATAATCATTAACCTATTAATAAAGATATTTAATGGATGAATCAAATTAATCAATTTATCATTTGTGAAGGATAAAATTGATATAAAACATATGTAAGCAATGAAGTTAATACAAGTAAAATTAATGAGAGAGTAAAATAAGATTTTAGTCCTTACTAAAATGATTACTATGCAACAATGATTCAACTCTAAAGTTATACATTACTTCTACAAATATTTTCTTAGTGAATCATCAAGTAAGATGAATAATCATTTTGAGTATTAGAATATTAATAGATTTCTCCCCCAATAAATATTATTCTTGTATTTCGAATTCTTGGGCTTTGACAAATATTTTGTCCACATAGTGAAAAACTCCTACAATTAGAATATTATTTCTCATTTTTTTAACAATATTTTGACTCAAAATCATCTGTTATCATTAAAATATAATATAACTAGTTGATAACATAATTATGGGCATAAAACCTAATTAATACATAATCATAGGTTGAATTTGGAATCTAGTATGCATGTCACATGTTTTTATGATAGGTCAAATTTGATAAAATAATGCTAAGTGATACATATTTGAAAATCTAAAGATCTACCTATTTTTTATTTTTAAAAATAGTTTTTCATTTTTTTTAAATAAAAGAATTTATTTGTTAATCTATTTTTAAAAATTGTTCTTTAAATATATGACTTAAACACAGAAAAATAAAAATAATTTTTAATTATTTTTTAAATTTATTTTCTTATTTTAAATATCAATTTTATAATTAAATAAAATATTTTATCATTTATAATATCAACCATCTTCTAATTTTAATTTTCCTTTGATCTAAAAAAAGTTTTTGACATTTTTTGAGAATAAGAAAATAGTTTTTAAAAATAATTTTTAAGAACAGTTTTTAAAAATATAAAAATAAAAATATATCCAAATATACCCTAAGGTTTTATTTTTAAAAATATTTTTTTTTAGTTTTTAAAAATAGAAGAATCTATTTCACAACCTATTTCTAGAATTTATTTTTAAAAATTATTCTTTAAATATATAACTTAAAAAATAGAAATAATTTTTAATTATTTTTCAACTAATTTTCTTATTCTAAATATTAATTTTTTATTTAAAAAAATATTTTCATATTTATAACACTAATCATCCTCTATTATTTATTTTCTTTTAATTCAAAAATAATTTTTAAAAATAAAAATATATTTAAATACACTCTAAAATACCGTTAAGCAACCAACCCAAATATCTGTTCAATTCTAAATCTATTCTTCACATGGGCTTAACTACTGCCCTCAACAGGCCCAAATTCAGATGTACAATTCTGTATTTCGCGGGCTCATTGCATTGGCCCTAAGACTCCTCAGCATTCACCGTATCTTAACAAATCTTAAACTTACCAATTTTACTAAAAAAATAGAAATAAAAATAAACTCACCAAAAATTAAGGGGAACTTCTTCGTATTTAGGAACACTTATACGATTATTATTATTAATAATCCTATGCAACTTTTTCTTTAAATTTGTAAGATTTTATATAAAATTTATAATTTATTTATAAAAATTTGTAACAATTTCTCAAATTTTTATATTACAAGATCATTATTTTATGTTATGAAATTTACAAAAAAAATTATAGAATTTTAAATATTATGAGAATAATTACACCTAACATATATCATATAAAAAAATTTGGAGGTTTCTTTGATGCTAAATGTTTCTCGTACTTTCAGTTACTCACAGCTGACATTTAATGTGGTGTTTACACGTGGAAGGGAGACGTCCTCGTGCCAGTCACCTTCAAGGCTAAAATAAGTTAAAATTTTTTGTTTCTCGTTTTTGCCCTTGTCTGTAAATGGAAGAAAAATGGAGCTATATTTGCTCAGTAAAAGAAGATCGTTTTTGACAAAATCTTTTCAACTACATGCTCAGCTGAAGATGGCCAAAAGAAGCAGAAGGTAAGACGAGTTTTGTAGAGTTCCCTCGGACAAAATGCGAACTGGATTGCAAATCGAAAGCGACTTAGAAGCAGCGATGGTGTAGCCATTGATGACGGCAGCATCTGTGACTGTGGCAGTTGTATCTCGAACAAGACCTTGGATTGGTGCAACGTATAAAGTAACAAGAGGGATCCATTTAATGTGATACGAACAACAAGAGAGGGACCGTGATTAGTTCCCGAACTGAAGTTAGTATATTTGAGCTTGTCGGGCGGATTTAAGAAAGCAGATTTGTAGGATAAAATCTTTAGAGGAAGCACAATTAACTACAATTTTCGGATTTCCTCATAAACAAAGACAACACGCTTGCAGAAGGAGGCTTTAAGGAGTTCACACCAGGGGACGACGTCCCCCAGCTTCAAACCCAAAGCAAATCCGATCCTTTGCCTCAAAAATAGTGAGGGCAAACTTGACTTTTGATCTTTCCTATTTGAGTTGCTTCAGCAGATTATAGGTGACTCTAGATAAAGGGTTCAGATATTTCCATTTATATTTGACGGTTCAGATTGGCTTTTTTTTCTGGTACTCATAATTTCACAGTGAGTACCGGAGAATTGTCCAAAAAATTTACATATATTATAGAAAATGTGAGAAATTTTGCGAGATTTCTCTACCATTTAACTTTAGTACAGCTAAAAATCGGTACTCGAGAGAGCTGCTTGAGCCCTGAAGTATATACGCACCCTTGTAACGGAAAAAAGACAAGGAATTGGGTTTTGGTCGAACTATCGCGAAGTTGCTCTTTGGTTAAAGCCGCCGAGTTTCATTATCAATATTAAACTTAATCGACCCAGCTCTCTGCAGCTTCGTTTCTTTCTCTGCCCCTCTTTTCGTATCCATGGCTTCCACTTCCACATTCCTCACTTTGCCAAGGCCCGTTCCCCACAAGAATGGTTCATTCACTTACTCAAACCAGAGAGTGCCAAGTACTGCGAAGCTGAACTCTTCTAAATCTTCATTTCACCTTTTTGTTCTGATAATCTCTTGATTTTTTCAGCCTTTGGTCTTTGCCAGGCTTGCTGAGAAACCGTTTGAAGATTAGTGCAATTGCCAAGAAATGGGACCCCACAAAGGTTTTATATATAATACATATGTTCTCTAAGTTCAATTTTCTATGGGCGGGTAACTGAGTTTCTTGGCCGGTCCTCATATGTCTACACCATTATGTTAACCTTTTTCCTTCTAATAAATATTTGAAAATATAATTTTTTTTTTTGTTTTCTCATAATTGTGCTCTGCAGGTTGTTCCTCAGGCTGATAGAGTTCTTGTTCGTTTGGAGGAGCTGCCAGAAGTAAGCTACAAACCTCTCTTACAATGGCCTTTTATTGTTATTTTATTTAATTATTTATTTTTTTAATGTAGGAGTGGATCATACAACTGATAGTTTACTTCCATTAAGTGGTTTTTCATTTCTAGCTGCTGGACTTTTAATTCACTTGTTCGAGCTATAATTTCATGCTTAGAATTAATGCCAGTGTGCAGATCATTGTGGTAGGTGAATTAATGCATGATTGAATTTGGTACTTGTGGGATATTTTTGGTTAGCTTACTTGTAACTAATTATATTTCATTAAGATTGTGGCTTGGAGATGTCTTGATAAGAAAGTTTGATGAATTTAACTTGACAAAGTATTGCTTCTAGAGTAGCACTTTGACACTAAAATTTTGAGGTTGTTCGGAAGGATACTGGAATGGGCTGAATGGCCAGGCATGCTTGTAGTTTTGTTTATCAGTTTTTTTGGTATTTGAACTTTGATTATTGATGTTTCCATTCTATTTTTGAAAAGTGCCTTCAAATTTTCCAAGATGCATACGTATACACTGAGGGTGAAATGATAAGATGGTCAAGTAGAAGTGATTAACATGACAGAGAGAGGTATTTATCATTTTTGTCACTATAAGATGTAAATTTCTGGTTAGCCAACCAACCCTTCACATAATGATTAGTCATGAACAAAGTATCACTTCCCTCTTGGTAGCCCAGTCAGATATAAACAGCATGCAAAAGTATTCTTTGACAATTTTTTAATGAAAAATAAATTCGGTTTATGATGCAATTTTCTTGTAATGCTATTACTAGTTCATACGCCTCTTTCTGTAGAGTAAGGTGCCTTTCAATCTTATGTCAAGAAAAGAGGGGAATATCTTAATATTTCAACTATCATTTATACCATTTATGGGGTATTATCCTTTAGTGCCTTCTGCTGAAAGATTATGGCTGTGACAAGTATAGGAAATACCCTACACAAGGAAAAGGAGATTTAGAGTATATTCTTATAGCTAGATTAAAGCCTAATGAAAAGATTCCATATGAACCATTTAGTTCCATGTTGGAAAGAGTGAACATGATCACAAAGAGTCAAGACTTGGCAGGACTGGAGACTTATTGTATTTGCAACATTTAGGTTGATCATTATATTTGGACTATCCTGATGATTGTTAGGAGAGATTACATAAGAATATCAAGTTTTTCTTTTGCTTGTGCTAGGTGTAAGTTCATCAGTCATCATTTATAGAGGAATGTTATCACTTGAATTTACTGGGCCACCTTAGTTCAATACTCAGGAAAATATAATTTTGTCAGGGTGGGGATGGTGACCTGATCTTATCTTGAATGGTTTTACTGAAGGCATGGTCGTTGATCATGAATAATGTGTTGAATAATCCATGTATCTGACCTCATATCATGGGATAAGTGCTGATAAGCTGTTGATGGTGGTGGTGTATTTTACCTGAAAAGATATGTAAAAGAAGTTCTTGTGAAGGTTCATGGGTGTTGATCTTACTAAACTTAGGAGTGGGCCATGTGGCTATCCATTCAACTTTCATGTGATAGGTTCTCTTAGGTTTCTCAGTCCTTGCATGTTTGAAAAAAAATAGCTTTCCCTAGTATACTATGGGCTGGCATTCTCGTCTTCATGGATTCGGCATGCACCTAAAAATTCAGTATGGGACCAAGGGGGTACAAATTACATGCAGAAGTTCTATAAATTTTATTGCCTTTTATACTTTATATTGTAGTATGAAAATGGAGTATCTTCCGACTTGGGTGGTTGGGCCTGGCATTTGACAGGTGCAAATATTTTCATTTCTCCTCGGTTTTGTGATATTTTGGTGATTTGTTACCACTTATTATTTGTCACCATCTTGACAAGCTTAGCTTTTTCTATTTTGGAGTGCTGTAATGGTTTATGCTTGCAGTTTCATTGCTACAGTTTTTCTTTTTCAAGTAAATTTTTTTATATTGGTGAAATACTATTTTATGACTGTTTTGCACTGTCCTTAAGTTCTACATTTACCAACCATAAGAGACACTGATTATATTTTTTTATTAAATATAGAATAATGAAAAACTTGGGCTCACAATTCTGTACAACTTTTATCATGGACAGAAAGAAAAAATTGTTAAAAAAGAAATGGAAAGTGTAAAGATGGAGGACAAGTATGAAATCGGGAGTATAAGGCTATTAGCTAAGATATTTCCAATCCCCTTGCAAATCCAGTTCAACTGTATCCCATGAGAGAAGAAACCTACAATGAAACACTCTAGCATTACACTACTACCATAAACGCCCAAGCATGCATGAAGCATTGTATATAGGCGGTTCTATCTGAGTTCAATAGAAAATTGTTTTAAGTGTGGCGACTTTAACTCAACTGGGACTGCCTTTAAAATTGTACATGGCTATGAATGCAGAAATCTTGTAGAAAACGTAACTCTAAAACATGGATGCATTTCTTAGTATTCATCAATCAAGTCCAATGAAGCAAATGAAGTGAAAGAATAAAAATAATATCAAATTGTATGCGTGACTATGAATTGCTAGGTCATGTGTTGTATCAGGAAGAGTTAGTTTGATATCATTTGTATTCATGATGTGCCAAGCTGTTTATGTCAACTTTTTCTAACATTCATGCTAAGTATTTTATGCTTACATATATAGAAATAGAGGTGAGATGGCCTTCTTAGAGCTGCGTAACTCATGTATAGAAGTTTTTGAGCAGAAAACAACAGGGGGAGTTTTGTTGGCCAAGTCAGCTGTTAAATTTGAGCGGTATCTCGTTGGAGAAGTAAGCACTGCACCTGCTTACTAGATATGTGGTTTGGATGGTTTGTCTTGCAAGGTGGTCATTTTTTTGGTGTTTGTTTCAGATTCTTTCTGTTGGTGCTGAGGTTGGAGAAGTAGAGGCTGGAAAGAAGGTAAGGACTTTGATAGCTATGAAATAGGCTTGTCTCTGTTTTAATACAATAAGTTGGTGTGACATTATTGATCAAATCATTTGGACATTTTTTGAAGCGAATGTTATCCTGTACAAGGCTACCAGCCTATCATTGTCAAACCTAATACATTATTCCAAATTAGCTCTTCAAAAGCTGATTTGAAAAGTTCATATTACTATGATTCACATTGGGACTTATTGGATTAAGATTTCAATATAGCTAAAGGGTTTTTCTTTGACAGGTTCTGTTCTCTGACATAAATGCTTACGAGGTAAGTGGCAGTGGTGCTTATATATTCACTTTAAAATTGTATCAATGACATGACATGATATTATATTTTTTGTGAGTTTGGCTGATTAAAAGTGATAATTTGTTAAGTTACATATCACTGGCTAGGGAAAATATATATCTAGTCTATATGACCTAGTGAGAAAAACTATCTCTCTATCTCTCTGCAAGGGAAAGCTCCTTTCTGTGTAAAGCTAACGGTACTGAATTTTCAATGGAGCTCTTGTTACCAATTGCAAATAACTAGTCTTCATTATGGCTGTTTTCTCCTATTAGGGTAGTATATTCAGTAGCATTGCCAGAACAATATTTTTTTTTTTTCTAACTTCATTTCATTTGTTAAAAAAAAATTCTTATTATTATTATTTTGTTAATAGTAGTAGTGGTTATTTTACTGAATGTACATATACAATGACTTGGTATCAAACTCATGATGTAACAGAAAACAAAGCCTTCACGAAATCTTTTCATTAGAACAATCTTATTTATTTGCGTTTAAACTGAAAAATATTAATGTTACACGTGAGGAGTGCAAGAGAAAACCATAATTTCTATATTAAGGAAAAGATTGTTTTCTTCCATTATCATGTTAGCATATATTATTTTATTAATTGCAAAGTATGTAGTTAACATTGAAATCCTTTATTTATATATAAGTAAATGAGATTTCTCGACAATTTTTTTTTTTTTTTTTGGGACAAAACAAATGGAACCTAAAGTAGTGCGAAATTAGCAAAGTGGCGGTGGTTGGTATGTGTTCTACACATGGAATTTATTTGCTAGTTGCCACATTTCTGGTAACAATATCCCACTTTCTTTCGCCTTAACATGTAGATTCCCTTTTTCACTGTTTGATATTGACGCAATTCTTTGTCAGGTGGATTTGGGGACTGATGCAAGGCACTGCTTCTGTAAAGCTAGCGACTTGTTAGCTGTGGTTGAGTAGATGATGAAGCAGCGTTTTTACCTGTGATGGCAAATGTTTTACTTCAAGTTGAACTTTATGTGTTCCTTATTGAATTTTGAGTATTAAACATTGTAAATTGTACAATCTTGTGCCATCATTTCTCAACGTCACACGCAAGAAGTCATGCTGCACTGTAGATGACCTTAATCTTGAAGTTATGGCATATATTTAGATTAACGTCTAATTGAACATATCTGACAATTCCTTTGTGCTCTCCTTTTATGTGATCGCAAAATTGCAAAGGAACACCGCTACATTCACCTGCTTTAACGTAATTATATCCATGCTCTTATTTTCGAAAGTATATATTTGCCTCTCTCTCTCTCTCTCTGTCTTTTGGAAAGAAAATGCACTTTAATCTCCTAAAGTAAGCTTTAGTGTTATATAACTCTCTTGTACTCTTAAAGTCTATGTTAAACTCCCCTTGGACTTTTCTGAAAGACATGTTTTCAGTTAAAGGAAATGGCAATCCAATAAGACTAGAAATGTAGCTTAAAAGCTCATGACTAAATCTTTTTATTGTTCATTTTATCATTACACCAAAATAAAATAGTTTGGTAGACGAACTCCATTCTAACAAATTCTAATAATTAAGTTTAGATCATACACGCTAAAATTTTCATTCCTTGAACATTCATTTTAATAATTATTAACTTATTGGATAATGCAAAAAACAAATAGATTAATACTTTTTCAAAAAGTAATATAATTAGTTAAACTATGATTTTATTACTAGTCATGTGATAAATCAATGGCAAGCGCTTATCTTGCCAAATGCTCATGTCTCGCCAAGCACTTAGAGGAGTAGGCAGGATGTGTGACATGAGTGTCATATTCGTAAGAAGAGCTCCCAACGTCAATTGTAACAAATGGTATTAAAGTTCGATTTATGCCAAAGGGCAAAGATCAAGTAGGTTAAAATTGGATTTGATATAACTTTATCCAATACTATACAAGGGATGTGTGAAGTTATTATTCTCACAAATTTAGTGATGTCGTTGCCAAAGAGTTGGCTAGAAGGTGTAAGATTGGATTGGCCCGAGAAGCTAGTGTGTAAGAGAATAATATATTTGAGTGATCGTGGATTAGTACATTGAGCCCAAGTATTTGTGAGAAAGAGCTATCTTGTTTGCTTATGTGCATGGGACGTTGGTTATATGTTCATTTATAATAATGACATCAAAGGATGCAAACCATCATCTAAAAGGACGAGTGAATTGATAACTAATCTAATGAAAGAAGCTTTGGTCTTGCTAGAGAGCTTGCTAGATGGCTTGACCTTTTCCTGAGGAATCGATGAAACTAGAGGGTGAAGCCTTTGGTCATGCAAAAATGCGTGATCATAATTGGAGGGTATGAGTGGATTGTCCTAAAGGGAGTAATCCAAAATCATACGAAGGTGATTCGAAGGAATCATTCATTTTATTCAAAAGAGCATTGCTAGAGGGAAAATTGAATTTTGTTCTAGAATGAGTGGTCTAAAATCATGTCAAGGAAATTCGAAGAGATCATTCATAATACTTAAAGGAGTACTGCTCGGGGGAGCATAACCAAAAGGCTCAGTAGAGACCACAATTTGTGAGTTTGATAGAGTGCAGGTAATCTTTCACATGATTCTTAAATGTAATGGGTTAGTTGCTTTGTGAAGTGGCAACAATGACTTGGAAGAGGAGTAGTAAATTAGCACTACATTAGTCACATTGTCGAGAGACTTTATGGCAATGGCCATAAGTTCACATTTTCTCGTGTGTAGGCAAAGTGAAGCTCGAGTTAGAGTGGAAAATGCTCTATGCTCAAACTCATTCAAAGAGTTGAAGTGGAGGAGCCATCAAAGAATATGCTCAAAAAAATCATTGGAGGATGCACAAAAGGAAGGTTGTGAGGACTAGAATGCTAGAAAGTATTAACTTTAAGCAAGCCATGGTGCCTGATGAAATACTTGAGGATATCGATTCAAAGAGAATTAGAGGATCCAATCAAGTGTAGAAGTGGCATTGTGAAGTGTCATGAATTGATCGAAAGCAAACAAATAGATTTGGGAGCAAGGTTATAAGGCTTTTTACGTAAATCAAACATAAGTTTTGTCTCTTATATAGATGGTTATGAGATATTAGGTGCAAGATACTTGTTAGTAGATAATTTAAGAGTGTTAAGCATTAGTTATGAGCTAAAGAGTTAACACAACTTTTGCTACAAAGGTGGCATTCGTACAAGTTACAAAAGCAATGAGTACAAAGTTGCATAAGCAATTACCTATTAGACGAGTTACAAAGATAATGGGTAAGCAACACTAAAAGGTGTCAGGATACTTTAAAAGGAGACTACATAGGTGGTTTTTCGAGAAATTTGTGGAAGATGTATTTTACTAAGAGAATACTAATGTTGCAGAAGTGAAAACCCAAATTCGAAATAGTGAAACATTCATGGTGCTCAACAAGATAGGCTTAAGCAATCAAGGGAGTAATTTAGGGAAGTAGGCTAAAAACCATCATAAAATTTTAAAAAAATAAGTAGATTCTTCATGAAGCCTGTAACACCCCAAATTAAAATTTAAAGTTTATTAAATCTTAATGTTTGTGAATAATTACTTACTTATTTGATTAATATTTAATTTTAAATTTAATTGTTAAATTAAAAATTTTGGAGTATTAAAAATAATATTTATAATGATACTCGATAATTATTTATTTTTATTTTTATATGTGGTTATTATCAATGCGAGATTAAATTAAAATATTTTTATAAGAAATTTCTTATAAATTGAGAAATTAGTTTAATAATATTAAGTGCAAATATTTATAAAAATAAATTGTTGTATTTAATGAATTATTTTTTAAAATTGTGAAATTTTGAAATAAATTTATTTTAAATGATTATTATTAATTGAAGACTTATTTAAATAATTTTTATTAAGAATTATAAATAATTTATTTATAGTTGATAAATTATTTTGGGAACAATGAAGTTAAGATTTTTATTTTCAAGAATATCTAAGAGTTTATAAAGAAATTGAATTTTAAAAGAAATGAGTGGCTAAGATTTAGTAAAGAAAGTTTGGGTATTTAAGATAGATGGCTGAAGTTCTTGGGTGTAAAAATAGATTCTGTACTCCAGGATTATGGAATCAAACCCTAGAGCTGATTTTTGTCTCTCCTTGCTGCCGTATTTTCTCTCTCTGGTTTCCACCACCTCTCTTTTTTTTTAATTTTCTCCGATTATGTTTCTCTCTCGGTTTTCGATTCTGCTTCCTCTCTTTCTCTTTCTTCGCGCGCACTCTCTATCTCCCTGTTGAACAGCTGCTGTGCCGCTGAGATGTGTTTCATCACCGGCGCGGATGCTCCTTGCTTGGTAGTTGAGTGCTGCTACTACGTGGCCATTAAAGCTCCAAAGCTACATCTGTTTCCACTCGCATGAGGTCCTTTAGCTGAGTCCAAGAACGGCGGTGGAGCTGCGGCTGTTAGAGTGGATTTCCTTTGGCTACCTCGCGTGTCACCTCCGGCCAGCAGCAGAGAGAACGTGGCAACAGGAGCTGCTGGATGCGGTGGAACCGCGGCTGAACAGGGCTTCAGCCCTCAACTTCTCTCGCCGGAGCTCCGGCACATTTCCGCCGCCGTCGAGCTCCAGCCTTCCAGTCCAAGAAAAAGTGAGTTGATTTATGCAATTGAACTTTAACATCTCGATTGATTTGAGCTAAATTCAAGAAAAATTTAATTTTTAAATATTTTCAGAAAAATGCTTTCTGATGTTTAATTTGTTTCAATAGTACCGAAAGTTTTAATTTTTAAAAAATAAAAAATTGATGAATCTATTTGATTAATCGTTATTTTATAAATTATAAAAAATAAAAAATTTTAAAAATTTTTACTTCTCATCAAATATGAGAAGTCATTTATTCACATTCTTCCGAAGTAAATTTTATTTCTCATATTATTTATAGATATAATAATAATATTATTCTCATTAAATTTAATTAATAATAATTAAAATTTATTATTTTATATTATAATAATATTGAGGATATAATAATAATTTTATTAATACTTCTTAGGATATTTAAAATTGAATTAAACAAGATATAGGAAGTGATGTCCCAAGAAGTGTCATTTCCTATGTATCAACCAAACTTTAAGTACTTCTTAAAAAATTCATATTAAGAAAATTCATAGAGAAAATTATTTTCTAAAAAGTTTAATTTTTTATGAAAAGTTACTTCCTATATTAATTAAATAATTCCTAATTTTTATGCTTCCGAATGTTAAATTAACATAATTTGAATTTTTTATATTACCAACTTTACTAGTGTGAGTGTTTGAGACTATTTCAAAAAAATTCATTTTTGTGTATGGTATGTACGATGATTTTTTTTTAAAAAATACAAACTTTATACTACATGATGTTAGAGTGCTATGATTAAAATATTTTTGAGGTGGGTTACTTTTATTTTTGTAAGATTCTAATTTGAACTAAGCAAAACCCATTTTTAAATATTATGGATTCTTACTAATGTTATTAAAATATTGCATTTTATGCTATAGGAAGATAAAATTGTTGGTGTGTGTCCTAGAACCAATCATATAAGATGATTAGAGTTATACACAATGTATTATATTTTATTTTAGGCAATTTAATTATTATATTTTATTTTTATTATTATTATGCGCAATTTATAACTTAATATAATAATTATCCTTGGAATAGCTTTGCTATTCCTAAAATGCCCCTAGTCAAGTATTATTATAAAAAAGGATAGTAATAATACATCGAGACTAGCATGTATAGTGACTGATGATTACGAATCATGGATATGTGATATCAAGTCAATACATGAGTACATTATTAGTGAACAATGTACTGGACTGACCCACTATGAGAATATTGCATGGATAAACGTGTCATAAGTTATTCTCATATGATCACAACTACGCATAAATCTTTGACCTGAAGTCACTACGATTCCCTACATGAGGAATTACTCACTTTAATATTGTCCTATGTCACCTTTAATCAGGTAACAAGTAGGGCATTGATTGGGTATGTCATAAATCATGCAGAGGGAAGTGAGTGATGTAAATGAGATTTTGTTACTCTTGTATAAAAGAGAAATATCCTTGGACCCCTTGATTGAGTGAGACTTAGAAATGCATGGCTATGCTCAGTTGAATTAATATGTGATATTAATTATTTATTTTAGGTCTACTCAGTATCAAGAAATATAAATTGAACATTGACGAGGATGACACATTCCATGCCTCCAGTTCAATTTGGATATTATTACAAAAGAGTTATGATGTAAAACGTTGATCATGTATTAGGTGGATGTCGAATCACAGACATTCTTACTACTTGAGTGGCAGTGATGTATTGCTAGATACCGCTCGCTGTCTATGGCTCAATAATAAGTCATTGTCAACGTAGTAAGAACCTACAGGGTCACACAAAAGGAGTAGGAATAAGACAATAATTAATTGGACTTATTTTCGTGCATATATATTATTAAGAATAATAAATTCACATTTTATATATATATATATATATATATATATATTATGTGATATTATTTTATATTAAAGTAATATCAAGTAATTATCTTATCAGATATTAGATAAATATATTATGAGATAATATTATTTTGATATTTGATAACTATATGCAATTATCTAATATTAAGATATTTATATTATGAGATAATATCATTATCTAATATTAGATAATTAATAAATAAGTCTTATCTCTTCTCATTATCTCTAGGATAAGGATAAGATGAGTTGTTAAGTGTGATTAGGATTTTGGAAGCATTATCCTAGTAGGATTAGGATTATGGCTTGCCTAAGTTCTATGAAAAGGGACTTGAGGGCAGCACTTAATAATCACGTTTTAAGCTTCCATATAAACCCTAAATCACTCAGAAAATATCCAATCCTAATTCTTAGAGAGAAAAACGCATCCTAGCAGACGCGTGGAAGGTGAGAGGTCGTTGTTCACTCCGTGTGGATACCGTAGAGACGCTGTACCTTCCGGCCGGCGTTTGATTCATCCGCTCTCAAGTTTTGATCAGTAGAAACACGAGTGCCCAATAGGTAAAACCCTAATCATTGACTTATGCTTTTTGCATGGATCTTAGGTAGAATTCGGATCAAAATTTAAAATTCCGCTGCATGTGATAATCCGAATTCCCAACAAAAATATTGTAGTGAAGTCTTTTTTAGAATATTATATTTTTAAGAACATGCAAACCTTGACTTGATTCAGAAAGTCTTTATCTTATCGTATTATTTAAATACTTAATATAACAATGATAAAATAAGAATTTTATACTCAAGAGTTTTAGATAAGTATATTTAAAGTATATATGTATAGTGAAAATCTAATATTTTGATAGTTAACTTTCAATTTTGGATATTTTCAATAAGTACCATCTTCTTTATTCTTTAAAAAGAGTTAAAAATATAAGAAAGTGATAGTTTAGAAAGATGAAGCAATAGAAAATAATCATTTTTAGACCTTCAAGTTCTATTATTTAAATCTATATAGTTTAGAAGTCAAAATTTCTAAGTAACAATATATGGAATTATGAATATAAGAAACAAGTAATGTATATCTATTTATTATTTATTGTCGTATAATGATAAATAGGGAGAATAGAAGGTGAAAGCGAAGGAATTAGAGATCTTTGAAGTTGTGGGATGATTTTTGGTGCGTATATATCTCATCACATGTTAATACTTTAATATAAGATAGATTACATGTTGTAAATTGTATTCCTTCTTGACAGTATTAATTTCCTATTCATGTAAATATACATTCACGTATAAACATAGTTTCGTGAAATAAGTACGATTTTTACTTGAATGGTTGATAATCGATCAGAGTGTGCAATAGAAGTATGATAATCTCATTATTGTTATTAATTGCTTGGTTGTGGTAGAATTGTGATATTTACTTCAAATGCTCGTAATTGTTGAATAGTTATCTATATAGGCCTATGTTGAATCTAGTGATATAAACAGAATGAAATTTTAATGAATTTGCTACATAATGAATTAAATCTTATGAGGCATTGGAAAATAGTGAACTATGCTAAGGCAAAGATATCGAATATTGCGATTTGTGATGAAGAAATGATATAAAAGTTGAATAAAAAATTCCTAACAAATTATATGAGATGGATATAATATTGATTTGACAACTGGATAAAAGATTTCTAGCAAATAGTTGAAAAATGTATATATATATATTTGATTTTGAAATCAAAAGATGACTACATATATGTTCATTATAAATTAGAACTTTGCTTGTGATTAGATGTTATTGTTTAATATGATTGTAAGGACTTAATATGATTATGATGATTTATTTGTATTTGAACTTTAATGATTAATTGGGAATATGATGATTATCCGGAATGGGTGCTGAGTGATTGGTTGAGTTTATGATATTTTGTGATGTGAGACATAGAATCTAGTCGTATGTAAGTAAAATTCTAATGTGAGGCTAATTGTCTGCATTACGGAGATCCAAGAAAATGAATTTGCTAATATTTTCTAATTTAATATATAATTAATTTATGATTATTATATAATTAATTACTTGCAAAATAATGATAGATATATGCTTACTGGGTTTTCCTAATTCATTTTGTTTAATTTTTAATGTTTTCAAGTTAAGATAAATGTCTTTGAGCTTTGTTACTTCTATAGAGATCCAAGATCACTTGGATTAAAAGATTTGTAGAATAGAATTAATGTCATAGAAAGAGATTATTGGATTTATATATGTAGAGTTGCTTATTTGTGTATAAATTTGAGTTTGTATAGTATTATGTTAATGCTTGATGTTGTTGTATTTATTGTAACTAAAAATATAAATAGGTTTTAGATTGTAGGATATGTGGTCTGCGTGAAGTATCCAAAAATAAGAGAGATTTTATTCATTTTTCTTTAAAAATTTAAAGTAAATTTGAGTTTTCTCTTGGATATTTGGAAACTCACGTTAAATAGTAAGATGAAAAGTGTTAAGTGATGTGAATATGATGATCACCCAGAATGGATGCTGAGTGATTGGTTAAGTTTATGATATTTTGTGATATGAGACATGGGATCTAAGTTGTATGCAAGTGAAATTTCAATATGAGGTTAATTGTGCGCATTACAGAGATCCAAGAAAATGAAGTTGCTAATATTTTCTAATTTAGTATATAATTAATTTATAATTATTATATAATTGATCACTTGCAAAATAATGGTAAATATATACTCATTGAATTTTTATAACTCATTTCGTTTTATTTTCAATGTTTTCAATATAAATGTCCTTGAGCTTTGTTACTTCTATGGAGATCCAAGATTACCTGGATTAAAAGATTTGACAGTTGGGAGTAGAACTAATGTCATAGAAAGAGATTTGTGGATTTACATGATATGTTGAGTTGCTTATTTGTGTGTAAATTTAAGTTTGTATGGTATTGTGTGAATACTTGATGTCGTTGTATCTGTTATCATTGAAAATATAAACAGGTTTTGGATTGTAAGGTGTGTGCTTTACAAGAAGTGTTAAAAAATGAGAGAGATTTTATTCATTTTTCTTCAAAAATTTAAAGGAAATTTGAGTTTTCCCCTAGGTATTTGAAAACTCCTGTTGAATAGTAAAATAAAAAGTGTTAATACTTGTGGAAACTGGTAACGGGATTTACGACAATTATAACTCGAAGTGGGTCGTGATAAGCCATGTCAAATTGAGGCATCAATGAGAGTATTAACATTTGAAATGAGGGAGAATGTCATAAATTAGCAATTGTAATAGTTTAATAAGCAAATATGCTTGGATTTGGATGAGACTTGGTGGAAAAATTTAATATACGATGGTTCTGTGGTTGAAATTTGAGATTAATATATTATTTTTTTCAATTTTTTCAAGTGGGGGGGTATTTTGATCATTTCAAGATGGTTGAGAATTTGGAGAAATTCAAGAAGTTGATATTTTTTATTCTTGCATATTTATCTTTGTGTTAGCTGGTTTCCAAGTGAATTGGGCATCCAAAACTTTGAGAAAATTGCTTATGATATTTCAAAAAAAAGCATGTTTACTCCTAGTAGGAGGAATTTTGCTCAAAATATCCTTTAAGGAAGTGGAGTGTTAGGAAGGCTTGGCGAGGTGGTTGGACATTGAATTAGGGAGTAGAGCGTGTTGGTTTATAGTCATCCTTTACACACTTAAAGCTATAGAATGAGACATATACTAAGCAAACGGAGTGTTCTTCTTTTTATTTAATTCTCCCTTTTGGTTGTTGTATTCAGAAGTTTCATTTGTGGAAAGGTCTTACCATCTGGTATACGTGGGTACTTCGATGACATTCGATTGTAATTTGCAAACCTAAGAGTTTCACTATTTTCACCAAGTGTGCCTTGAATGGACTAGGTGGGAAAGCTAGCATGTTCATTAAAAATGACAAGCATACATCATAGATTTTAAATTAAAAGCTGCTAGTTCACGACAAAAATTTCTATTTTTAAATAGATTCTTCGTGGTTGGGATTACAACAATTGAGTGGAGATATTATGATCAGTGAAATAAGAAGTTTGATCTCAAAATGGCTCTTGCCTTAAGAAGAATTCTCAAAAGCTTGTAAAGTCCACTACTTACATCATCACCTTTATTGGTTTAAAGCATAAATACCAACATTTGTGACAAATGCTTTGTCAATGAGAGTTGAGCAACTTCTATTCTTAGTTTAGTGAAACCGTCAATGTCAAAGTAATTTTGCTAGATCCTTATATAATTAATTAATTATTAACTTAAGACTCAAGTTGGCCTTGCTCAAAAGTTATCATGTCATTTCTGTAAGTTTAGTGAGAACAGTAAGAGCAGTTTCTAATATCATATTAGTCTACCTCAAGCTTAAATTTCTCTATTGTCAAATTAATGTTTTAGTTTCTTACCAATTCTCTCGTGTGCCATTTTTTTTTGGCCTAATGTTAGTTACAAGCAATAATCAACTAGTAGAAATAGCACATTGATAAATAAATAATCAACTCATGTGCCATTGCGTCATGCTCAAGTTTCTCGGTCATCAAATTGTCAGTGCTTTAATTTCTTACCAATTCTCTCACGTGACATTTTTTTAGGCCTATTGTTAGTTACGAGCAATAATCAACTGATAGAATTAGAACATTGATAAATAAATAGTGGCAATGAATTTGCATCCAAAAGATTAAGAGACATTTGAAGATAACATGGGTGACATCCGTAAATAGGAAAGCTAATGTTTTCATCTTTGACAAAAGCTTGAGAAGTTTACGTGAGTTTTGAAAATTTAAGGGTATTTTGTACTACTAAAGCATACTTTAAGGAGCTAAGGTGTACTTTGCCTCTTTCATTAGGGAAGATGGGTGTATGTTTAAGATAAGGAAAAATGCTTGATATAGTTTCCTTTAATAGACAATCATATCTACGGAACTATGCATCTCCTAATCTACGAAGAGGAAGTGAAATGAAAAGAATGAGAGTAATATTACTCTTATGATACGGGGAAGTGAAGGGGAATATATATCGAAAAAAGGTCAATACATACTGCAGAAAATAAAATGAATGTAAACACAATTGTATTAAGTCAACTCCCATGACAGGTGAATGTAATTCTTTTTAATTAATGGAGTGTTCTTGGCCAGGATGAGTCCGTACATTTCATTGTGAAAAAAAAAAGGCTTAAATCTCGAGTAGAGAACATCATCGCATAGAAAATTCATATTTTACTCTTGAAGGAAGAAATTTTTTATTTTGCTGGAGAGATGAGACATTTGTGAGGCTTAAAATCGATTAGTATAAACGAAAAATTTTATATAAATGGTGTTTTCGTATTAATAAGTTAAATATCAGAATAGGAGAGGTGAATGTAATTAATCCAATAATCAAACGCGCTTTTGAAATCAAGCCTGAAAAGAGCTGACTTTGATGAATGATTATTTATTGTACACGAGTCAAAAAAAAGATACATGTGCTAAAACTCAAACATGCGCAACTCAATCATTCCCTCTTTTCTTTTTGGGGAATACCAAGCAATAACTTTTCCGGATTGCAGAAATCTCATTGAGTAACTCAAGCTGCAAATGAAATCCTCAATATGCATGCCATGTTTCACGGAAAAAGACTCGAGTGCAATCTTTGAATCCGCTCGAAAAACAATTGGGCCTGCAACCTACAAATAGGAAATTGATAGAGTAAACTATGCATTCAATGTTTTAAAATTCAAATAATAAAAAATGGCCTTCGTGGTCTAACCAGTTAAACCAATGATGAAAACGGATAATGTTATAAATAAAAATTAATATAAATTTACAAAAAAAAATTATTTAATAACAAACTCGCTATTCATATGAGCACATAATTTATTGAAAAAAATAAAAGATTAAAAGAAATGAGGCAAACTAGTAATTTTCTTGACAATTAAGTGTCATATTTCTTCTTTTATTAATTTTTGGTTATATATAGACTTAACATTTTTTTGGTGTCGACTCAAACTGGATAGCACAAATGGCAGAATTGGACCAGCCGATCCAGTTTTTAAAACATTGAATGCCATACTTCTATTTCTCTAGAAATGATAGCTACAGCAGCTCAGCCATAGTATTTAAGATCCAGATAAATCATCTTCGCATAATTTTACAAGTACCCATGAATTGTGTCATTAATTATAAAATATTCCATTTGAGATATAATAAGCTAAGTAGCATTCCATTAATGCTTATTAGAGTAAAAACACAACATTTAATCCCTCATTTACAATATTTATAAAGGCCATAACTGTTACATTTTAAAATTTCATAACTAGTATTATTAGTTATATATTTTTGCCTTTTGTTATAATTATCTACCTCTTCTTTTATGTGTAACACTAAAATAAATGATATATATAACCATAACCAAAAGTAAGTATTTATTTGACATTGTTAAGGTATTATTTACTAATCAACTCAAATATGTTTTATTTATTTTAACATTTCAAATGAATGAAAAGACAAATAATTATAACTAAAGCAAATAAGAGACTTATAATAGTAGTTATGAAATTTAAAAGATATAATAGTCACTACCAAGGGACTAAATGTTGTGTTTATTCTACTTTTTAATTTTTTATTAGTTTTAAACCAAGACAAAAAATGCATCAACAATTTGCAAATCTGATTCCTACAGTCAACTCCGAAGAAACAGAAAATTGATATCATTTAATACTACAGGTGTCGGTGACTTGAGGTTTTTCCTATAGGATGCATGGAAACATGTTGGTGCAAAGGGGACCACTTTCATTAATCTTCCTTTCTACTCAAGTAAAGTGCTTTGCAATTGTGCTTAAGTCTTAATCAGATGACAAAAACCTGTTCTTACTCAATAAAGGAAAACGGAATAGAAAATTAATGGAGATACCTGCTGTTGAAAGATTAAATTAAGCCGCGGTGAAGCTGATGGATGTTCACTATGGTCAGATGAAGAACCCTTTAAACCATTCCAAACCTTCTTAGCAAAGGCATAAGCTGAACATATATCCAGGCGAGCATCTACCCTGGATAAGTCCCCAAAATCTTCTCTGAATTTTCCATACTGGTAACTACAAGAGACCGAGCCAAATAAATCAACATGAAAAGGAGATCTCTTCTTTTTTGTTGAAATTTCCAGATCATCTCTTGAATCAATGCCAGAGTGGCTCCCCGCACTCCAAAGCCAGGCAGCACATGTGCCACCTAGAACATAATATCAACAGTTAATACGGCAATAACTATTTAATCAATAAAAAATTTGGAAAAAGAGGAAAACAACACCCCCCTCTGTAGATTTCACGGCAAAGGTTTTGAAATGCAAAATGAAGAAAGGGAAAAAAAAAAAACTTCAAAGACAACTTAAAAAGAGTTGTGAAACTCTTCAGGAAACTAATACAGTATGATCAACAGTTTTATTCGACAAAAAGGACAGGAAACTGAAACTGGAGTCTGTACAATGTCAAAATGCCTTGAATGTTGCAAGATTTCTTTTAACAGAAACTGTCTTTGCAAGCACAAACTTTGACAGATTGTTTTTCTGTTCCCAATTATTTTATCTCTAACATTTTTATCTACTCCCCTCAACCTTGTCAACAAACCCCAGACAGATAGCTGCAGGGATCCACATCAAGATTCAAACGGCTCGAGCAGAGTCCAGGGAACTTGATCATATCCCTGGACAATATCAATGCATTTCATCAAATGAGTGTTAGCTGGACATAGTTATTCACATAAATGTAGCATGAAACTTTTTTTTTCCCTTTTACCCCCGCCCTCAAATTTTTTCCATTTTTTTTAATGAAAACAGTGTTCCTACAGTCAGTTAGATATAGTTACATATTGTAAGCTGAAATTCAGAAACAAAACATACTCCATCGTACACCACAAAATTAATTCACACCTGTAAACAAGAACTTGTTATTTTCTCCCACACTTGTCTGCCAAGCTATTAGTATTCAACATAGGTAAATTATGAAATCTGGAAAGACAATTGGAAACCACAAAGAGAGGTCCTTGAAAGCAAATTATCTTAACTATAAAGGCTGTGAGAGCCGACTTGAACAAGGTTATGTAGCATATGGAATGTAAGCACTTAGATAAATTTATAAGCAGTAAACACTTGGTTTAAGTTTTCCTACTAAACACCACCTTTCCCTCTCCTAACATGAAGAAGTTGATAGTTATGAATGTGTGGCATAATAATTGATTGGGATTAACAGATTACAAACTTCCATTTATTGTCTCATTTGATTGCAGTAAAAAATGCAATTTGACTTAAGATACAGTTGCAAATAAGATGTAGAGCACCAAGGACAGAAACAGCATTTGCTAGTAAATATATTTACTTAAGCTTATTTATTGTAAGCTGAAACATACTCCTTCGTACACCACAAAATCAATTCACACCTATAAACATAAACTTGTTATTTTCTCCCATACCTGTCTGCCAAGCTATTAGTATTCAACATTGGTAAATTATTAAATCTGGGAAGACCACTGGAAGCCAGAAAGACATCTTTGAAAGCAAATTATCTTAACTACAGAGGTTGAGAGCTGACTTGAACAAGGTTACGTAGCATATGGAATGTAAAAACTTAGATAAATTATAAGTAGAAACCCAGTTTAAGTTTTCCTACTAAAAACCACCTTTCCCTCCCCTAAGGCGGAGAAGTTGGCAGAAGAGTTGGATTGTTAAGAATATGGATAACAACTGATTGGGATCAATAGATTACAAAAGTCCATTTATTGTCTCATTTGACTGCAGTAAAAAATGTAATTTGACTTAAGATACAGTTGCAAATAATATGTGGAGCACCCAGGACAGAAACAGCGTTCACTAGTATGCAAGTACTTAATATTGACACAAATAATTTTAGTCCTTATCCCCAAAATAGCCCCCATGATTCTCTTTGTGATTTTGATGAACCAGCTCAGCATAATCTCTCCTCCCTCATGACGTTTGTGTCTCTGTATGTATATATGCATCCTTTGTAGATTGTCAGCTACCCAGCCCCATCTATTTTTTTTGTTAAAGTAATATTCAATATCCAAAATGTGGCATCAGTAACTAATTTTATGGGAGTTATTTCCTTCTTATAATATTTTGTGTATCCTCCCATGTTTTTTTCTCAATATTTGCAACTAGTATTCCACTGCTACCTAGTACTCATCTTGCTATATACTGAAGGAGAAATGTTAGGGTTTACTGTTTGTCAAGAAGGATTTAAAATGTGATGTGTGATGTTGTTTTATTTCACTGTTAGAATTAAGTTATGTCAGGAAATTATCTTGGATTGATTATTATTAATTATAGGTTATGTTATGAGCTTGCTTGCCTAACCCCCGAAATTAAAGATATTA
This sequence comes from Sindora glabra, assembly GCA_020226215.1. Taxonomy (NCBI): domain Eukaryota; kingdom Viridiplantae; phylum Streptophyta; class Magnoliopsida; order Fabales; family Fabaceae; genus Sindora; species Sindora glabra. Next base: position 59,929,919 of record CM035234.1, on the reverse strand, counting down.
CAGTCTTTATATTTTTTAGGAGCTCTATATAAAAATAGAGCATTAGTGTTATGTCTCTTATTTTATTTAGCCAATATATCATTCAATAATACATTCAAAATTTTCACTTCTCTCTTGTCTCTCCCTACTTCTCCTTTCTAAATCCTAATTATTTTGCTTAACAGTCACAATTTTATCCTTTGACATTTTTCATATAATTCCGCTGACAGGGTTCGTGTAAGTCTTCTATAGAAAAGCAAGGGAGATGGATGTTACTTTAAAAAAGCATGGATTTAAAAAAAAAAAAATTCAGAAGGAGATAGCATAATCATACAAATAAAACTTTCTAACCATCCAAATAATGCAACATGTCCAAACTCAAATGATAAATATATTTACTAGAAATATGTGTCTGCAAATAAATACATCTCTCCAGGACCATAACAATCAAAAGTCACATTTTATTAAAAATGGAAAAATGAATAGAAGGAAGAAAGCACAGAGAATTGCAACACCTGTAGCTTGCAGTAAGGAATAAATTTTAGAAGGAATAACCCATGAAAAACATGGCACGCAAGGAAGCCTTTAGTGCCTGTCAACCAGTTTTGATTTTATCATACAGGACTTTTATGGTAATTAACAATTTTTGAAGCCTAACATTGCAAGATAACGCAATTACAAATGAAGTTGAAAAGGGTCAAGACAAAATTTGAACCACAAAGACAGTAGAAAAAAAAGGGGGAGAAATTTTAATGTGCTTCCTGAAAGCAGTTTTAAAACGAACCACACCACATATTGAAAAAAAAAATAGAAGAGAGTAAATTTAAGTTACATAGGGATATTGATTATACTCTTTTACACAATACGGAACATGAACATATAGAAGATAACTTACCAACAATTCCAGATATTGCTGCATGAGGTTCCATAAGACGTATATCATATGGAGGCAATGAGTTAGGTCCATTTCCATCTATCCTCTGCTTGAGAACCTCCGCAGCCTCTCTGTCTCTCCAAAAGTCCCTCATCTTCTCATAAGAGAAGGCAGCCTTTGCACATAGACCAGGCATAAGAGACAATGGTGTGTTGCCATTGGTGGCATTAACTGGCTGGGGATCACCACCATTTTTATGTATTCCAAAGCGGTATCGTAATCCAGAATCAGACACAAGAGATGACAAATCCAAGGATACAGACTCAGGCACATCCCAATATTTTCCTTTGTGATCAAGGAACAGCTGAGGCCATGCAGCTTCCAATGTGATATCATGGTTAGGATTCTGCATTCATGGTGAATTTCAAGATATTTCATTAGATGCTCAAGCACCATAATGAAAGAAAAGAAAATAGAACAAGGGAACAGGGCAAAGACTCATGCTTTCCGAAGGAATGTGTTCTAGAATGAAATATGCATATCTTGTAATTGAATTTAAAAAAAAAGTAAAAGGAAAAAAAGAATCTCATAAATTACTTTGGAATTGTCACTTATACTATTCTGAAGGTTACTAATCTTTTGACCTCTCACTGTGCCTTTTTCTGTTCGTAGTACTAACAAAGAAGAAATTTCACTACAAAAAGGAAAGAGAGTGCAAACAATGAAGATGTTATCCTAACAAGGACACATAAAATCATCTTAGTCATGCAAACTCATCAATATGATAGAGGTCTCCTATCCTTCAGCATATCCTTTCATGTAGACTTATTTGAAGAAACCATTAAATGAACACCAAAGAGAACCCATTGTGTAAAAAATTCATGGACAAATATAAGTTGTTTAAATCCAAGTATCACATGCCAACCAAATTCACAAGGTGACCAGTTAAAGCTGTTAAATATTAGGACACGAAAAATTCACAAAGAGATCAAAAGGCCTGGTCACAAAAAGGAAAAAGAACGATATTTGAGGGAGCTTTGGTTCCCAAAGTGGGTTTATCAAGAACTTGCTCACTATTCAAAGAGTGGGTAAGAAACTGGAAAAAAGAATTACAATTTACAAAGAACAAAAGTCAAAACCCTCTATCCCAATTGGAAGACAACAAATAGAATCCAGCCAAAAAGTTTTTAAATTATCCAAATGTCAAGCAATTTCTCAATTGCCATTTGCTTACTTTTTCACTCAAGTCTCTGAATGGACAAGATAATGAATTACAGATTTTTTTAGTTAGCTTTTTATGCTTCAAATTAATTAGAGTATCAAAGTTTTGGTATTATTTAATAGCAAAGCTTAATTAGAGTATCAAAGTTTTGGAATTATTTAATAGCAAAGCTTAATTAGAGTATCAAAGTTTTGGAATTATTTAATAGCAAAGCTTAATTAGAGTATCAAAGTTTTGGAATTATTTAATAGCAAAGCTTCATTTTCACAACTGCAGCACACATTGCATGTGCCTACTTACAGTGGTGCAGTATCCCAAAGAATGGAAACAGTAACTGCCAATATATTCAACACAACTACATCATGCATCATTACTCAAATACTGAACAATATAGAGACAAATAAGGAATAATGAAGATTAGCAGTTAAAATGCATGCCTTGTGAAAAAGCATCACTTTGTGACGACGTCTTTTTTTCTCACCATGCCCCTCAGCAGAAATCAGCATGGATGTGGAAGGAGTCAGAGAAAATTGTGAGAATAATCCTAATGAATAATGTGACGTGTCAACTAAGTGTTTTGCAACATCCCTGAATGTGGAGAGCTCTATTTCATCAGCATTAGTAAACTCTTTCTTGATATCAGCAATCAATTTCCTCGGACGGAACTGTCCAATCAGTCCAAGCCACCTATATTAACAATAATTGTGCAAAGGCATACACAATTACATTAAAAATTTGTGATATAATCACCATACGATATATCATAAATTCAAATTAACCATCCACTACTAATTCAAGCTCTCATACAAGACTTGGAAGACATATAATAATTTGTGAATATAGAATAATTATTTTTAAGGAGTTTATGTTCACTCTTACAGTGCCTTCTCAGCCTAGAAAAATGAAGGCAAGTCTTAGATTAGAAATTCAAAGGAATTAAATTTATTAGGTCCATGCTTAAATCAAGTAAGGACAGATTACTTAATTAAATAAATAAATCAAGAAGTAATCAGTTAGTTGGATGGCACGCTTGACATCTTGAATACAAATGATATGAGTTGAAGGTTCATCAGATGCTGCTCTGGAATATGATTTCTTACAGAGATAGGAAGACATGGACTCAATGCATTCACATTGTGATGACACTATAAGAGATATGTATTTTGGTTTGAACAACCATTCATTTCATAAGAAAATTTTATTAACATCAACATAGAAAACTATTCATATTGAGGATGAACTTAAAGAATATGGAAAACTGAAATTATTTTAACATTCCACTTTATAACAGAGAAAAGTAGATATGTGAAATAAGAGAAAAGAAGCAGTCTAAGCATAGAAACCAACTTGAGCTAACTGTTAAACCTGTAAAGACTAAAGACAAAAATGTCTCAAGCAAAACACATCACTGTAACAAACTGTGAAGTACTGAGTTCATGTTTAAGAACTAAGAAGGTTGATAAATAGAACTGAAAGTTAGCTGTAGCACATTTTTAAAACTCATTGATTGCGTTAACCAAAGTTCTGGAGCCCTCCTTAATTTTATTCACTATTTTGATCAGAAATAACCCAATAAATATGATGGATAATTAAAAAGGAAAACAATGTACCAGAGAACCCAAAGAAAGAAACCAATTTAGTAGTTGTCACTAACTGATAGTAATATGATATCATATATAACAGAGCCAAAAGTTTCCCATGCATAAGAGCAGAAAGAATAATAATTCATGCACTTGTTCAAAATTAAGCATCCAAGTAGGACCATTAAAATAAACCTCAATTCAGATTTCGTACACATACTCAGAAAGAGAGACATCAAAATTTAATCCATTTCCCCGGCTAAAGGAAATTCAAAAGAGGGGATTGGCTTGTTCCCATTCAATGGTCAGTGGCAATAAGTAGCTACCAACAAAAATTCCTCCACCAAAAATAGAAGTAGAAAAATATAGTACATTTTCTGTTTCATTCAAAGTTATCAAGTTGGTTTTCTCCAACAGCGAAATAAGAGCAAAATTGTTTGCAGTTTCTGCATTATGAGGTAGACCCAGAAAACAAAAGACCTTCAAAATTCAAATGCTTTAAACCACATGCCAACACACTTCCCATAATCCAACAACATCATCAGAACAGAAAAGAGCAAACCTTGAAAGTACAAAGCCATTGGCTGGTTTCTCTAGTATTGTAAAAATTGAAAATTTTGAAAGTAGAAAACCCTAAATGTTTTTGCCCAAAAATTCCAAAGGTCAAAAAGCTAAAGCACACGAACCCAGAAGAGCAAAACTTGGTACAAAAAATTACCAGCGTCTAGTAGTGGCTTTGAGCAACATTGACTGAACAGAAAACGAGCCCACTTCCTTTGGAGAAGTGGGAGAGAATGAAGGAATGATCCCCAGCGGCATACCACTTCCAAAAAATGAAATCTGCTGAATCCGAAGGGCTCTGCTAGCCACCGTGCCGTCCAAAGGAAAGGGTTCGTCAGGCACAGCCTTGGCATAACCATCCAAGGTTTGAGGAGAAGAAACGTTCAAAGACCAGAAACCAGAGTCCATTGCAGTCTTTAGCTTCGCCATTGTCGCTCTATTGTCTGCGTTTCCTTTGTTGATGTCGTTGGTCTGTTTCTCTCCCTTATCGACTCCGCTCCATTTTGAAATGGCAGCTCAAGGAGGGTTCGAGGGCTTTGGGGGTTTATAATTTTAAACCGGTTTGTTTGTCCTATTCGATGTCCTTTTTCACATGTTTTATTGGAGCCCAATTCGAAAGATAAAATGGAATCCCATATTATCATGTTAACGTTCTTCTACCTTTCTTTTTTCTAGGTGTAAGCATCGGAAAAATTAATTTTCCCTCCATTTTTTTTCTTTCTCATTATACCCCAGTAATTACTTCTTTGTCCATTTTTTTTCTCTCTCATTGTACCCCTGTAATTACTTCTTTGTAAATTAACTTCTTTATTAAATTTTAAATTCTTTTTTTTATTCTAAAAAATTTTAAGATACTTCGAAGAGTTTCAAACTGATGATAATGTAATAAAATTCAAATCATTAAACGAAAAAATTAAGAAATTTAGTAATTTTATTTAAGAATCTGAATTTTATCGTATCACTTTGAGTTTCAAATTTTTAAGGATACTATTAAAGCCACCTTTAATTTTATGCCCTTACTTAATTAACTTCTTTATTTACTTGACTTATCTTTTTATAAAATTTTATTTTATTTTTTATTTTCTAACTATTATATTATTTTATAGTTTATGCATTATATTTTTATCTTTTATCTCCATTGAACATTTTATATTTTTTATTCACATTTATTATTTACAATTTAAACATTAATATCACAAAAGAATCATTTTGTTTGTAACAATAATATAAGAAGTCATATTTTTTAGGAAATAGAAAAGAAATAGATTATTTAGTTAAGACCTCACAAGAAGTTACTTTTTATAGAGTATGAAAAATTACTTACTCACCTCTTTTTAAATAAAATTTACTTTTTATGATATTTATAAATATAAAAATAAAATTATTTATATTATATTTAATTAATAACAAGTAAAACTTATTAATTTATATTATAATAATATTGAGGATATAGTAATTATTTTTATAATATTTCTTAAAAAATTTAAAATTAAACTAAATAAAATATAAGAGGTTACTTTATGAAAAATTCAATTTTTCCATGGGAATCAAACAACTCCTAAGTATTATATACATAACATCATATATTTTATTTTAATTATAAAATTATAAAAAAATAAAATAAGTTAAAGTTTTAACTTTTATTATCAAAATTATTGATTGAATTATTTTATTATATGTTCAATTTTGGAAAATATAAAAATTACATTTATTTATTTTAAATTTATCATTATTTTCTTGATATCAATTTTTAAGTTTTATATTTTAAATTAAATATACATCAATTGCATTTCTCTAATTATCAAGAATTTAATATAAAAGGTATTAATTTATTAATTTATTTTTTACTAATATATCTTAGGTTAGACATTCATTCTAAAAAATGTGAATATATATATATATTCCATCTTTAATTGAAATATATTTTAAAATTAAGAGTAAGTTTCATTTTGTCAGTATTTTTTAAAATCTTAGATATCAAAATTCAGTTCCAAGCATGTTTTCCTTCTTCACTTCTATTGCTTCGTAAATGATACACGTATTTTCTTCTTCTTTTTCTCTTCCATTTTCCTTTTTTAAAATCTTATTACTTTATAATTCATAAACTATTTTTCCCTATATTGGTGGCAATTTTTAAATACTATATTACAAATTAAATATATTATCATCAATTAGAACTTTAATAAGATTTTAATATAGAAAGTATTAAATTATTTTTAATTAAGATATCTTAAAAATAAGTTAAATTTTTAATATAGAAATATAAATTAATTACATATGTTAATCTTGTAAAAATATTCTAAAGTGAAAATAAAATTTCAATCATTTTATTTAGTGGATATATAAGATTATTAATTAAATTAGTTAATTATATTTTTTAATGAAAATATATAAAAATTAAAACTAATTTTATTTATTTAACTTTTACAAATATATTTTTAATATCAATTCACAAATATATAACTTAAATTAAATATATTGTGATCAATTAGGATTTTGACAAAATTTTAATGTAAAAACTATAATTTAGTTTTAATTAATATATTTTACAAAATAATTTAAAATTATTTTTTTTCTTGGAAATAAACATGGATGATTAGTATAAATATGTTGTTAACTATTGCTTAATTCTTAAATTTTCATCATACAATATGTTGCACCTAGAATCTTCTATTTTTGTATAATATATTAGTTGTGTTGTTTCATGTCTCATTTTGTTACAAGTATTACTGATATATTACTTATCATATGTAAATTTGTCATTTTCTCTCAAAACTAATTTTTCCTTATTTTTTTTATTTTTTCTCCCATTGCATTTTACTCTCTAAAAATAATTAATTGCAATTTATAATCATTAATTGCAACCCACTCTCCAATATAAAATAGATGACACCATACAATTTCTATATTTTGGTGAAAATTTTGCTATTTTCATTTTTATTTTTAAGAAATATCTTCCTACCTTGCTCATTTCCCATATTCTTTTTAAACAAATAGAAGATAATGCCCTTTAATTTCTATATTTTGGAGAAAATTTTACTAATTTTATTTCCATGTTGGAGAAATCACTTTCTATACTATGTTTTTTATATTTTCCTTTTAGACAAATAGAAGATGACAACTTGCAGTTTCTATTTGGAGGAAATTTCAATGATTTCTTTCATATTGTATCTCCATCCATTCCTCCTTTCCATCCCTCCACCTTTGTTCATTTTTTGTTCAATTCATTTGGTAAATTTCAATTTTTGTTGATCATTTATTATTTATGTTCTTAAACTCTATCATAATTTTTTATTTGAAAAGTTTCAACCATACCTAACTTGACATCAATTCTTGTTAACTAATTGAACTTTGTTTTGCTAAGTTATATATTGTTTATACTATATTCTTTTATTCATCACAAATTCTTTTTAAGTATTATTAAACTTTCTTTATATTTTTTTTAATATGTGAATTTTAGATAGTTATGTTATAATAGTTTATTTGTTTTTTGAACTTAGATAATTATATTTGTCAAGATTCTTCAATTTGCCATAGTTTTCTACTCTTTTTTTAGTGCATTTAACATTTATTAGCATCTTTTATTTTCAAAATTTTTGTGCCATGAACATTTTCACTGCATAATGAAAAAAAATTTGCATCCGTTGCAACCTTTTTTTACAAATGTAACAAATTCAACATTTCATAACTTTATGTACCATAATTTTAAACAAACTTTTTTTCTCATATAAACTTAGATAATCATATCTTATTGGATCATTGGAATAAAGGTTAATCATTTATCTTCTTCTTACTCCTATTACAATATTTTTTCCCTCATTCCTTTAATGCATTTACTTTATCACTAAAATTTCTATATTATATACTAGATATTTACTCCTGTGTTGCATGACAAAATATTTATTTCAAAAATAAATAATATTAGTAGTACATAATAAATTTTTATTTCAATAATATATTGATGAACATAATAATATTGGAATTGGACATTTAACTTTATCTTTAAGTCAATCATCAATACACAAAGAGACATTATAATTAATCAAGGATATTTACATAATAATATAATTAATAGGAAAAAATTTTGAAATATAAGTATTTTGTAAATAATAAATAATTAAAAAACCTCCAAAGAAAATATATAAAAAGGAAAAAGGGAAAATGCAAGGCAAAATGGAGGAAGGAGAACATGGATGTTTAGAAAAAAGAGTTTTTGAAAAATAGATGAGAGAATAAAATATTTATAGAAAGAGATAGTCGAAAAAGGGAGTATCTAATAAATGAATGTGGAGAAATTTAAGGAATTATCTCTCTAATTATTTAACTCAACATTTATAATTGATTTTAAATTTATTTTATCATCAAAAATAATTTTAAGTTTAAATATTGCATTAATTAGATATTATTTTTTAAGATAATCATCATCATTAATAATATAATTTATGATAAAAATAATTTTTTTATAAAAGTAATTAATTTTATATTTTTATATACAGCATTCATAAAATGAAAATTTTGAAATAATAATTTTTATTTTTTATTTACAAAAAGGTAAAATAAAGTTTTAGAACAAAAAAAGAGAGAGAAGAGATGGAAAACAAATAAAAGAAAGAACAACTAGAAAAAATAAGAAGTAATTGAATATTAAAAAATCTGTGGAAGGTGATATCAAAAGGAGAAATTCAATAGAGGAAATAAAATCAACACTTCATTGAATTAAATTTAAAATTGATTTTAAATTCAACATGACTTCAATCAAATAATTTTTCTTATATTAGTAATTTTTTTGGCAAATATCCATAACTGATTTTGAATTCAAATGCGATTTTGATCACATAGTTTTTTCTAAAAATCTATAAAATCATTTTCCAATTATAAAAATGTTTCCACATTCATATTAAATCCAAAACGTGAAATAGAGTGGGTGAGAGAAAATAAGTGGGAGAAAAAAAAGAAGATAGAAAAAGGCATACATATACTCTCCATTTTTTTGACACGCGATTTTGAGCAGGAAGGATTTTTTGATACAGCAATTTACCAAAAAAAAAAAAGAGAAGTATTGTGTCCATGATAAAAATAGAGAGAAAGAAGTGAAAAGTTCTCATATACCCAAATTTAGTTAGAAAGTAATGGATTGAGATTCAATTTCTTTTTAAATTTTCTTGAGCAATGAAAATTCTTAATTAATAATCCTTATCCTCAATAATAATAATAGAAGATAAAAAAAGTGAAAAAGATTAGACAATCCTCTTAATTTTTCTACTGAGTAATGCATTGAGATTTAAAATTCATTAATTAAATGCATGGAAATTCAAATTCAAAACTCATTGATATATATAGCAACAAACTACTATCGATCAAAATTTGAACTTAACATAAATTAATTTTCATTTTTTTAAAATCAAGTAAAAGACGAAAGGGCTTTTCGCATATTAAGCAATAAACTACTACTGCCGACGTATTAATCAAAATTTAAACTTAAATATTAATTAATTTTCGTTTTAAAAAAATCAAGTGAAAGAAGAAAGGGGTTTTAGCTGGAAAAATTGTAATCACAGGTTGACGCATGTTTAGGAGTTCACCTCTCCACTCATTTAGTTTAATATTCAATTTCATAATTGATTTTAAATTTATTTTACCATTAAAGATAATTTTGAATTCAAACATTTCATCAATTAGACATCATTTTTAAGATAATCATTATCCTTAATAATATGATTTACAATAAGAATAAATTTTTCTCATAAAAGCAATGAATTTTTTATTTTTTATTTACAACATTGTAAAATGGAACTTTTGAAATAATAATTTTATCTTACTATCAATTCATTAAATATAATTCATAATTTACCACCTACTTGTTTACTAAAATTTAATATTTTAATATTAACTATTTTTTATTTTTTTATTCACAGGAAAAAGAGAAAGATTTTTTGGCATAAAAGCTCTTATCCTTATGTTATTGCACACATCTTATTTACTCTTAATTTATAAAAAATAATATTATATAATAATTAAATAATTAATATTTCATTATTTTTATTAATTAAATAATTAAGATAGTTGTTGTTAATTTTGTTAATTAAAAATATTGATGCACACAACTGTACAAATTCATAATCCATAGTTTGTCTTGATCGATATTGGTAGTATGAGTAATTTGTAGAAAATTTCAACGGTTGAAAAGAATAAGTAATCTATTCTTAATAAACATCATAAGAAATATACATGAATCGATACACGTTCAAATAAGAGAATTAAAAATATATTCTCTAACAATCATATTTAACATTTAGATATATTTATTTACCAATCTTTATATTTTAAGTAACCATTTTTACCGGAGATATGCCATCAAACAAATACATTTTGATACTTAATCAAAGTACTAAATAATTTCACATAATTCTCTCCGTTGAATGTGATTGATGAAGCCAGAAATCTTAAAAGAATAAATTTATTGAAATTCTTTTAGCATAGGGATGTAAATAAAATCAACTTTCATGTCCACTTGATACATTTCTGTCTGAAACCATGGATAAATTGTTCAAGTATATCATTCATAAAAGTTCACCAAAAACGGGTAAATATCGAAGAATATTGAAAACTTGACCAAAGCATATCAATTATATGATAGAATTGAACAGGGTCCTCTTAATTTTAGTGTAAATATAACATAGTTTTAGTAACAAAAAAAAATTTAAAATATTGAAATACACTCAACTTGCTTTTACTAATCTACAAAAATTTTGCAAATCAGTAAACTTGCAAAAATGACACATTTGATTAGAGATTGTTAAAAAAATTAACTATGCAATTTGAGGTGTAATATAGGTCATTATTTTTAAAGAATTATCCAAGCCTTTTATGTGGAGCTTGAACTAGCAATTCCCCAAGGATTCAATAAACTCTTTTGTCCTAAAATTGCATAACCGAAACAAGAAGCATGCAATAGGAAAATGAAACTTAGCAAGCAAGAAAAAACTGTTTTTAAAGAAAATTATTGTAAATGTGTGTGTTATAAAAAATGAAAGAGATAGTATACTATTTATAAGTTGAAAAATATAACCGTTAGAAATATAACTATTAAAATACGGCTATTGAAGATATAGCTGTTGAAAAATAAATGTTTAAAATAAATCTATTGAGCATTTCAAATTTTTTCAAAGTTAAAATTTAAATTCTCATATAAGCATTAAAATAAAAATTATTTTAATTTTGATTTTGTAAAAATAGGTTTAGACTTGGCCTTACATGTTAATTGCACGCACAGGGTAAATCCTCCATTTTATACTAGCTTTAGCCCACCTTATGCGCACAAACTTGCCATTTTCTTTCCTTGTCACTTTATATAAAAGTGAGGTTTTATATATAAACCTTCTCTTGAGGCCTAACTTGCTCAATGTAGGACTCAATCTTTTGAAATATTACTCAATGTGCAACAATCCCTCACATATTTCAAAAAACTTATAAAAGAAAACTAAAAAATAGTTAAAGAATTTTTGTTGGGTTCTCAAATAAATATAAATTATTGATTTGATGTCTTATAGACTATGAATCAAACCTAGAAAAAGAGAAACTTAATTTACAAAGTTACTAATGAAATATTTAATTTCTATGAATCGATAATCTTTTGTTGTAAAATAGCAGTCTCACTTGTTAATTCACATTTGTAAATCATTTTCTTGTGCAATGTGGTTCTACACTAATAGGCCATGTGCGTGCCTAGTAATTCATGAGTACTCTAGAGATTTTACTAGTATCTTATAAGAGCAACCCCACTCTACACTTATATAGGTGAATCCATTAGATATGCATTGCTATTAAATATACCACCCATAAGGGTTATAGAATTCATTAAAAGTCAAGTTCATCCTTACATATAATTTACAGTTTTAAAGCACTAATCATATACACCATAGAAGGAACACAAAATTAATTCTAGTACTTATAGAACTAACATTGACTTGTTATTGCTATATAAACCCACTTCATGGGATCGCCAATCATATAAGTTAGGTTACCATTAATGCTAATTTCTTAAAATGGTATTAATCCCATTTCTCTCAATGTTTCAATTATTTATTTTCTACTTAAGGGTTTCGTCAAAGGATCGGTCAAATTCTTTTCTAACTTCACATAATCTATAGAAATTATTCCATCCTTAAGCAATTGCTACACAATATTATGTCTCAATTTAATATGTTGATTTTTGCCATTGAAAGCTTTATTCTTTACATTGGCTATTACTGATTAGCAATCATAATGCATAAATATCAAAGGTTTTGATTTTGTACGTAATAGTATATCAGATAAGAAATTTCTTATCCATTCAACTTCACTTCCAGCCATGTATCAAGAGCCACAAACTCTAACTCTATGGTGGATCTAGCTATAATTATTTGCTTGAATGATTTTCAAGCCATTGCTCCATCACCAAAGGTGAATATAAAATTTCTAGTGGATTTTGTCTCATTTGAATTAAAGATCTAGTTAGCATCATTATATCCTTCTAATATAGCTAGAAATCCACTATATAGAATACTATAGTTTATGGTTCCTTTTAAATATGTCATCATTCTTACTAGTACATTCTAGTGATCTTGGTTAAGATTATAAGTATACCTACTTAGTTTGCACACTTCATATGCTATGTTAGGCCTAGAAAAATTTATTAAATGCATTAAAGTCCTAATAATCTGAGCATACTCACATTGATTTATTGAGTTCCCTAAATTTTTCTTTAATTGAGTATTAACATCATAAGGAGTACTAACAAGCTTTTCCTCTAGATACTTAAATTTCTTAAAAAAAATTTATACATAATGTTGTTGAATCAATATATGCCACTATCCTTCTTTATGATTCTAATGCCTAAAATAACATTATCTTTACCTATGTCTTTTATGTCAAAATTTGAAGCTAAGAAGGATTTTGTTTCATGCACAACAAGAAGACTAGTGCCAAAAATAAGAATATCATCCATATATAAGCTAATGATAACACATTCATTGTTTTTACATTTTATATATACACATTTATCCACTTCAATGCATAAAAAACTATTATTTACAAAAGTTTAATCAAATTTCTCATGCCACTATTTAAGTGCTCGCTTAAAGCCATGCAAAGATTTTTTTAATTTATAGACCTTATGTTCATGTCCTAAGACCTCATAACCCTCAAGTTATATCATATAAATTTGTTTCTTTAAATTTCCATTCAAAAAGGCAATTTTGATGTTCTTTAATGTATAACTAATTTAAAAATAGATGCCAATGCAAACAAAATGCAAATTGAAGAAATTTTTATTACAAGTGCAAAAGTATCGAAGAAATTAATATTTTATTTTTGTGTAAAACCTTTTGCAACCAATCAAGCTTTACATTTTTCAATTAAACCATCAAGAAAATATTTCTTTTTAAAAATTTATTTGCAACCTATTAACTTTACTTTGGGATGTAAGTCCATTAGTTTCTAAGTTTAATTTTGTGAATTCATTCAAGTTTTAGTTTGATTACTTTTTCCAAATTTTTGCTTTAGATGAAGAAAGTGCTTCAAAATATATTTAAAGATCATTATTAATAATAAACATATAAAAATTATTTCTAAAAGAAGTCTCTTTTCTTTATCTTTTACTTTTTCTCAGAGTTTCACTTGTTTATTTTGGATGAGATAAAGGTTTATTTAAAGGTTTTGTCGTATGAGAAATTTTATCATGTAGTAAATAAAAGTGTTCAAAGAATTTAGCATTCTTTGTCTTTATTATTATATTATGGTCAAGCACATCACTTTTCAAAATAAGAAATCTATTAGATTTAGATTATAAAACTTTAGCTAGTCATCTTTCCACTTTCAAATACTATAAATTAGGTGTAACCTTTCCATAACTCATAAGGTAGTTTCCTTGTTTTCTTATGAGGTAGCCAATTTTATAAATGATAAGCAGATAAGATGGCTTCCCCCTCACAAGTTATCAAGTGCAAAAAAGCTTATTAATAAGGCATTCATCATTTCTTTTAGTTTTCTATTTTTTTTGCTACTTTATTTGATTTAGGAGAATATTGTGGTGTTAACTCATGTATTATTCCTTCTTTTTCATAAAAATCATTAAGTAATGTAGATTCACCACCTCTATCTGATCTACTCTTTTAATTTTTCTACTCAGTTGATTTTCAACCTCAACTTTTTATTATTCCTTCCTTTGTAATGCATTATTTTGCTCTGTATTAGTGAAAGCTTATGTAACTCCATGAATGTCTAGACTAGAGAAAATGCATTCCTGCCATCTTTTGAAATTTTAGCCTTTGAATACTTTAATCTTTGAAACATTTGGAAAATGTTTGGCATAGGAGAGATTTTGTAGCATTGGATTGATAATATGTTCAATACCTAGTGAATGAGTATCCAATTAAGGTTAACTATTGTTTGAAGCAGAAGCATTAACAATGACAGCCATTATAATTCCTTGAAATTTTTAAGAAAATTAGCTATATAGTCTAAAGTGTGGTATAAATCACTATGTTTAAGGAATTATTTAAGTCTCTCATGTGGAGCTTGAAACAGTAATTCCTCTAAGATTCAACAAACTCATTTGTCTTGAAATTGCATAGCTAGAACAAGAAAAGGCAACAAGAAAAATGAAATCCAACAAATAGAAGAAGATTATTTTTAAAGAAAGTTATTGTAGATGTGTATATTATTAAAAATATGAGAGACAATATACTATTTATAGGTTGAAAAATATAGCTCTTAAAAATATAGTCGTTAGAAATATGGCTATTGAAAAATATCTATTAGAAATATAACCATTGAAATATAGCTATTGAAGATATGGCCATTAAGAAATAAATGTTTAAAATAAATCCGTTGAGCATTTCAGATTTTACTAGAGTTAAAATTTGGTTTTTCAAATAAGTATCACAATAAAAATTATTTTAATTTTGATTTTGTAAAAATGAGCTTGGACCTAGCATCATGTGTTATTCGCATGCAAAGGGACAATCCACCATTTTACATTAGCTTTGGCCCATCTCATGCACACAAGCTTGCTATTTTCTTTCCTTGTCACTTTACATAAAAGAAAGGTCTCATATGTAAATCTTTTCTTAAACCTTGACTTGCTCAATATGGGATTTAGTCTTTTGAAATACTACTTAATATGTAACAAAGATATGATCAATTGCTTCTTTGAACAATCTTTAATAAGATATGCATGCACCCAATTAGAGGAAGAACCTTAAAATCCAAAAAGAGAGAGAGAGAGAGAGAAGATTAGGTTCTATAAAAAATCACACTAAATTCACATCATAAGCATATAAAATAATCTAATATTATAGACTTGATTCCACATACCTCAATAAGCAACTTCCTAACTTCTACATCAATAATTATAAAGCTTTAAATAAAAGGTCTTTAGTGTAAACACACAAATTTATTAAACAAAAAAAAATATGGTTGAGGCATAGAAAAAATCAAGTGTTGTAAGGTTAAAAAAAGATTTGCTTAAAAGGAAAAATTAATTATGAAAGATAAAAATATAAAAAAAAACTTGAAACTAGATACTTGCCTATACATCTACATGGAAATTTAATTCAATCTTGCATAACCAAGTTTCCTAAGAAAGCTTAAGGTAGAAATATTGTAAAAGAGGGGGAAAAAAGAAAAAAATGAGATAAGAAGGGAAAATAAAAAATGAACACTTTAAAATAAAAAACAGGGAAAATGAAAGAAGGAAAGCAATTAAAAATAGGAAGCAACCAAGTAGTAAAGAAATTATAAAAGATAATATCAAAAGAAGAAATTTAATAAAGAAATAAAATCACCACTTCATTGATCTAAATTTATGATTAATTTTAAATTCAAATATGTCTTTCATTAAATTATTTTCCCTATATTGATAATTATTTCTTTGGCAAACATCCATAATTAATTTTGAATTCAAATATGGTTTTAATTAGACAACATTTTCTAGTATTTGCAAAACCATTTTTTATAATAAGGGAAAGAAATTAGTGAGCTTTTTTTTCAATTTAATATAAATTGTTGTATATAATTGAGAAATTCAATTCCTAGCATTGATTACACAAGTGTAACTCATTGAGGTGCAATATTCATTAATTAAAAGATTGATTAGATGAATATGGCTCACCATAACACTGTATTCATTAAGAAGAAATGACTAATTAATACATGGCAAGTTATGAAAATAATACTCATCATAATAAGATATAGAAAATATTACAGCTAATATATAATATGAAAAATAGTTATGATATTCCTTGTCTCCTATCATAACAAGTTTCATTTTTATAATTTGTCATGTGTCAATTTATGATTCCTTTTTAGTGAATATTATGCCACGATGTCACACCTGCACAATTAGATCCAAAAACTAAATATTTTATTACTTTCTTAACATGTTCATCATCTTTTTCTTACCACTTTTAGAAATCAACATTAAATTTTGAATCTCTTGTTCCATCTTTTAAATTAGTTCAAAAATTTTGCAATCAAATCTTGCATCTATTGAAATAAGAAATCAAGTTTTTAAATTTTGAATTTCAAATTTATTACCCTATATTATTACCAATTTGTAAACAATATTTTTGGTGGTGAACCAAAAAAGATAGAATTTTGCATCCTTTACTCATATGTTTTTTTTGGGAAACAAGAGATTCTTTGGTAAAGGGAAGTTAACAAGATTGAGGTTTGTCTTGCGTGAGATTTTTTTGATTCTAATCTTGGTAAAATTGACATTGAAGATGTTCAAGAGTTAGTTATTTTGGTGACTTTTCACTGATTTGATTAAAATTAGCTAATTAATTTATTAAATTAGTTAATTTTAATATTTGACAATCAACTGATTGTTGCCTTCTAAACTGCCATTTTCAAAAAATTAGAGGGAATAGTATTTTGGAATTAGATGATTGAAGAAAAAACTAAATTATCCTTGATTAATTTTTATATTTTCTATTTTGTCCTTCCAAAAAAGCTTACTAATATATAATATTTATTTTTATATGAAAATTATAATATTTATTTTTAAATGAAAAATTAAATTTTTTTATTCTCAATTTTATCCCTTTAAAAAAAACTACAAGTAAATCTTTCCATTTTTCTTACTATCAATTTATAAAAAATTATAATATTTATTTTTATATAAAAATTAAATAATTAAAATTATTAATTTATTAAAAAAATTAATAAATATAAAAATTATATTAATTTAATTTTAAATAAATATTTAATATATAATAAATTATAACAATATATTATTTATAAAAAAATTTAATCAATTAAATAATATATAGAATTTAAATATTAAAATATTATTAAAATAAAAAATTTTAAATAATTTATAAAGTATATTCATGTTCTTATATGTCATTTTATATACAAATAACTAATTATATATAGTTAATTTTACTAAATATTCTTATTTAAATAATTAATACAATCTGTTAATTAAATCAACTTATAATTAATTAAATTGATTAATTGCTAATATAATTAACTAATTACCAAATAAGGATATCATCTTCCTTTTTAATGCCTTTTACATTTTCTAATACATATGTATTGTAGGTGAACTTTTTTATGACATTTTTTTTGCTTGCCATTTTGAATAATTTGTCTCAGTTGAATCACAAATCTCTTAAATTTTCATTTTATAATTTTTCTTATTAAAATTCAAAATTTGAAACTTTCTCCCTTTCTTGATTCTTTACCTTCTTTCCATCTTTCATTTCTTTTCATTTAAAATTTAATGCATTTACAATTTATATTGCTTATTTCCATAATCTTTTATTCTAGTAAAACATAAATTCCTTTAAAATCTATGCTCTTTTCATCACCCAAATTGCCACAATTCTCTATCTTCCTCTTTCTATATACATTTGATTTTTTTTTTAATTATAAACTTCATTTTCCTTAATTGGTTTGCCCTTTTTTCACACATCTATGTAAAAATTTCTCTAAAGACTAGTTAATGAGTTCTTACTACTATACCTAAAAAATAAAAGCCTACTCTAACCATTAAAGCACTACAATATTTTCGATAAGGATAAAAATCAAAGTATTGATTTTTTTACAAAAATAGAAAAACTTTAATTTTTTTGAATAATTTTATAATTCATGTTTATTGCTTGGCTATCATTAGTCATTTTTCTAATGACATAAATAAAGAGATTTCCTTTTAAAATAAAAAGAAATTTTTTTATTTTTCATTAAGGATTAAAGATTTTGTTTTAACTACCATTAATGTTTATGAGTCATTGACACATTATATCAAGCTTTTGTTTTTCATTAAGAATTTTGTTTTAATTACTATTCATATTTAACATTGACTCATATTATCAAATTTATTTTTCAATAATAATTTTTTATGTCAACAAAAGATCAATTTTATTTTCAATAATAAATTTTTCACAAATGCATTTTTCATAAAACTTATATTTTGTCAAAATAATGAATCCTTAATTGCAAATATTTATATCATACAATTTTACAAGTTATAGACATTAATTATTCATTAGAACAAAAAAGAGGATATTTTAATTATATATATGTTTATTTGATTTGCTATAGTGTATTATGGTTTAAAAAATATATAAAAACTTGCATATTGCAAAGCTAATATCAGTGAATAATCATCTAGAAGAGGAAATAATATTAAAATATATTAAATCTAAATTATATCTATACTTAATATACAAGATTTCTATTAATTTTTTATTATAGAGTCTTAATAAAAAAAATGAAATATTATAAATTAATTAACTTTTATGCATCACATGAGCTAAAAACTAGTAAATTTATAATACATGATTCCATTACTTTATCATTGAAATCATCTCTATATTGTTATATGGAAAGATTGTGTATCAAGCAAGGTTTTCTCAAGTGCAAAATTTTAGAGAACCACTAATTTCTTTAATTATAAATCTCTTTCCTATTTAATTTCAAGTTGTTATTGGAGTAAAAAGTTTATTATCCAAGAATGTTATTTTTTGTTTTAGTTCATGTGTTAGATTTTTCCATTAGCATTTACTTTTATCATTCTTTGGTTAGTTGTTTGTTAGCTAACCATTTTTTGATGTTATAGTCTTCTTTTTAGTAGTATGCTTAACTAATAATATACTATATGTAGAAATGTATTTATCCATTTTTTATAATTTGAATATTTGTGTTCTTATCAATTATCAAGGGCTTGGTCAAAACAAATACTATATATTATCCTAGTTTAGAGAAAAATCATTTATTGAGTGTCCACATTTAGTTTTAAATGAGAGAGTAAGATTAATTCTTTTTTACTTATACCTAATTGAAATATAGATTTTTCTTATCTTTTTTCATTTATATTATTTCTTAAAATAATAATGGCTATAATTTACAAATAAGAGAATAACTCCTTAATTTGCATAGGTTAATTAATAAATTATTATAATTATCAATTTTTTGACCTTTAACGTTAGAGAAGGTGAAGTCTTACTATCGAAAAGAATTCAAAAAAGTTAATTGTAAATAATAATTTATCTTTTAACTCTTAATGTTATTTAATAATAGAAAATGAGGTATATTAACATAAAAAAGAATATGAGATGTTAATAGCTCAAACTAAAATTATTTAAATAGATTATGCTAATAATATAAATAAATATCATTTAAAAATAATTTGTAATTAATTAACTTCATTCTATTTTATTAGCATTTATCTAAATGCTTTTTGGTTTTGAAAATATGCTTCAAAGTATAAATTAATTGTGAGAAGTTAAAAATAATTTTGAAAGAGGTAAACATGTTTCTCAAAATTTTAAAGTTAATGCAATTATGTAAATGATAAAAAAGTTCTTTTCAATATTTTTATATATAACAATTAATATTTAACAAAGAAAAAAATTGCATTTGTGCATTGCAAGAGTTACAATTTAGTTTTCTTATATTTGAATAAAAATGTAAGTCATAGTTAGATATATTATATAGTTATTCAAAAAATTCATTAATAAATATTTAACTTAAAATTTTTTTATTCTATTTTAGAAACATAAAAAATATTTAAAAAAGTTTAATAAATTTGAATTTAATTTTCTAATCAAATCTTAAAAAGAATTTTTCCATTTTTTAATAAGTACAAACATTTCTAATATTAAATCTAACTTGAGTAATTTAAAATTATGGTCATTTTTCATTTTATATAATATATTTAAAAAAAAGAAATTTTGTAAAAATAGATCAATATTATATTTAGTCTTTTTTGCATTCATTAGAAGAGCTTCTTTAAAGTAAATTCTACTTCAAATAAGGCTCGTAAAAAATAAATACGTAGTAAAATGACTTGTGAGAGTTTCCATTTATACTTTTTGTTGTACCCATTTGCTTTTATGTTAAAGATCGATTTTAATTTTAAATTATTAATGACTTCTAATGATGAAGAACCTATAAAGGAAATTAGTTAATTTTGTGTATTTTTACATAATAGAAAATAATTCAATTATTAAAAGTTTATTATTTACAAATCCTGATGTATGATTGTAAAATAAATATAACAAGTTAGATTTTAATACTTTTGTAATATATTAGTCTTTTTTACTACATACATGTTATTTTTATGCTAATAACATGAAAATAATAAGTATATATATAATTACATGACCCAAATACTAATATTATAAATCTATATGCTTAAATTTTATATCTAAATGTTTCTATTACTAACATATAATTTAGTATTTATCAAACAATTTTCATATACTAAGTTTTTAATAAAATACTTGCATGGTATAGGCTAAATAGCTAGTGAAATATAACGGAAATGGGAGTGAAGATCATAAAAAAAATTTGCTTGCTTTGCATTTCAAAATCACTAGAAATAGAATGATAAAAATAGTCTTTCTACATCATTACCTCTAGTATTTTTCACAAATATTTTTTAAATTATTTTTTGAAAAATTATAGACTCTCAATTTCACTTTTATTGAGTAATATATTACTCTCTTATTACTATTTTTTTTTTGCTTTATTTCTTTCTTTCCCTTTGCTTGGATATGAGGGAAAAAAGAAAGAAAAATATGAAATCAAAGAAATAAGAAGAAATTTTTTTCTCTTTTCTTGTTTAAAGGAGAACAAAACAATAAGAATGAAAAGAAGAAGAAAATAGTTTTTTTTTTGTTTGTTTAGATACAAAAGTATGAGAAAGAAGAACTAAATTAAGTTAAATGACAATTTTATCTAACAAATTAAACTCTAAATTGAATAATCAAAGGTAAAATTATAACATATTAATTTTCTACTCAATTTCTATCCATATGTGGCAAGAAAATATTTTAGTAAGTCTTACTCTTTTTTCTCACTCATTTTCTCTTTTATCCCTTTCCTACCTTGTAAGCAAGTAATGAATTTCTTTCCTTTAATTCTTTTCTACTAATTTTCCATAAAAACAAGTATAGGGTTAAACTTTAAAAGTTTACAAGTTACATCCATAAAGTTAACGTTGTTTAAGGTCTTATTTTATAAGCACAAAATGTTTTATTGGTTTTGATTGTTGTCAAAATTTAGGGCCTATTTTGCTAAAAAAAATCAATAAAGTAAAATAAGAAGAAAGGAAAGTAATGTCCTATAATTACTTATATTGTTTGGTTCGAATAAAAAAGGAGATTAGGTTTGCTTTGATTCACTTAATTGAAGTTTAATATATTGAAAGAGAATTAACTTATTTTTTATTAAAAAATTATTATAATTATTATCTTAAGTTAAAATTAATAAGTTTGCAACATTTTTGCTAGTTTAAGTTAAAATTAATCAGTAATTAACATTTTCAAGGTTTTATTTAGAATTTGATGAACATTTCAGTCAGTAGCATGGAACACACATTGTCCGTTTAGTAAGATAAAGATTAATGACTAACATCAATCATTGAGTACCACTTAAACCAATGTAAAAAGTATGTTGCACCTAGATCCATCAAAATTGTTGTATTTGTGAAACCCCTCACCCTTTTATAATTACTTCCTTTCCTCCACACTCTACAACAAGCATAGTTTATCAAAAAAAAAAATAGACTGTTAACTAAAATGAAAAAAAAAATCCCAATAGAAGCCACTTAAGAATATTTATCATGGTTATTCATTTACAATGCCTTATTGTAAGTATTGAAGCCCAAAAGGTTATTTACCCTAGTGAATTAATGCAAATGTTGCTTGTTTTAATTGTTGTTGTTGGCCATCGTGCATGGAGGTAGTGAGATCTAAGAAGCATTCTCTTTCTGATTTCAGCCATATAATGGAATTTTTAAAAATAGATTTATTTTTGGTCTTCAATACTACAAGTTTTCCATAAATTTTCCATCAATTAAGTTATAGTTTGAAATTAGGTTTCTTCTACCAATTTGGTCAATTAACCTTAAAATCACAATTGCATCCATAATCATATGTAAAATCATAAGACCAATGATTTATAGGAAAATAAAAAAAGTGCCAAACCTAGAAATATACCTCAACTAAGAAAGGGTGAGAATAATGTTGGCTTTAATGCCAAGGATTTCTTAGGCATAGTAGCAACCACGATTGAACTCAAGATGTTTGGCATTGAATTAGATGAATTGTTAAGCCATGAATTAAAACTACCCCTCATGATTGAATACTTTCTATTGCACCTCAACCTATCTCACACCTTATATTGATATCTTTTTCAACCATTGACATTGCCATAGTAGTTTCCATATCCTAACATAATGCTGGTTGTGGGGTGGCTTCTTCAATTTCACATTCTTGTTCCCCAACTATAAATTATTCTAGACAACTATATCTCCCTATTTCATTTTTCCCTTCATAAATCAAAATCATTAAAAAAATGACTATCGATAGCACCATTAGCTTGTTTTCTATTGAAGTTTGGATTTTAAACTTTAAAGATTTTTAATAATTAAATTTTTAAGCTTAATAATTTAATGATAACTTTTTGAAAGAAAACATTTTGTATAAGAATATAGTTATAAAATATCAAAATGATGAAAAATGATATATATGTTTAATGCTAAAAGTAAAGAATTTAATGGTTGTTTTCCTTCACTACCATGGTTTTATATTTATTTTTTAATGACAAGGTACAAATGCATATGACACTCCAAATATATATAGTAAAATGAGATTTTGATATAAAAAATATCTTTTGAACAACAAATGGAGCCTTAAAGTTTAAAGTGTTTAAACTTTAAGATAAGGTAACTTTTTAGCACTTTTATTATAAAGATATTTTTAATTATTATTTTAATAATGTAATTGAAATTAGGATATTTTCATATAATTTATAAAATAAATATTTATTTTACAAAGTTATTTAATATAAAATATAATTAATTAACAACATAAAAGCTTTATTTCTTTCCACAAAAATTATTACAAACTAATCTTTCCATATATCTTGTCTAGTCCAGTATAAAAAAAAGTATATGCAATCTTTCACTTAAAAATTGGTTACTTGAAATTGCCTTTTATAATGACACAAATCTTTTAAGATTTCACAATGCTAATGGATGTCCTTTTGAAGATGTCACTGACTTTTTGTTTGACACACTAAAAAAATAGAATTCATTTTATTTCATTTTAATAAAAATGATTTCATTTTATTTTTAAATGAATTTTTTTATTTGGGATAAATTCTATAAAATGTGATTTCATTTCACTTTGAAATGAATTTTTTTGTTTGGAATTTCATTAAAACTTGTAGAATTCATTTCAAATATTTATATTTATAATATTATCCTTAAAGGTGAGAAAGAGAAAACTTAAAGAGAGAGAGAGATAAGTATTAATAACTTGAAAAATTAAGGGTAAAACTATCTAATGAAAATATTACATTTGAAATGAAATGAAATGAAATGAATTCTCATCAAATCTTATCCAATTCCATGAGATTTCAAAATGATAATAATGTAAATAAAAAAATTTTAAAATGAAATGAAATCTAAAAAATTTAAATCCAAACATCATTTTTTAATAGAATTCATTTCAAAATGAAATGAATTCTAATTTTAAAGTGTGCCAAATAAGGGGTGAGGTTACACTTAGGATTTGAAATTTTAATACGGCTTTGTGACAACTTTAAATGTTCAACTAGGAAGAAAAAGAAATTTAGCAAGAGAATAAATTATTAAGAAATGCCTTCCCTTTTTGTTATTTGAATATTTAAGAAATCCTTTCAAACATTTAATTTGAAGAAGCACAAAAATATTAATATTGTGATATATTAAAAAAAATTAAAAGATTAATCATAATTTCTTATTTTCTCCCTTTTTTCCTTAGAATTCTCAAACAAAAAAAAGGTTATACAATAAATTTTTATTCTCTTTTATTTCTCTTTATCTAAACATATTATAAGAGATTATTTATTTTGTATACGACCTATCTTAGTTTCATTTTTATGGTGCAAACTCATCTTAATTCAAAAAAAGCTTAATTATTATTTGTCATTATTGCCCAAGGCTATTTTTTTTTAGACCATGATATCCTGCACCTAATCCATGTATACTATAATATATACCATTCTTGAGAACATTCCATCATGAGAAAAAGCAAGAACAACGTTCCATCATAAGCATTTTCTAAATTAGTTATTCATATAGTAAAAAAATTATAGACAATTATTGGTGATGCAAGTTTGAGCTTTCTAACATGATGATATGAAGCTCAATAACAAGTAAGCCATTTGTATGTCATAGTTGAAACAATAAACCTATTAAAATCATTTTGTCACTTCAACTCATGCAAACAAATTCACATGATCTTAATTCCCATCCTTTCACTTCCATTAGAAAGAAAACTAGGTTCTATAAACATCTAGAAATAAGTAGATGAAGTTAGTAACAATGGTCTATTCTATAAGAAACAAAAATAGCAAACGAGCTCTTTAGTTAACTAATCATTGGATGGTTATAAATATACTCAATAGCAAGATGATAGGAGTCAATTTTATTAGCTTCTTTATCTAGGATTTCCACATTGAATTCCTCTTTTGGAGCCATTATAATTTCCATATTGTCAAGCTATCCAAACCTATATCCTTTTGAAAATGTGCACCTGGAGTTACCTTGATAAAGGGAAAACAAGTGTTAAAAATAATATACTTCATTAATTATTGAAACTGCATAATATTGATGCTTAAAGGGAAATATAAGCAGATAGTCTTAGCTAGAAAGAATAAGCTTTAAGATTATGGTATATGAATGTAACATTCATATGCCAAAAGCTTATGGCTTAAATAATATTTGATATCCCTGAGAAAACTTTGCTTTTTTTTAAATTATAGGTTCGATTTCAATTCCATGTATGATTGAGTCTAATGGCTTAATCATTTCACTATCATGAAAAAAATGTAGTACTTATATTGAAAGATATAGTAATAAATATAAAAATTTAGCACCAAGATAAGCTTACAAAATATTACACATTAAGAAACATAAATATATAATGAAAACAAGATATGCTAATTTTGGCATGTTGTATTTTACTTGTTTTAGACAAAACTTAAAAATCAAGCTAATTCTTATGCCTCCTTAATTTAAAAAAATTTTATGAAAGAATAATATAATTTGTATAAAGAAATATGAGATAAAATTTTATGTAAGGAACAATAAATTATTTGAAAATTTTTGAAATGAGAATTTGTTGTGGAATAATTGAGAGAAAGTAGATAAAGTGAAATATTTAAGGGCTAAGTTTGTTTAAGATTGAATAATTGAGTATAAGGCTGATTTAAGAAACTTTTTCTATTTTAACTGTGGCTCTAACCCTTATATAACCCTCACTCTTTAGTCACTTTTCCACATTTTATTCCCTAAACCCTCACTGCTTTTCCTCCTCTTCTTTTCTTCATCTTCATTTCCCCTTTTTCTACAAAGGAAAGGCATAAATTCTTTACCAAGTCATTCCTAAGCCTATTCAATTTTAAAACTAGATAAGCTTTTTAGGCTTTTCTTTGCCTCTAACTTTGTCATTTTCAAAATAAATTAAATGGAGGGAAAATATTTAGCACCTAAGAAATACTTATTAAGAACAAGCTTGGGCTTAGTTAAATAGGTTACAACCCAATGGCATTTTGTGAGCTAATCAATTTGTCAAATAAACTAAGCAAGCTCAAATAAATTAGTTTGCATAACATACAATTCAATAAATCCAATTTATCACATAAAATGATTTAATAAATAGGCTTGAAGATAATTTCCTATTTGGTTTCTCATAGAATACAAATTTAAAGTTTATTAAAAATCAATATAAATTATTTTTAATTAATTAATTATTTTAATTTTAATTTTGTTATTATATTCCTCATGAATTTATGTTATATCGATTTGGTACCTTACACAATTATAATATCAATTTCATTCATTATATATTATTTATCTATTATTTTATTTATTCTATTTCTATGGTTGTTAACCTATTAACGAAAATATTAGCAAAGGGACAAAATTAGTTAATTAATTATTTGTGAAAATAAAATTGATATAAGATATTTGTAAGGGATAAATTTAATGCAAGCGAAATTAGTGATGAAGCAAATGGGATTTTAATTTATAAAAAATAATTTTTAAAGTAAAGTTATAAATTTTTTTAGCATGAATGTAATTTTATTGTGTGCATTTATTTAATATTTGTATTATTATATAATTAGTATCACATGGCTATATTTTTATTTGTGAAGTCAACCAAGCAACTTAAACTTTGTTTAAACTATTTTAGCTATTTATATTAGTTTTTGTATCATTTTATTTTATTTTTTATGATGATTTTGTTTGTGGTAGTTTAAGTTACTAGTTATGGATGTACTTTTCTTACCACGTTTGTACTTGTTATTAGAAGAATCTATTAGCACAAGTGAACTCATGGTTAAAAAAATCATTTATGGCATGAAATTTTTTTCCATGGCAATTTTCTTACTATACTTATTTATGCCACAACTTCATCTAACTAGTGTTCCTATGTTTAAGCAACATAGCCATAGAAATTTTAATCTTATGCCACAATTTTAATCTTGGCATAAATTATGATTTGTTATAATTGCATACTCAATATAGTACATAAACCATAACAAAATACAAAAAAAAATTAAATTAACATCACATTTAATCACTAAATTCGTATTCAACATGTCATAATTTGGGTATAGTAAAGATAGCTTTGTGGCCTTCCAACACCATTTTCCTTTTGGTGAAGATAAACCCTCATGAGCTTCTAACACTATCCAATATCTATTAGTGAAGATAATCTCATGTATTTTTGACACTACGATCATCCAATGAAGATAGTTATGTGTGGGCTTTTGCCACTATTTCATGCCTTATGACCTTCCAACATTATAGCCATTCAGTGAAGATAGGCTTACATAAGCATCCATATAACACCATTCTCATATGCCATTCCATTCAAGTTTACATACATACATACATAATTTAATTTACAATTTTTCCATGCCTCTATACATAGCTACACCTCACATTTTATTTCATAATCAACACAATAATTCGACCTTAATCATAATAATGATAGATAATGACACTATCATAACTTCATTGCATGGCATCATAATATACATTTCATCTTATTCAATGCATAATAAATCATGTTAATATTATGATATTAAGTGTGTAAAATAGAGGACTAATAGTTAACTATTAAGGATCTAACAATCTACTATTGGTTACTATTAAGAAGACTATCTAGTTGTTCTTAATAGTTAACCATTCGCTTAAGATTCTGTAACAAATTTAGTGTAATAAACATTATTCATAACACCTTTAATTCCATCCAAAATTATTTATTATCTAATTAATCCACACTTAATCATCAATACAAACTTATAAAACTTCATTTGAGTCATTTCATCATTAAATCAAATTAAGCATCATAAATAAACTTATTTCAAAGATTTTTCATTAGAACCTAAAACGAAGCTCATCAGTGCAATTTCAATTCAACCTTTGAGATTAAGGTTAAAATAATCAATTAGCTATTGTGAAGAAGGTTTTAAAAGGTCAAATATGTTGTCTATTGCCTTTAATTAGTCAAAATTGCAACAATTTCATATAAGGGTTCATTTCTCCACTTTTAAGTTAAGTGTTCAAATCTCTTTAAATTCAAAGAAAACTATAAAAAATTTAGTTGTCATGGAGGCCTTATTATGCTTATGTGACAAATTTGACAAGATTTCACTCCTAAATGGCTTAATTGAAGAAGATCTTGAAGGGGAATGAGAAGAAAATGAAAGGAGTTAAAAGGAGGGGTTTTAGTCTTAAAAAAATAAGGAATAGTGGCCTTCTTAGTTTAAAGTTTATGTTAATTAAGGAAAGGGCATTTTTGAAATTATACTTTAAACCTTTTCCATACTCTATTACTTATCTATAAACATTCATATCTTTCAAGCATTTTATTTTACTTATATTTGCTTATCTATTTCAACCAGTTTTTCATCTAATACCCTATTCATGTAATAATTATTTTCTTTTACCTAATATTTCATTTCTATTGTCTTACCACAATTTATCCACTCCACATGAAATTTCTTTCCATTTTAACTATTTTACTAAAATTGATTAATTATTTCCCTTTTTAACTCATAATAGAATTTTAAAATTTTAACATTTTAAAGGTGTGACAACATTCCCCCTTCAACAGAATTTATCCTTCACGTTTTAGGACTTGCTAATCTAATGACACCATAAAGGTGTGTTACGATTAATCTTTCTACTTACCAAATGTATACCTAACTCTAACTTTCACTTAGTTTCTTCTATTCCATGTAAGCGTAGAATTTAGATGGCTAAACCATCTTTAAGATTATGTTAAGAGAAACTAAGTTTGTAGACAAATCTATTAAATATAATTAAGGGCACATTAAGGTTGAGCAAAGCTTTAATAGAGATATTATTAGTTTTTGAAAGTATCTGCCTCTCTGACATTTGAGGAGTGCATCAAAGCATGATCCTTAGCTTGATTCCCACTTGCAACCTTTTCTTAGTTTGTTAGGATCGGGAGCCATACGAGCGCAGCGGAATAAACCGATCCCAGCCAACGGATCCATGCAAAATGTTAAATTAGAATGTAGGATTCAGGTTATACCTTTATATGATTCTAGATTTTCTTCATTGATCACCTCTTCGACTTCCTTTCGGTCAAAGACTCTGAGGTATCCATACGAACCAGTAGATCACCAATGAACGTCCTCACAGTCACTGGTTGGAATTCGTCTCCTTAGCCTCATAGTGCTAGCTACGTCTCTTCAAGAATTATGATCAAGGAGAGGTGCTAGGATTTTTCTATGCTATATGGGATGCGTGAATAATGAATCAACCTTATTATTACCCAACAAGCCTATTTAAATAGGAGCATAGAAAATTCTAACTAATTTGGGCTTTGGTCTATGTATAATTATAGGCTTATTATTAGGCCTTATAATTATAACATAGAATTTTCAAGTATTAATCCTAAACAATTTAGTCCATTAATTCCAAATCCACTAGGTTCTAAGTGTTTGACCCTTCAGGCTCTCATTACATTGGCAATAATCATTAATCATATTAATGATCATAAACAATGAGCAGTGTCTAGCAACACATCATTGTTACCTAAGTGATGAGAAAGTCGGTGATTCGACTGAACCTTTATATGTGATCATCATCTATATCCTTTTGTCCTAAACATCTAAATTGAGTATGAGACATGAACCGTGTCATTCCCATATAGTCCAATCTCGAGGTTTCTTGATCCCTAAGTAAGCTGACTAAAGCAAATGTAATTGACATCCCATGTCAATTTATTTGAGCATGGCCATGTATTTTCTCAACTTTACTTAATCAAAGGGCCCATAGATGTTACTCCTGTTATATAGGAAGGACAAATTCTATCTTGATCACACAAACCCCTCCGCATGATATGTGACATATCCAATAACTACCCTTGTATTCACTCAAGCATGAGTGACAGAATAGTATCAAATTATGAAACTCACATGTAGGGAACCTTGGTGATCTCAGGTCAAAGGACTATAATAATAATGATTACTAAGAATCACTCATGACACTTATATAACAATCCATGTAGTGTTCTTAGGATGGGTCAGTCCAGTATATAAGTTTTCTAACTTGTACTCATGTGTAAGCTTAATATCTCATATAAGTCACTACACATGCTAATCTTAACATATCAAAGCAACCTAATCCATAATGATATATGACTAGGGACATTTAAGAATATAATTATTCTAAGGTTATTATCATAATTAAATATATTACGTAGATAATATATATAAATATAATAATTGAAATTGCCATTAAAATAACATGATTCAAAATTACAATCATCAATATGATTAGTTTTAGGGCATATACACTAACATAGTTAACTACATTAGCACTTCTTGTAGGGGCTAGTTAACCTTTTTAGACATTTTGTTATGATATAATATGACTAATGCCTTGGCTTAGAGGATTTCTAGGGCATTTCCTAACTTTATGCCTTTTATGACTATATTTGTAGCACACCCCTTCAAAAAATATTTTTTTAGTAGTTAACAAGTGAATTTGAATAACTCCTTTGATTCTTAGTAGTTTTCTCCATGGAGAACCCATACCATTCATAATGAAATAACATTGGTTTTGTGGTGGAACCACCTTTGTCCTCTTTAAATATTTCTTGTAAGGGCATTCCTTTTGTTGATTGTACTTGTTTTAGTTCCTCAGCTTGACTTTTTTTCTTATTCCCCATTCGAACCTTTCTTTCTTCTCTTTTTTTTAGCTTTAAATTAGAATCTTAATGCTTGATCTAATGGTTATTATTAAATAGTAGCATCATTCATGTGGATTCATTCTAAATAAAAGTCTTGTAAACTATGCATAAATCTCTTAACTCTAGCCCTTTTAGTAGGAACCAAATAAGTTACATACCTAGCTGACCTTGTGAACTAAGCATAATGGATAGGTCTTATTGATTCCATTGCTTAAACTTTCTTACCTTAACTTAAAAAAAAACTTAAGGTAAAAAATGGTTAATAAACCTTTCTTGAAAAATGGCCTGGGTCTTGGGTGCAAATCATAAATCTCTGCTCTCTATAATACTCAAAAACTAGTAATGCACTTCATTATTTAACCAATAACCCATAAGTTCTATTAATAATTGGTTAAGGCATCCTAATGTTTTTCCATAATGCTCAATCTGATTAAGAAATTGTTATAGATTTGTAACTAGATCAATATTAGAGTATCCAAGTGCCCTCAACTTTAAAAACTCATATGTTATTCAAAATTTGTCAATTGCACCCCATTCAAGAAAGGTATACTCTCACTCGTGCTTGTAATGATGATCATGATCATTCTAATTTCTATTTTAATCTTTTCAATCTCTATGATATTCATGCCTTTGATTTTGATTAAAGGTTGCATTAACTTAGTCTAATACTTGTTACATGAAGTTTATAGCTCAAAGAGGAAGTTATTGATAACTACTTCCTTTATTTGCATTTCTACTACTTTAGGCATGTAAGCTTATAAAGGATTCCCCATTTGTGTTTATTATTACATATTCATAAAATTTTCTAGATAGTTAAACAATATTTAAAGTATTTAGTAAGCATTATATCATGATTGAAGTCCATTATGAATATTAATAGGCAATATAAGGTCTATCAAAATGCTACTGGTGATATGTGATTCTTGATTGTGCACATACCACTAGCATTATTTCAGTTAACATTTATTTAGGCAACATATAAGAATATAACCTATAGGCCTTATTCTACTAGAAACTTAGACTATGCCTTGATACCACTTTTACCATAGCCTAACCTCGTTTGTGATTAGTGTAGAACTCGTTACTTGGTTTCCACTAGCCTAATTCACATTTTGAGATAACATAAAATAATATAAATAGAAGTTTAGGAAGATTTTCATGCATTAAGAAGAATATATGATAATTTCTTATAGCACTTGTCAATTCAAATACCAAAAGTGTTAGGCTAGTTTATAACTCGCTACATTAGGAATAAGCTTAACCTAACAACCTTGAATTCACAAGCAACTATCATTCTACCTCTTTTTTCTCTATATCCATGAATGCCCATACCTATACCAAAATATCATAAGTTGCCCAAACATATCATGAAATATCTTATAAGATTCAATACTGAAGTGGTGGAGGAGGCAAGTTAATTTAAAAATCTATAAAAGAAAATATATAGAAAGGTGAGTTCAGGCTTAATGAACAAACATTTAATATAATTAAATTTAACATAAATCTTATCCTACTAACCAAATTTACCCTTATGGTTATTTAGGCACTTAACTACATGGAACACAATTAAGTTTTCAATAGCATCCATATAAGTAATTATAAGTATCCACACTTATCAATGCCAAAATCCAAGTATGCCTGCTCATTATAGTATATACACCATAAGAAAATAAAGAAAATAATTAAATTAACATTATATCCAATCATTGGATTCAAATTCTATATATCACAATTTAAGTAAAATGAAGACAGCCTTGTAGTTTTCTAACATCATTATCTTTTTAGTGAAGATAACCCATCATGAACTTTCAACATTATTTAATATTTATTAGTGAAGATAACCCTATGTGCTTTTGATAGTATAACCATTTAGTTAAGATAGTCACATATGGGCTTTTGACACTATTTTATGCCTTGAAGCGTTCTAACATGATTCTTATATACCATCCCACATTCATGTTTACATACATATATAACTTAATTTACAATCTTTCCATGCCTCTATGCATAGCCACACTTTATATTTCATTAATTTTACCTCAATCATAATAATAACAAATAACAACACTGCCACGCTTCTATTGCATAGCTTCATAATGTACATTTCATCTTATTTAATGCATAATAAATCATGTTAATATCATGGCACTAAGTGTGTAAAATAGGGATCAATGGTTAACCACTGGCTTTTTGTGGTATAATTATCCATTATTTACTATTGAAAATTTATTATTTAAAATTCCTGTACAACGGTCAACCATTAAAACCCAATAGTCAATCATTTGCTTAGGATTCTATAGAAATCCTAACATAATAAATACTATTCATAATGCCCTTAATTCCATCTAAACTTATTTATTATACAATCAATCTACACCTAATCATTAGTACACATTTATAACACTTCATTTAAGCCATTTTCATTATCAAATTGAAAAAAGTAACACATATAAATCCATTTCAAAAAATTTTCATTTAAACCTAAAACCTAAGTAATTTTAACTAAGTGTTCAAGATTAAGGTAAATAAGCTCACTCACCTATTATGGAGAAGGTTTTGGAAGGTTGGATCTATTATCCATTGATCCTAATCAACTAAAATTGCAATAATTTCATATTAATGTTTATTTCTCCTTTTTTGAGTTAAATGTTCAAATTTCCTTAAATTCAAGGAAAACTATAGAAAATCTAATTTCAATGAAGGCCTTACCATGTTTGTATGATGAATTTGATAAAATTTTTCTCCTAAATAACTTGATTGAAGAAGATTTTGAAGAGGAAAGGCAAGAAGATAAAGGAAGTTAAAAGGATGAGGTTTAGCCTTGAAAAAAAAGAGGAATAGTACCCTTTTGGGGCTAAAGTTTATGTTTATAAAGGTAAAGGGCATTTTTAAAATTATGCATTAATCCTCTTTCACATTCTAATATTCACCTTTAAACATTTAGTTCCTTATAACATTTTATTTTATTAATACTTTCTCATTTATTTCATCCAAGTTTTCATCTCATATCCTATTAATGTAATAATTTTTTTTTTCATTTACCTAATATCTCATTTCTATAATCTTACCATAATTTATCCATTCCACCACATGAAAATTCTTTTCATTGTATTTATTTTACTAAAATTGATTAATTATTTCCTTTTTTAACTCAAAATAAAATTCTAAAATTCTAAAGAGGGTGTGACAATAGTTGATTATTGACCTTAGAATTTATTCTTAGGTAGTCCATTATAAATTATACAATTAACTCTCATCCCCTATGTTATTACTAATGATCAATTCTTAGATAATTATGTGTGAGATTATTCTTGGATGTTATAGTGAGTTTGTTATATATTAGTTAATGCTAAAGGATTGATGCATGGCCATGCATATGGTAATGTTATGATATGTGTGGGTGCATTGTAAATTGATTTGGCAAGTGTTATAGGAGAGTTATGTCATTTGTATTTATAATTTTTGTAGTTTCTTTTATATGAATGCTGCATTATAAGCTTTGGAATCAAAGCACTAGTGAAGCATTTGCTATATTAATATACTATTTTATGAATGAGATTTGATAATATTAGAGGAAACGATATTTTTATTGTGGCTATATGCATTAAATCCAAGTACTTATTTGTAAAGGGAGAAAACTAACTCTAAAGGAGCAAGATTAGGTTTGTAAATGGATAAAGATGATTCAGAGTAACAAGGAGATTTGCATACTTTCTCTTTTTTTCTTAATGACATTTAATGAATAACAAAGAAATGTTTTGATCAAGATGTTATGTTATAGAGATTAATTAACAATGTAATTACATCACAAGTGGATGTTTATAAAGTGATAAATAGGTATAATTGTTAGAGCTCCTTTCTTTTCTATGATGAAGGTATAGTGTACGTTCTTTGGATAAAACCTAGACACTCTTCATAAGGGATAAGTCTTAAGCTTTATGTAATGATATATATATACATGCATATTTATACATATAGAAATTTATTCTTTTTTTACTACAATTTGTTAGTTCCAAATTTTTCATTAAGTTTTTAAAAAAACTCACTTTCTTTTTGTTTCTTCTTATTCTTTAGGGATCATCCTTTTAGGTACTCAATTACTATTGGATGGGCTAGAAGTGGGTTTGATCAAGGATTTTGATGTTCAAGTAAGCCATGGGACAATTGGTCTAGATATGCATAAATATTAGACTCATATGTATGCATTAATATAATTCTCTTGCATATGACCATGACATCTCAAAGAGATGCACACACTTGCATGTCTAATATTGAGTTAAGCATAAGTAGGATGGCTAGTAAATGATTATACTTAGCAACTTCTTACACAGTTATATGCCCTAGAATGGGTCATA
Organism: Sindora glabra; assembly: GCA_020226215.1. Taxonomy (NCBI): domain Eukaryota; kingdom Viridiplantae; phylum Streptophyta; class Magnoliopsida; order Fabales; family Fabaceae; genus Sindora; species Sindora glabra. The sequence continues at coordinate 59,894,571 of CM035234.1, read as the reverse complement.
ACAAAGGCAGTATTAAAGTATAGTCTAGGGCATAAGAAACACATATTTATTAAAAGCACAAAATAAAAGTCTTTAACTATCTAAGTAAATATCATAAAGGACCCAACCTCTAATAATGGGCTAACAACTATTAAGGAATATAATTAGGTCAATTAATGTATTTGTACATGCTATAAATCCTTATAGGTCACTTTTGACCATGAGTAGCTAAGGATAACCTATGTGAGCATCCTTTTTTGTTTAAAACCATTGTGACATTTTAACAATCAAGAATATTTAGTCTAAGTTATAATCATATTTGAAATGAATTAGTTGATGATTTATTTTAAGAATTAATAAATGCACTTTGTAATATCATGAATTTTTAAATCTATTATTTGAATTCCTAAATTCTAAGGTCGTAGAAATGAAGAGCACATTTGAATTAGCTTGGTGGGTGAATCTTAAGTTGAAAGGAATTAAGTGTAAAAGTAAACGAAATCTTGAAGGAAAAAAGGGTAGTAGGAAAAGAATTAATTTTCATAAATAGTGTGGATGATCAGAGGAGGTTAGAAAATCCTAAAAAGGGAAGTTGTCTAAGTCTGACAGTGTAAGGAATTCTAAACAGAAAGAGACCCTATGGACCAAATTGCAAAAGTGCAAAATCGAGTGTGGTTAAAGTGAAAATAATCCAGAATTTGGGATCTACTATGAATAACTAAGAATTTAGGGTGCAATATGTGATTTTATTTAGTGTGACTAATAGACACATGACAAGTGTCATTATTAGAGAAAAATGGCAAGAATAGCCTTACTATTTAGTGAAAAAGGACTAAAATACCCTTGAAAATTTTAAAAAGGACCAAAGTACCCTTGAAGCTTCATGAAAGCTCTTCTTCCTTCTCCTTTCTTCTCAAAGCTGCAGAACGCCTCCATGAAAACAAGCTTGGACGTGCAAGAGAGAGAAGGAAGAGAGAGAAAACTTCTTTTGACTTTTTCACCAAAAAATAGTGAGATTTAGGCTTAGTTGTAGAAGGGAAAGTTGCTCTTCTCATCAAGCTCTATCTATTGGTGTGTTTAGATTGAGGAAAGCTCAAGTTTGATTAAGTTTAGTGAGCTCTAAGTGAGGATTTTCAAGTTGTACCAAGAGGTAAAAATGTTCTCCTCTAAAAGTTCTTTAATGTACTCTTTTTAGTTTCTTAGAATTTTGATGTTGGTGTGGTCAAAGGTAGTTGACCATGGAGTTTTGGATGAATTGAACATGTCTAATGGTGTTTTGGATGTTGTTATGTTGATTTATGGCTTTGGTTTGGTGTAAAAATAACAAGAAACCATGGTGTATACATTAGGATTTTAGAGGCATAATGGTGCATGTGTGGATTTGGCATGATTTGTTTGGAATTTGGCTAAATTGATGAAATTAAGATGATTCTTATGAATTATGAAAGTGTGTATGAAACTTCTCTTTTGAGAAGCTAAAACCAGGAATATAGAAAAGAAGGAAGAAAGGAGATTTAGCCATTTAAACTGTGTTTTTGGAAGATCAGTAATGTACACGGGGTATAACACGTCCCGTGTTTTACCCCGTGTTCTTCATCGAAAGCTGATCAGTGTGTTACACGGGGTGCGACACTCCCCATGTTTACCTCAGAACTGAAGGGCAGTAAGATACACGGGGTATGACATGGCCCGTGTTTACCCCCGTGTTCTTCTCTGAGCAGTCTAGTGAAGCCTCGAAGCAATCCAGTAAGAAACACGGCCCTTAACACGGGGTATGGGAACCCCGTGTTCTTTGTCAAGTGAACATTTTGGTTTGATCTCTTCATGATTTGCACGGTTTTGCCTTCGGATCCTTTTCTAAAGCATATATGTGTCATTTCAAAGCCTGAAAATAAAATATAGAGCACCTAAGTAGTGAAGAATACATGAGGTTTAAAGAAAATGATGATGTTCTAATAAGAACTACGATGTGTATTTATGTAGACTAAAGAGTGACAAGTTGAAAAGGCAAGAGGGATTATAAAGAAGTTTTTAAGTGAGGGCAAAGGAAACATCACTATTGGAAGCTTATAAAAGGTAGCTAGCTTTATCCTTAAGCTATGTTTTCTATTTACATGATTTTCTATATATTTTGCCATTGTATAGAATGTGTATGAAATTGCTGTGTTCGCATTCCGGGAAGACAGTAAAATACTGTGTTAGGCCTATGGCCCGAGTTCCCCCAGATGATAATGCAATTATTGGGTGCGGTACCTATGGCCTGAGTACCTTGGGAAGACAGCGAAATGCTGTATTAAGCCTTTGGCTCGAGTACCCCGGGAAGACAGTGAATTGCTGTATATAGGCCTAGGTACGATTATCTGTGATGGCCATCTAGATATTTATATAAGTCCTTGAATGGGCTTGAAGATTGCTGCGTGCAGTGCATATTTCTTACAATGGTATTGAATGAGATGACAAATGATTAATTAATTTTGAAATATATGTTTTATTTTCTTAAGGATCTAGAATGACTTGATATATTTACGGTAATAGCTAGCTCCTGGGAAACTTTATTTCTTATGTTTTTGTCTTGTTACTAACCATTCCAGGTGATGCTTCCAAAGGCTCTCATGATAGAGGAGAATGATGTTTTGAAATTGTATTAAAAATGATTATATAGTTGGTGATGTAATATGTGGTGGATGTACGATTTGTAAGTTGAATATTTTGTATAATTACATGACTCTTGCCTATGTTGTATGAAATACTGGAATTTAAGGTACTATGAGCTAATTTAGAGTAAAAGGTAAATTAGTATGCAATGATTACCTATTTAATGAGGATTAAGGTGTTAATAAGTAAGGGAGTTCACACACTTGCTCTTTACATCTTTAACTTAGGGGAAAATTAATTAAATATATGCTAGTATGTACATGAAATGTTTCAATGACTTCAATCATGCATTGATAATGTGATGCTTAAATTTTATGATGCTAAAATGTTATCATGATGACTTAAACTACAATTTAAGTTGAACATTAGAATAAAGGGCTTGGTGAGTTAATTCTTTAAAGGGTAAAGTAGTTGTATAGTTTGTTTTCATAAGCCAAGTTAGCACAAAAAGGGTCATCCTTGAGCCATATAAAGTAATGATAATTAGCATCTTAAATGAATAAGTTTTCACATATTTCATTTCTTAGTCAGCATAAGAAGATTAAGCACTAAAATAGAGGTTAATAAAGGTCATAAAATCCTAATTGCCTTATAAAGACATAGATTGAATCTTAGAATGAGAGCCAATAAATCTATAATTCTATAAATGTATATGTGGTTAAGTCAGATGCTATAAAGTGCCTTATATGCACTTCAACTATTTAACATAAGGATAATAAGAATAAAAAATGCAACTTTAGGGTTATCAATTTGTGAACAACAAAGATTGTAAGCATAGGTTTGATAACCTATCTACTTAGTAGGGATTTGTAAGTGCTTAAGAGACTATGAGCATGTGAATAAGAATAAGTAAGTTAACTATTAGAAATTTCTATGAGATATGTAAAGGTACCAGAGTAGCAGGACATAATTGATTATATGGTTTTAAAGATCTCCGAGATGGATATAATAGATGATTAGGTTGGAAACTTACCAATACAAGTATTAAATCACTTGTCTTGTGCCATTATATAAGTAAAATTTGATTATCTAGTTAGATGTACAAATTAGATTAGCAATTGGTGAGAAATATTAGTTGTGGTTGTCTATAGATAATTAGATGTGTATATTGAGAAAGGGAAAAAGTATAGGGTCATGAATTTAATTTAAGCAAGAGTTTTAGGACTTTAATGGAATTAAAATGGAAAAAAAGGTGATTAGAATAGTGCATGATTATATTGTCAAGTTAATTGTAGTCTAAAGGGTATATGAACTAAGAAATTCAACTTGCGGTATTAGGGCATTAATTTTATTATGGTAGTATATACAAATTCCTAATGTAATAAAGACATGAGGTCTTATTTTATAAGAGTTATAAAAGGGATAAATAGTCAAGATTTTAACATGTAATAACTAGAAATTAAATGGCCTTTATGGTATAATAGAATAAATAAAGGTTGAAAATTAAAAGTATAACTTGAATGAGTTAGCAGTAATAAGCTGAGGGAATTGCATGGTTATGAAAAGGAACATTCAGTGAAAGGGAATGTAGGGTTCGAGAAATGAAAAACTAGTGCATTTAAGGGATTAATAAATATTACATTTAGGAAATTATGAATGAAAGTTAGTTAAAGGTATTTGGGTAGTATTCTTAAGAGCCTTAAGAGAATGTTGTTGGTATGATGAATAAACCTTGAGAAGGTCTATATAGCGATCCTATTAATAAACTAGTTATCATAAAGGGAATAAAATTTTTGCACACTAAATTAATGCATATAAATGATGTGCAAGGTCAGTAGGCTTGCATCAATTAAAGGTTATATGATAGTAATATCAAGAAAAGGGTAAAAAATGAAATTCTATAAGTTAATTGCTAAAATTTGATAGACAATGGCCAAATATAATTAATAGGGAATTAAGGTGTGCATGATTGGATAAGGTTACGAAGATATAAGATTAAGCCTAGTAGAAACTAAAAAGTGACCTTGGTGTAATTCGATGAGGTGATTAGGTATTAAAGTGTTGATAGTTAGAAAATTAACTTTAGCTTAAATTACAACCATATATATTGAGGGACTTGAATAGTTTCCACTAAATTTTAGGGTTTTATATATGAAGGAATTAGTTAGTTTTGTTTATGCCTTAACATAATAACCCTGTGACAAAATATGAATTACAATTTGAAATATGATTAAATGTAGAGCTAGTACCTGTTAACGAACCTATCTAATGTATTTCCCTAGGGAGCAAGCATTTAAGGTTTCATAAGGTGTTATGATTTTAGCCAATCCTCAATTGCGCCATGATTTGAGATACTTGTGTCTTTTTATGAATTGACTGATTGAAAGTTCGATTATCCACCATACTAAGGCTATCTTACCATGTTAAGTGGCTTTCAAACCAAGTATATACCATAGATATTATTATTATTATTATTATTATTATTATTATTATTATTATTATTATTGTCATCTATACTAGGATAAATAATAATATTGTTATTATTATCATCATTGTTAAATACTATCATAAATAATATTATTATAGGAACTAACCTTAATATCGATGTTGTTATATTATAGATATTATAGTTATTAACTTTAAGTTAGTTATGTTGTTATAGAAAGCATTATCTATTTATGTAAGGTTGTGAGATTTATAGTGGGGATATGAACATGTAGAAATTCGAGAGGAAAGGTAAGTGATAGGATAAAAATATACTAAGAGAAAGGGTGACTTGGTGTTTCAATAATTTAAATTTTTAAGCTTTAACAATAGAGGCTTTATTCAATCAAGATCTTCATCTTGGGGAGCTTTGGTGTTGTTTATGAAAAAGGAAGATAGTTCAATACAATTATGTATCAATTATCGATAACTTAAAAGTCATAATAAAAAATAAATATCCTCTCCTTTGTGTTAATGATTTTTTTCGATTATTACACCTTTTTTAAAAATATAATAATTTAGGATTTATTTTGAGAGGGAAATAATTGAAATAATTGATATGTTCTGCTTAAATTAGGAATTTTATATATGAATTATAGAATAAAATAAAAGTTGATATTTTAGTAAATATAGAAATATGAATTTTATAATAAATAGATGAGAAAAGTTACATAAAGAAATCATGTATAAGATTTTGAATTATTATAAGTGAATATGTGAGTATCGAAAAGATTTAGGAAATAATTTAAAAAATGCCCTTTCGGCACTATTCCTCATTTTTATGGTCATCTTCCCTCACCTTTTCATTTTCGTCAAAATCCTGCTAACTTCTCCTCTCCTACTCCCATTTCCTTATCTTTTCTTTATTAATCTAAGGCAAGAAACCATCAATCTTTCTTAAATTCTTTATCTAATTAAGGTAAGAACATCTTAATTACTAGGATTTCTTCTTATCTTCCTTTTGATTTAGAGAAATTTGATGAATTCTTATAGGAATTTACAGCCCTAACATAAGGATCCTTTGATTTTTGGTGTGATTAGGATTAAAAGACCTTAAATATAATATCTTGGCATTCTTTTTCATACTAAATGAGTGGATACACCATATTTTTCTTATTAGATTTCAAGAAATTTAAGTTAAATTTCTTATTTTTGATGTTTTATGGTTATATAAGTATAATTACTTGATTTCATGTTGATTTAATGGAACTAGTTTGATTTGATAATAACAATGGCTTCATTAATGTGCTACTAGTATATATTTATGATTATGTGATGTTTGGTGGGCAAATAGATGAATTAAATGCAAGTTTTTAGGGAAATGAAAAGTCAAAAGTCAAAATTTTTGTAATTTCCCAAGTAATAACTGACTATGCCTTAAAAAATGCATTTTAGAGAGTTATAGTTGATTACATATTCAACTATCTAGCCATGAGTTGCTTTATAGAGATTGATACTTGACTGTAGCCTTCAAGATGCTTTTTGGAGCCTAATAGTTAACTATTGAGCCTTAATTTTGTTCTTGGACTCTAATAGTCAACTACATAGTTGACTATGGACCCAAGAATTACTTTCAAGGCTCCTATATTTAATTATACTCAAGCTACGTTGTTTTATCATGATTTTTAAAGATCCAATGTGAGATGAATGATTCTTAAACACTAAGATAAGATGGTATATGATATTTATAAGATAAATATAGGTGTTGGAGACCATGAAATAAGAAATTGAACTATTGCATCATATGAAACATTATGTGAAAAAACTTGCAATGTTGTTTATGTAATGAAATAGATTGTGTGACCAAGCATTGAGGCATAGTGTCATTTAGTGAATATGATGAGTATGGCTTATACCATGATATGAGAAATAAAGGGTCTATCTATTTTTAAAAATAGTTTTCTTTTTTCTATTTTTAAAAATAGAAAAACCTGTTTGTCAACTTGTTTTTAGAATCTATTTTTAAAAACTATTCTCTAAATGTATAACTTAAAAACAAAAAAAATAGAAATAACTTTTAGTTATTTTTTGAACTTTTTTTTGTTCTAGATGTCAATTTTATAATTAAATAAAATTTTTCCTTATTAACAACACTAACCACCTTCCATTTTTTATTTTTTTCAATCCAAAAATAGTTTTTAAGAACAAGAAAATAGTTTTTAAAAACATAAAAATAAAAACATATCCAAACACATCTAAAAGTATTAAGCAACTATGAATTAAGAAATACATCAAGGGAGATATGACCACTAGATGACTAATTCTTAGTTATATACTTGTGGAGGGTAAATGACAGACTTTGGAAAGACAAGGATGAAAAGCTTATGGAGGGTATAAAGCTAACTCAGGAATCACAAGGTGGATACATGTATATATTTATTTATTATTCATTGTAATGCATTGTGTATGCATTGTGTTTTTGATTTGGAATCCAATTGTTATTGAATAGCCTTATATGATATAATTACAATGATATAGATTTGGTTAAGCCTTTTGAGGCCATTCCAAGTTTAATTGATAAAGTGAATAATTATATATTGAGTTTGACAAAAGAATGATCCAGTGGGTAAAACTAATTCTTTGTTATGTTTACTTATATAGAGCATTTACTCAATAAGCATCAAACTCACTTGTTCATAATTTATTTTGTAGATGCACATATCAAGCTTCCACCACCTCTTTCTTAGATTTAGACTTACTAAAAGCTTTATAGGCCAATTATTTGGTAACATTGGATATTCTCTAAATAGTCTATTTTTTTGCCTTAGCATTTTTAGGCTTTAGGTAAAAGGAATTACAAGCTAAATTACTTATCAGTTAATTAGATTATCTTATCCTCATCTTACGAGGAATATAAATAAATCTAACTTCCTTAGAGTTTGTAAACTTTATTATTGATAATGAATGAAATGCTTTCTTTCCTTAATTCTTTTTTTTCCTTTTTCCTTTATATGTATATGTATAATAGCTAATTAATGAGGATAGTCATGTTTAAACTGAAATATGTTAGTAGGACAAAGAAGTAGGTTCCATGCTAGTTATAACTAGGTCAAGCTCATGACATTAACTAACTTCTAGGAGCCAAATATTTTTCTAAACTTGTAAGGAAGATATTCCAAAAATTACTTTTAGAACTCGACATGGTTACTTTGAATTCTTAATCATGTCATTCAGGTTAATCAATGCCTTAGCCACTTTTATAGACTTAATGAATTATGTGTTCAAGTGTTTTTTAGACTGATTTGTGTTGTTTTCATAAATGGTATCTTGATGTATTCAAAAAGTGAGGGAAAACAGGTCTAACATCTTAGGATAATATTACAAACCTTAAGTGAGCAACGATTATATACTAAATTTTGTATATGTGAGTTCTAGATGATTGGTGTCAATTTTTTAGGTTATGTGGTATCACAGGAAAAAGTTAGGGTAGATCCCCAAAAAGTAAAAGTTGTGAAAATTTGGCCAAGGCCTTCTTCAATCATTGAAATTCATCACTCCTTAGGGTTAATAGGGTATTATCAAAGATTTGTTAGAGATTTCTAAAAAATTTCAATGCCATTAACTAAATTAACACAAAGAGATTAAGTTTGAGTGGACCAATGCTTATGAAAACAATTTTTAGAAATCAAAATCATGGTTGACATTTGAACCTTTATTAGCTTTTACCTTGGCTGCTGGAGGATATTTGGTCTATTATGGTGCATCTGAGGTTAGACTTGGATGTATTCTTATGTAGAATGGTAAAGTGATAGCATACGCTTCTGAGCAATTAAAAAAGCATGAGCAAAATTACCCTACCTATAATTTGGAAATAGTTGTCAAAATTTTTGTTTTAAAAATTTAAAGGTATTATTTGTATGAGGAAACTTTTGAAATTTATATAGACCATAAGAAGTTCATAAGATGATTAGTTTATAAAATATGACAAAATTATTAGATATATTACTAACTAAAAAATAATAAATAAATATTTTATATCAGCTGCAAATACTTCTATTTAGATTGACACTTAAGTAAAGTAATCTATTTATCAATAATTATTGAATTTAGTACATGCTTGATGCATAATTGACCTATTGGTTCCAAATACAAATATTAAAATAAAGAAGGACCAAATAAATGGCTTTATTAAGAAATTAAATACTTTTAAATATGCTTGAGACATAATTAACAATAGACTTTTAAAAGAATTGAAATTTAAGACATAATGATAAACTTCCGGAAGAAATTTAGGTACCTAAAATTTATGAAAATAAAGATATCTCAATTGATTATATTTTTTATGAGAAAGAAGGCCCTAACAAGAAAATAACTATTAATAACATTTACTCTTATATACAATGTAGCACTTAAAATTATGAAAAAAAATAGTGGTTCGTTAGAATCTTAAAATCATAAAATGATAATGTATGATTATTGGCCAAAAAAAGAGAAAAAAAATGCAATTCAAATAGAAATGTGTAATTTACTTGTAAAATGAAGAAACACCTAAAAGATATTAACCTAATCAAACACTCCTAAGGTGTGAAGTTAAATATATAGTTGTACTAAGATAATAAAAAAAATGAAGTTGTAGAGAGAAAGTATGATTTGCATATAAGAGTTTTTCCAATGATTGTCATTGGGTATAAGAATACTTATTTTTATGTGGTGGATATAATTTTCTAACAATCTATTAAAACTTGATATACATCTAATGGATTTAATATTTTTATGTGTGACAATTACTAATGATATTATATGAAGGCTTTTAAAGGATTTCAAATATTGAAGTATAAAATTTGAATTTTTTAGAAATATATTCAATTAAATTATAAAGATCTTTGCATAGATTAAAGTAATCTAAATGAATATATTGCAATCATTTTAATGACAATTTGTTGAAAGAAGTACATAAAAATCCTTTGTGTTTTTATCAAGAAATCTAAGTGTGATTTCAATATGATTATTATATATGTTGATGATTTGAATATTAGTGGAACTAATAAAAAGTTTCCAAAAATAGCAAAGTATTTGAAAGTGGGAGTTTGAGATGAATTTTTTTAAAAAATTAAGTTTATTTTTGTCTTACGAATCAATCATTTAAATGATGAAACATTTGTTTATCAATCAAAATGAAAAGATCTTAAATATTTTAATATTAATAAATCTAATCCATTAAGTATCCCAATAATTATTTAATCATTTAATACTAATAAGGATCCACTTCAAATTTCAAAGAGTAATGAAAAATTTCTTGATCCTAAAATACCATATTTTAGTACAATTGATGCACTAATATATCTTGACACAATTTTTAGCAAGATATAATTCTTTTTCAATTAATAATATTGTAATAAAATTAACATAAAGTTTGGTATCTTTTTAGAAAAATTACATAAGTTTATTTTATTTATATAAATTTTGAGTCATAATTATTTATTTATACTAATGTAGGATATTTGATCTACACAAAATTTGATTTCATATTATTATTTTTTATGATGCATCTATATCATATTTCTTGTCAAGATAAATTACAATTACAATTTCTCTAACATGCATAAAACAAGTGAAGAATCAATTCTCTTGAATTTCAAGAAAGAAATTTTGATATAAAGTAATGCTATATGCAAAAGCTTGGTTAAAGGACAATACATCAAAGGAGATAGAACAAATTATATCTCATTAAAGCTCTTTCTCATGCTCATAAAATGACTATGGTCATATTTGATCATGATAGTAAATTTATGTAAATTATTCTTAATAGAATTGCTAGTAAAGGCATTAGCTTAAAGATCTTCTATAATATTCTAAATAAAGGAAGTTAAGTTTATGTTGCACTTTTTTTCCCCTTAACCATGGTTTTTTTCCCATTAGGTTTTCCTAGCAAGGCTTTTAATAAGGCAGAATATTCGTTGAAACAATAATGTAATCTTTTTCCTTTGTTGGAATTTTTTTCCCGTTAGTTTTTTTTTTAGTAGAGGTTCTAATGAGGTATATTCTTTACAAGATGGACATCTAAGTGAGAGTGTTATGAATAATGATAATTAAATGAAGATATTCATAAGTCAAATGTTACATTCTTATTATAATCAATTATTAAGTTTCAATTTTTTATGAATCATTATTATGAAATTTTAACGTTTGACTTATTTACCCTATAAATATGGATTGTATGAATCATTTTATATACAGTTGAATAAAATATACTTCTTCTCTCATAATTTTCCTTTATCTCTTTCGTATATTTATTTAGTTATCTCTTTAGTATTAAGCACTTTTATAATAATAATATAGTTCAAATTGTATAATATATTAGGTTTTTGTAATTTAAAAGTATTAAATAATATAATTGAATTTAATGTAAGAGGAAAATAGTGTTGAAGAGAATGAAATAATGAATATGATAGATTAAAACTAATAATTCAATTTAATTTGCTTAATATATTAGATATTTTTATTATAAAAAAAGTAATTTAGATAATGCAAGGAAAATTAATATAATTAGTATAAGTTATATTATGTGAATAGTCATAGCTTATATTTTTTAATAGTAGAATTAATAAACCATTTAATATACATTGTGGGCTTGTTTGTACAATATGATAGTATAAGTTAATATGATAATGAAAATGATAACAAATATTTGACCAAGCCTATTTCATCCAATTGGACAATAAGATGAAATTAGCCTATTTCACTTGGCCTGTCTTAACGTCTGACAATACCTTAGTAGCCCTAACTTCAAAGAAGACCTCTTTTGTACTGGACTTATTATTTGATCAATTGTAAGCCCAATTGCCTTCAAAATGTTAGCAAAATCTACCAAAAACTTACTTGGATTTACTAAACTACAACCCTTATAGCCTATATGAAGAGTACACAATTATTCGACTAAGGATAGACTAAAAATCCTAATCTTACTTCATGTCTACAACTAAAGACCTTATACAATACAAAATTATTATTGGCACTATCTTTGACTTACCTAGCTACATCTTTACCTCACCACGACTAGATAGGATCAAACTTTGACACCTTCTAAGCAAGACCGAAGAAAAACTCATTCATTCATAAAAACCCTAGGATGTAAGGCTTGAATTGCTTAGCTCCAATATAAAACTCATCATTTGGAGGTTAGACTTGAGCATAATGCCTTAGTAGAAAGGGTAAGAAAGCTATAGGAGGAAATTGAAAACCTCTAGAAATTAACCCACTTATTCCAATCGCACGCTAATACTATCACCATCCAATCAGCCATAAACCACATTCCATATACACCTATCATTTTTAGTCACATATATATGCAAGTAACACCATTATTTCTAACTCATACAAAATCCATATCCAATCCTTAAACTCATACAAATGTCCAAAACCATCACAATTATGGCCATAATTCATACAATCCAATTAACCTAGAAATCTCTCTTTAAAACTAGTAGGCCCCTACTAATCAACTGCAACAATTATGAAATCCTAACTACCCTAAGCCTTTAAATTAGTGATGCATCTCAATCCCTATAATGGGTTAATGAATCCTTAAAAAAAACTCAGAGGCTTTTTTGCATAACCATGTTACTTTCTAATGCATTAGATGCAATTATGTCTTGGGCTTTCTTTACCACACTTAAACAGTAGGTTTGTGATGGTTTAATAATCTACCTTTTTAGTCAATCAATAGTTTTAAGCAACTATCTAATGCATTCATAAAATGTTCAATACCTTACTTATATTGCTTTAATATATTTTCGACAATAAAGGAGTGAAATGTTAAAATAATACTTAGTCATATTTAATGCCTTAGTATTGAAAATTTGAGATCTTAATCAAGGAGTGACTATTCATTAGGTTATTATAGGACTCTATTTAGGACCTTTCTCATTATCATTAGCTAAATGACTAGTTTTGTTAATGAAAGATCTCTTGAATAAAATAGTAAAATACATGAATGCTGAAGAGTACAAACTCATAAGAGTAGATCATAATATAGGTAACTATATTTCAAACACTTGTCTAATCAGATAAAATAGAGAACACTTTTAACTAACATGAGATACTCTTCGGGAAATATTTCAAAAATATGAGTCGCTATGAACAAGCATTAGCATGATCATAGAAGATGTTCAAGCTAAAAAACTAATAAACTTTTCCATAAAAAGGCAGTATAAATACTATAATTTTCATAGAGATTATAACCATGACATTGATGATTATGTGTCTTTAAAGGATGACATAAAGTAGTTGATCTTAGATGGATATCTAGGTAAATATCGATAAAACTTAGGAAATTTTAAATGAAATGATCAAGAATAAGAACAATTCCATAAACAAGTGGCTACACATAACATAAAATAAACCTTAGTAGGGGTAGTAGGAGGCTTTGTTTGTGGGGGTGTCTCTAAAAATACCTAAAAAAAATACATGCATCAAATCATGTAGATAGTATAAAAAAACCAAAAAAATCATATGAACCAATCTTTTTCATAGAAGAAGATTTTAGAAGCATTAATAAAGATCATGACAATCCAATGACTATTTCAGCTATGATCCATGACTTCCTAATACAGAGAATATTAATAGATGAAGGAAGTTTCATTATTACATTATACTTTCACACTATTGAAAAAATGAATTTTGATAATTCTATAATGAAACCCTATATTAAGGTACTTGTTGGCTTTTTAAGAAAATATGTATAGGTAGAAGGAACAATAACTTTGAGAGTAACCTTAGGAATGTTGCCAAAAGCATAGAGCATTAAGGTGAACTTTCTAATAATTAGATTGGATAATCAAGCCTTTAATGCAATTTTAGGCTAACCTTCTTTAAATAAGGTCAAAGTAATCATTTCAACTCTACACTTTTTAATGAAGTTCCTGACTAACACAAGTATGGAATAAGTTCAAGCAAACAAAAAAATAACTCAAAAGTGCTACATGATAAGCCTCGAATATCTAATGTATAAAGTAAGTCCAATGGGCCTTACATGCCAAAATAATTCCTTAGTGTCTTAATATGATTGCAAAAATGGTCGAATATGAGAAAATTAAAACCATTGTCAAACTTGGAGGAAAATCACCTTTTTGGATAAAAAAAACAAAGCGATAGTGTGCATAGTAAATGGTTTGGTCGATATAGACAAAGCCACACTAATAGTTTTGTTAAAAGAATATGTTAAAGTGCTTGCTTAGAAACCTTTGAATATGCCAATGATTGATGTTAGAATAGGATATCACAAATTGGCATCCAAGTATTAAGCTCATACAATAGAAAAAGCATAACTCTAAAATAAAACATCAAGAAGTAATAATAAAATAAAGAAATAACAAAGTTTGGATGTAAGATTCATAAGAGAAATTGAATGTATAATGTGGCTAGCAAACATCATCCTAGTAAAAAATGTGAATGAACAATGAAATATGTGCATAAATTTCACCAATCTAAATAAAGCTTACCTAAAAGACACTTATTTGCTATTCAACATTGACCAACTAGTAAATAATGCATTAGGTTTTGGAATACTCAATTTCAAAGATGCACTTCTAGGATACAACTAATTAAAAATGAGCCTAGAAGGTGAAGAAAAAACCACAATCATCACAGATAAAAGAATTTTTTATTTTAAGGTAATGCTATTTAGATTAAAGAAAACAAGCTTGATATATCAGTATCTAATGAATAAAGTCTTTGTAACAAATTGAAAGAAATGCAAAAGTGTACATTGATGATATTTTAATCAAGTTAAAGGATGAAATACAACATTAGAACAACCTAAGAACAGCCTTTGAAGTCCTATAAAGAAATTTCATAAGGCTGAATCTAGCAAAATGTGCTATTAGAGTCTAAGTAGGTAAGTTATTAGGGTTCATGCTAACTAAATGTTAAACTATGATTAACAGGGCTAGCTCTATAATAGCAAGGGATACTTAAGTGGTGAATAGATATTTAATAGTATTAGTATGTTTTATGTCTATGTCAAGAGATAAACTTTAACCTTTTTATAAATTACTTACAAATACAAAAACTTTGCTTTGGATAACTCTTATGAGAAAGCTTTCACTTAGTAAAAAATTATTTAGCATCACCATCTATCTTGTTAAAACCCTAAAAAATTGAACCATTACATATTTACCTAGCACATTAAAGTTAGTTGTCGATTTTATGGTTGTAATAGAAAAGGAAAGTTAACAAAAACCTATTTACTTTGTCAATTAGGTATTTCAAGTGCTAAGAAAAGGTATAAAAAATTAAGAAGTTAGCTTTTTCTATTTTACCAATGACAAAAAGACTTTGACCTTATTTCTAAACATATAAGATTGTTGTTTGAACAGATTAACCAATCTTCCTGATCTTTCAAAAATCAAATCTAATTAGATTATTAGTATCATAGGTAGTAGAGTTGTTAAAGTATGACATAATGTTTAAGGCAAGAAAAGTAATAAAGGCACAAGCATTGGCAAACTTCATTATCAAGATGATGAAATTAGAGTGCATATTAATAGTAATGAAAGAGACTTCTTATGTAGATGGGTCTTCCAATTGAAAAGGAAGTAAAGCAGATATTATTCTGGAAGGACTAGACGGAATAACACTAAAATATGCGTTAAGGTTTGGTTTCCATACTATAAAGCATTAATAGCTAGACTAGAGTGTAATATTCCAGGTTTTATAAATTTTGATACTTGTGCATATTTATTTAGTTAGTTAATATTTGGTCTTAAATTTCCTTTTTGTTTTAAAGGTTCCAGGGTATTGAAAATTATGACAATTATTAATTTAATATCAGTTGAAAATGATTTTTATAAAGGAATTTCCTATGAGTTAGAAATATTTTAGTAATTATACATACAAGACTTTATGAAATAAATTATTGCATTTAATAAATTATTTTTGAGAATTAATGAAGTTTGAAATAGATTTATTTTTATTTAAATAATTATTATTAAATTAAGGGTGGTTTAAATATTTTATGTGGATTTTCTCACAAATTGGAAATAGTTTCAATTATTAAATACAAAGATTTATGAAATTAATTGTTTGTGTTTGGTAAATTATTTTAGAATGGTGGATGGTTGAAATAATTATTTTTGGATGATTTTAATTTATTAAGTTGTTATATATATATTGAGGGAAGATTTAAAATAAGTGAATTGAAATTTTATTCTAATTTTATGAAAATGAGTTTAGAAATAAATAAATAGTTGAGATTAACTTACATAAATTAGAGAACTAAGATTTAAAAAAAAATAAGTTTTAAAACCTCTACACTTCTTGGTAAATTGACTTTACTCTATTTTTTCATGCATTTCTATCACTTTCTTTCTCTTCTCTCACCAATTATTCTTTTTCTTTATGGTGGCATCCCTCATTGAATCTACCTTTTGTTTTAGTTTTTCCCTTATTACATGTTTCTTTTATATTTATTTTGTGAGTTTCTTCTTTCTCCTCTCTCTCTCTCTCTTTCCTTTTTCATTTTTACTTTTCCTAGTGTCTCGTGCTACCCTCATAGCTCACCAGAAGTTGTGTGTTATGGTGGAGTTAGCACTATGAGCTTTCTTTGCTTGGTGTGGATCCCTGGCCATGATGGAGAAATTGTGTCAACCTACAATTGTCTTCTTGCTCCAGCTACTACTACCGTTAATTTTTTACCATTGTGTGCATCCTGAGCCTTTGGTGTATTTCTTTATAGCTGCAACAAGCTCAAGGAATAGATGAGAGGTCCTAATTTGTAGCGTCAGTAATTAGAACTTCAAAGTTAGTTGTTGCAATTCCAGCAAGCCCTGTTACTTTCCAGCACCAATGAGTTGCCAATGACCCCTTTTGGATAGTAGTGAACAATCTTATATCTTAACATTATAATATTTTTATTAATTTATTAATCAATCAAAGATATCTATTTTTATACATATTTGTGATATATAATGAAACATGAGAAAAATATGATTTTTATGCTATGAAGTACTAAGATAAAGTGATTAAAATATAAATAGAAGATTTTATTCTATTATCTTGATAGATTTATGTATATGAATCAAGAAAATCCATTTGGGTACTCTGTGATGTATGATAATACTTCTAAAAGTAAGGATTTTATGATAATAGTGTTGCTAGATTATTAGTTTTAATATTTTTAGATCATTAAGAGTAAACTAGAGAAAAGTACATTATATACATATTTGAGATAAGTGATGATGGTTCAGAAAAATATAAATGTTATGCTATAAAATGTTTTAATACCATAAGTAAAATTATTTTAAAGCATTATATGATAATATTTTCAATGATAGATGAATATTTGAGGAAAACAATAAATACTCATTTAAAATATATGCTCTATGACACTAAATGTCATGATTAAGATATTTACAAAGTGTTGCATTCTTATATGTAAGATAATTCTAATTTGATATAAGAGTTTATTTCACATACACATTAAACACATAATGATGCTTTTACAAAATAAAGGCTTTATCCAATAAAATGATTGAATGGGATGACCGAAACCTTTTTATGTCATTTGCCTTAATTTTTCTCTATGTGTGAGTTTGATTTTAAATTACTATATAATAGTATAATTTGATTCCATAGGATATTATTGGAAAAAAACAAAGAAGTTAGTGACTATGATATGAATTTGAAATCAAGTTGATTGGATGAAAAGTAAGGAATATTTATTCATAAATTATTCTTCTAAATTCCAAATAGGATGATGAAATAAAAAGATGAACATGGATGTTCCAAAACTTCCAAGGTGAATTAACATTTCTAAGTGAGTATATATCTCACCATATACTAATGTTTCATTAAAGATATTTTAAATGCTATGGATTGTATTCTTCTTTTTGATAGTATGGCCCTCCTATTTATGCATATATATTTATGTATAAAACTTAATTCTGTGAAATAATAGTAATTAGCTATTTGGACTGAAAGTTAATAGATTAGAGTGCATAGCAAAAGCATAGTAGTAATGTATTTACCTTCCCTTCGTTATAGCCATGTGGGTGAATGTAATGGCATATATATGTATACTACGGTATGCTTAATATTGTTCAATGATGAATTAGTGATTTTCTAATGAAGTCTCATAGATAAATATGATATAAGAGCGAAACTCTCCTATGCTTACTATTTGTGAATCATGCCAATAGTGATATTAGAAATCGTGAATGGTGATGGAGCTATGAGGTGGAAGCCAAACAAAAAATTTCAGATAGATAGTCATAAAAAATATAAGAAAGATTTAAGAGTTAGATGGGAAATTCTTGGCAAACCATATAAGAATAATATAAAAATGATCATGAAATTAAGAAGATGGATACAAGCATGATTAATATAAATGATTCATGATGTAATATTGGTAATTATTTATGATTGAACATTACTACTAGTGTGATTGGGATAGTTTGTTCATGCTTAAGCCTTAATGGCTATCTATGATTGTAATGTTTTCCTGGAATAGGTAAGGCGTGATATGAATGTTATGTGTTATCAAATAATTGAAATTACTATGGTTTATGATAAGAAGATTAGACTTTTAAGTTGTGTGCAAGTGAATATTTCACTCGAGACTTCGTCTTGCACCTTCAGAAAACTCAAGAAGTTTGAATTTCATTTACCTTCCTTATTAAATATTTAGATAGCACGTGATTACTTAATATATATGAGTTAAGAAATTAATGGTGGTAGATGTATGTTCATTGAGTTTCTATAACTCACTTCAATTATTTCTACTATTTCCAAGTTAAGAAAGCTATTTGAGCTATATCTCATGCATAAAGAATCAAAGACCGCATAATAAAAGGATTTGACAATTAGGTTTCATTTGAATTAGAATCAGCATTCAAACAGAGAATTATTGAATTATATGATGTTTTGAGTTGTTGTATGTGTATAAAATTGAATTTGTTTTGTATTGTGAGAATGTTTGATATTGTTGAATCTAGAAATAATATAGGTGTTGTATTTTAAGGTGTATAGCCCTCACGAAGTGTCTAAAAAGAAGAGAGAATCTATCCATTTTTTGTAGAAATTCAAAGTTAAATTTTCAAATCCCCTTAAAATTTGAAAACTCTTATAAGATAGAAAGATTGAAAATGTTTAAAGCTGGTAAAAATTGGGATCGGAATTCATGTTGGTCATGATCAAAATTAGGTCATGATATAGAGCTAAAAAGAAGTCAAAGTTCAGAAACTCCTAGTGTTAAATAACTTTCAATAAACTAGGCTAAAAGAGAATATGAAACAAAGGAACCTATAATGAAGAAATATGTTAAGAATATGAGAAATTTGCTAAAAACATTCAAGCATGAGGTGAAAAAAAACCTAAAGAATAGAATAACTAAACAGATTCCTTAACAAACCTGAGCAATGCTTAAGTAGTAATGAATAACCAAATGGTTATCCAAGAAACTTTGAATAAACCTTGCATAGTGAAGGATGAAATAAAAAATGATTGATTTATAACAATCTTGGATGTCCCCAATAGTATAATACCTATCTAATAGGATATTACCTATATGTGAAAAAAAAGCTAACAAGGTTGTTTAACAAGCATCACACTTTTTCTTGCACAATAACGAACTATACAAAAAAGGATTTTCTCTACCTTTATTGAGATGTCTAAGCCCAGTTGAATTAGATTATGTTCTAAGTGAGTAGCATAAAGGAATATATGGAAGTTATATCAAAAGAGTTGCATTGGTGGCAAAGGCTATCCATGTGATAGGTCATTCTAGAAAGGAGATATGGTTTTAAGAAAAACTAAAAGGAAATCAAACCAATAGTAAGGTTTAAAAACTTATAATAACTTATGAAGGCCTTTCAAGATAAAAAATGTCTTAGAAAATGGTGCTTATAAACTAGAAACTTTGGACTAGAAGCTTATACCTAAAACTTAGAATATATCTCACTTGAAATTTTACTTCATATCAATTTGAATAAGATGAGAATTTTCAAAAAAATATCTAATTAAATAAGTTGGCCAACAAATGTGAAATTAAATTGACTTAAAAATTTTAAAGGATAATCCCTTAACCCTAAAGATAATCTTTTAGCATTAACAGAAAATTCAAGATAATCCTGGCTGAGGTTAATCTTGGTCAAAAAGACCAAAGGATAATCCCTTGGCCCAAAAGATAATTTTTTAACATTATCCAAACTAGGATAATCATAGTTAAAAAGTCCAAAGGATAATCCTTTGGCCTAAAAAATAATCTTTTAGTGTTATTAACAAATCTAAGATAAACCTAACCTAAGATAATTCTGGATAAAAAGGTTTGAGGGTTAATTCTTTAGCCCAAGAGGTAGTCTTTTGACATTATCACCTAGCGTAGGATAATTTTCCTAGAACTAACAATCCACGAAAATGTTCTTTTCACCTAAAAGATAGTCTTTTGGCATTTTCAAAATAAACTTCTTGATATGACAAAGGCCAGCAAGATATACATCCGAATAGATAAAGTACCCCAATGACAATAGTAGCTAAATTCAAATAATTTAGGAAGTAAATGAGGCTCACTGAAGCTAAATAGAATAAAATTAACTTAATGGAAACTATTAACACACAATGCAACCTAAAATAAGCTTAGCCATAGGACAAATTCAATACATCCAAACAAATAGAAAGAACCATTGGCTCGTTGGAAGCTGAGGACAAGGAATATTTTAAGCAAAACACCCAAGCAAGTTGGGCATAAGACATGAAAAACGTAAAAATATCTATCATACAAAGTTAGTTAACCATTGAACAAATCCATGAAATATCCAAGTAATATCTTTCACAATAAATAATTCAAACCTTAATATTACATCAATTCTAAGGAGTATTATCATTTTCACCTTCATCATTTAGGAGGATGTTGACCTTGGTCGATAATTAACACAAATCAAAGGAATGGTTTGGAAAGAAATGACTTATTTAGTGCCTTAGCCTCCTTAAATCCTCTCAAGTACATAATGTAGTTGACAACACCATTTTCCTTGAGCTTTTTTTGCCACTTTTGCTTAAACATCACACATTGTTGTAATTTTCTCTCCTGATCAGACAACTAGGCCTTCAAGGCTTCTAACTTTGATTCTTTTTTCTTTAACTCCATATTTAAAAGATTTTTCTTAAATTTTAAGCTTTAAATTGTAACTTTTTGCTATAAATTTCTCAGGGCCTCTTTCTTTAACTCATTCATGCTTCTATAACTTTTTAAACTTTTTTGAATCACTTTGTAGTTCATCATAAGCTCAATCTAGGTGACCTTGCAGATTAGACATTACTTTAGGGTCAACTTCATTGATCTTTGATAATAGTATCTCATTATCCTCATACATTATCATAAAATACAAGATATTTAACAAATTCTAGGCTAGACCATTAACTATTATTTGACCAAATCTAGGCCTATGAACTTTTTAAGCACTAGACAAATTTTGCTTATAGTTAAGTTGCAATAACATCTAATCGGTAGTGAAAAGAGACAAATCCACATTCTTATACCACAAGCTATTCGAAGTTTATGTTATCATCACTATATTTATTTATGAATTCTTGATGAGATTTTTAATCCTTAATTTTCCTAGACAATAAATAAGATAAGCCTTTTCTTCACCCTTAACACTTCTAGTAACTAAAATTTTCTTCTTTTTTTTTTTCAAAAAGTTACTTATTGGGGAGCATCTACAGTCATATCTATAATGTTATCTGATTAGATATCAACATCCTTAACAATATCAATTACAGCCTCAGATGCCACATAAATGGAAAGGTCTACTTAATTCCTTCCTAATTCAAGAATAAGATTTAGAAATTTTTTTCATGCTTGTTTCAATCAAACCACAATCAATGTACTCTTAATACCTTTCAAAATAGGAATTGTTGCCTTAGAATGGCTCTCTGTCATTTGTTAAAGTATAATCTTGTTTATATGCACTGTATTTAGAGTGAATGATGTGCACATCGTAATACACCAAAATTGTATTAAAATTGATTACTAAAAAATAATATTGTATAGTGACACAACCAGGTCGTACCTTAAGTGATCTTTTGATTTTATCTTTTCTAACTATATATGCACAATTATTGAATTATTTATGCAATGAAAATGTGAAGAACAAATGCAAATAGAATGCAATGTAACAAAATAGAATACTATCACAAAAACAAAATGCAATATATATTGCATGCTATATGCTATTTATGTAATTGTGCAATAACAAAATGTAGAATTGGGGGGATTAGTTGCACGAATTAAACAATATAATAAGCAAAAAATTAAGCATACAAGATAGAAGTAAAATAAAAATAAATAAAAAAGAATTCAATGGAAGTAAATAGCTGATTCAAGGAAATTGAGAGTCCTAAATTGGATTAATCATAAATCAATTAGGATTTGACTTTTTCTAATTAATTCTTCAATATCGAATTACCTGGAATCTCTATAATAATTTGTGAATTCTGCACTAGACAATCGCTTAGGATTTGATCAATTAAGATTAGTTAAATTAAGCAATCACTATAATTCCTATACTGGATCAAAGTTGATTTATAAATAGAACTCAATTGATATGAGAAATCAATTTAGAAATATCCAATAAATCCTTTAACTCTTTGTCCCTATGTATAAAACTATGATTTATGAACCATAATTTCATATTAAAACAACAAAGAAATAAAAAATCATAAGGATGAATATCAATTATATCACATCAATATCCAACACAAGGAATCCAAGACTCTCAGCATAAGTAAATAGAGAAAGAGAAAAATTAATTAAGAAAAGTAAACATTATAAATTATGTCTCATAATCCTTAAAAGGAAAGTCTCAACTCCTTGAATCAACCACAAATTTAGGCTTCCATTAATAAAGAACAAAGAGAGCAAAGAGAAGAAGAAGGATGTCTGTTGAATTTTCTATATGTATTAGAATGTGTTATTCTCTTAAGCTTTCTTGCTTATTTATATAAACTAATTAGCCTAAAACCTTATTAGACTAGGATTATATGACTTTTAGGATATCAATTTCTAGAAGAAGGCTTTCCTAATTTTTAGATGTCCAGACCTATTTTTCTTTACAAATCAATTAGATCTATCAGATAAATCAGTGAATTCCTACAGGCTTGTCTTCCAAGTAGAATAAGACTAATAAATCGATGAAATCCAGAAGATCTATAAACATAAAAGTTATAGGCTTGTGTCTTCTCAGAATTTAGGTGCTAGTTTCAAGGTAATCAGACCACCATAACTCTATATATGGCCTAAATACAGAAATAGGTTTGGCTAGGACAGAGACAAAGCTTTAGCTTCTTGGCCAAGTAAAGGCTTAAAAGAGTCCAATTTGACCAAAACATAAAAGTTGTAGATATCTCTTTTAGCTTTCCAGTAATATAAAGTTTACCTCAATCTAAGTTCCAGAACCCAAGTTATGATTGAAAAATAAAAATAGTATCAACATTCAGCATTTACTGAATAAATTTACAAACTTATAAAATCAATCTAAAAATTACAGAACAAGGTCTATTCTATAAAATTAAGCACACGTAACACCTAAAAGATATAAAGTAGGGGAAAATAAAATAATAAATATTTTTTTCATTAAATTTCCCTATACTTATCCCTTGCTCATCCTTGGGTAAGACATAATTTTATTTAAAACTAAGACACAAAATACTTTACTTATCCAAAAACTTTAAATTCACAAATCCACAAGTAAGAACTAACCAAAGGCAACACGAATCATAACATATTATGAAGAAAAATCTTGACAAACTTAAAACTAATTAACATAGTAACTTCATTCAAAAAAGGTAGATTCCTCACAAGATTTACTCTCCAACTCTCAAGTATTTAAGGTAAAGTATTTCACTCAAGTTTTTTTCATGAAATTTTCTATCATAAGCTTGCTAATCATCTAACTCCACTACTCAAATCACATGCACAACACAAATCAAAAGGACTTTATTTAAGATTGTAATGGGGCTAATGTAAGGTTAGGGAAAAGTAAGGATATGGAAAGTTAGAAACTAAAGAAATTAATAGAGCAATTGAATAAAAAATATGTAGGAAAATTATAAACAATTATAACTTAAAATCAAGTCAAATTCAAATTCAAATACTCATCAATTATTCATCAACTTCTTTTTTTTCTTTTTCCCTTTTTTCTAATTTTTTTCCTTATTCTTTTTTTTCACTTTTCTTTCTTTTTTTATTAGATTTTTTATTTTATTTTTTTCTATATTTTTTAACCAACCTTTGATGATGACTTTTTACAACACAAACTCGCACACCCCCACACTTATTTAAGAGCCCATCTGATCTCGTAAAAGTTCAAATGCTCTACTAATTACTAAGGTTAGGTAAATATACTTATTTTTCATTAGAATAATATGCTCATAGATTAATCAATAAAAAAAAGTAATATGAGCTCAAAGGGGCTTAACAAAAGTAAAAACTTTAAGGTTAGCTTTATGACTCTAGTTTTAAAGAAAGAAAGAATGCTTTAATCATATTTGTACATACATATGCAAAATGTAATTTCAAAAAGATTAAAAGCAAGTTCTAGAGAAACAAATCATGGAAAAATGTCACACAAGAAGGCAAGATAATATCATAGCATAAATTTTTAACAAAAAGCTCAAAATCTCACAAGGTAGGCCATAAAACCAATTTCAATCTATCAATTCAAAATCTATCTCTACATCAGTTAATTTCAAGAAGCATAATCATTCATTCAATCATATTATGAATCCTATCTTACTTTAATTAAATCCTACTTATAAAAATGCAAAATCTCTATTAATGGAAAGTAACTTAAAAGGATTCAAAATGACTTAAAATCAAGTGAAAAACCCGTTTTTTATTTTTTTGAAAGTATAAAACTTGAAAAGCATAAGAAAGAAGAAACAAAAGCATAAAGTAAATCCTAAAAGTATCCCTTTATACTTAAATTTTATATTGTTCTCAATGTAAAGCATATTAATATCATAAAAAAGAACATAAAAAATGATAAAAAAAAAACATGTAAATAAGAGGGAAGGGTAAGAGAAAGCAAATTTAAATAGCTTGGGTTGCCTCCCAATAAGTACCTTTCTTTAATGTCTTTAGCTAGACATCATGCTTAATTCTTCACCCAGGATCTATATGATGTTTGGCTACCTCCTTTGCTTCCAATTTGCTAAGCTTTACTTCATCTATCAAAGAGATGCTATAAAAATTTGAATCCTCCACCATAAGTTCTTGAAGTGTTATTATTAATTTATCTTTGCTTGAATGCTTAAATTTATCTAGTAAAACAAATTCAATGTGATCAACAAAATGGTGAGAAGAATCAATGTAAGAACACTTTTTTTCTTTTTCTTTTTCTTGTTCTTATTCTTGTAAAAGTGAAATGTCTCCATCATTATTTTATTTTTCTGTAATTTTTGAATGAACACAATTATTTTCATCTAAAAATGCAAAAATCTTAACACAAATGGAACACTTAATAGTGTTATCTTTACAAGTGCATTTATGGCTATCCACACTGTTCATAAAGTCAGAAAATTTAGGAAACTCAATAAGTAATTCATCATGGACAGCATTAACATGTAAATCTAAATAGTGCACAGCAAAATTAAAAATTATATAATTGAAAATAATAGAATTAGAAATAGAAATATGCACATAAAAAATAACAGAAATAGCAGTAGAAACAACAGAAACAAAATGAAGAGAATCATGCACTAAAGGCTCTAAAATGCTAAGAAAAAATATGGAGTTATCTTGCATATCTTTAGAAATATCAAACTTAGCTATATGACCATCAAACTTCATAGTTAATGTTCCATTTTGGACATTAATTATGGTCTTTGTTGTTTTGAGGAAAGGCTAGTAAAAAATAATTAGTGGAAGAATGCTTGAATCCACATTTTCCATTTTCAAAATGTAAAAATCTACTGGAAAAGTTAGTCCACCAACTTGTACCAAAATATCTTCAACAATTCTCAAGGGATAAATGTTAGATCTATTGACTAATTGAACAACTACCTTTATTTCTTTCAAAACTCCTAAATTTAAAGCATTGAAAATAGAAAGAGGTATGACATTTATGGATGCTTCTAAGTCTAACATGGCATGCTCCATTCTAGTTTTTCCTATGATGCATGGAATGGTAAATGTGCCTAAATCTTTGCATTTTTTTAGTAATTTTCTTTAAATTATTACAAACACATTTACCCCCACACTTATTTTCTCATCCACCCTTAATTTTCTTTTATTAATACATAATTTTTTTAAGAAGTTAGCATAACTTGGAACTTATTTTTATCAAATTTGGTAAAGGCATATTAACTTTTATTTTTCTCAAGGATACTAAAATTTGATTCTCATCTTCATTTTTCTTATCATTTTTCCTTTGATGAAAAAGTTTTATATTTGGAAAGGGGAGGGGGATAGGGAAAGAATTCACCTTATTGTCACTATTCTTTTTCCGTTTCTCTGGTTTATTCTAACTAGTCTCTTCTACTTGTTTTTATTAATTTTGTTTTGGTTGCTTCCTTGCTTCTGGCTCACTATTTTCTAATTTTTTTAGTTAGTTTTAGTTAGCATCTTTTGGTTAACACTTCTTTCTGGAATACAGCTTGCTGGTTGATCACTTGCTATTGTATGGCTTGAGTCTGGTTGTGCACATGAAGGATTGGTAACTTCTCTGCCACTTCTCAGCATGATTGCATTTACCACTTCCTTATTCTTTGTGTTGCTACAAGATGGTTACCTTGATCTTTGTGCTTTAAGTTCACTTAATGTAAAAGCTAATTAGCCTTTTTATGTTTGCAAATTGTCATGGTGGCCTCTGCTCTCTACTGGAATTACAAGTTATTTGCTGCCATTTGCTTGACTAGTTCCTCAAAGGATGGTTGAGAGGATGATGCATTTACTTCTAGTTGTTAGATTGCATTAGGTTGCATTTTAGTATATGTAGTAGGATGATATTGATTTTGACTTGGATTGTTTCTATGCTTGAAACTTTGGTTATCTCTTTAACCAGAATATTGAGCCTATTATTGGTGATATTGGTTTGGTTATGGCTATTGGTATGGATATTGGTTTTATTACTGGAATGAGGGCTTTCCAGGAAAGATAGTTACTGCATATATTGGAGGACGAGGACACTTATTATCTTACAATATGGGGCAACAATCTATTGAATGGGTTAAGTAGGAGCAGGTTCCACATAATTTATTAGAAAAGAGACTTGAATTTCCTGTTGTTGTCCTATTGCTAATTGCCTAACTAATGAAGTTAGTTCATCTATTATATTCTCTAATTTTTACTAGTTTGAACTAGAGAAATTAATCTTATTCACATTTTTTGTTATAGCAAGCATGATTCTTGTTCCAAACTATTGTGAATTTGTTGTTATGTTTGCAATAAGGTCTCTTATTGCCATTGGAGTTTTGTCCACTAGAGCTCCACCACTTGTAGCATTAATCATGCTTCTGTCCATGAGGAGAAGGCTTTCATAAAAATATTGAATCAATAGCTGCTCGCTAATTTGGTGGTATGGATAACTTACACATAATTTCTTGAATCTTTCCTAATACTCATAAAATGTCTGCCTATTAATTGCTTGATGCCACATATTTCCTATCTAATAGCAGCTGCTTTAGATGTAAGGAAGAATTTATGCAATAATAGTTGCTTTATGTTTGTCTAGTAAGTAATAGAACTAGGTTGAAGATAATAGAGCCAATCTTTAGCAGCATTAGCTGGGGAGAAAGAGAATGCTCTTAGCTTAATATGATCCTTAGAGATGCCTTATGGCTTCATAGTAAAGCAAATCATGTGGAATTCTTTCAAGTGTTTATGTAAATCCTCACCTGCAAGGCCATGGAACCTTGGAAGCAAGTGTATCAATCCAGACTTTAATTCAAAATCAGGATCTAAATTAAGATATTGGATGCTTCATGGTTCGTATGTGACATCAGGGGCAGCCAATTCCTTCAAAGTCCTATTATTATTTGCCATGTTTTTTGGTTTATTTAAGGGTGTAGGAAAGCTAGAACTACTTATATTTTTATTCTTACAAAAGGAATGGAATGTCCCATCAATTTCAGAATAAAAAATAAGTAATTCAATAGGGTTTCTTCTTGTCATGCACAACACTACATAGCAACA
Source organism: Sindora glabra (assembly GCA_020226215.1). Lineage (NCBI taxonomy): Eukaryota > Viridiplantae > Streptophyta > Magnoliopsida > Fabales > Fabaceae > Sindora > Sindora glabra. The sequence continues at coordinate 59,866,385 of CM035234.1, read as the reverse complement.
CATAGAATAGAAGAGAAAAGCACTATAGGAGCACAGAAACACTAAAATGCAAATGCACTATGAAAAATCAATCTAAACTCATCTAATTAACCTATCTAGATAATTTTAAAAATTATAGAATCAACACAGAAAGCTTTCTATAACTATGCAGAACCAAAAAATGCAATAAAAATATTAAAAAATTAGAAAAGTAGATAAAATAATGAAATTTAACTAAAAAAAATAGGGCACTCACAAGCCTTTGGCTTTTGACTTTTAATAAGAAAAATAAGATCTAACTCTTATAAAAATTTTAGCTCAATCGGAGCTAGGATGAAAAAGTTATGACCAAAATAAGGTATGAGTGCAAATTTTATGTAAAACTGGATTTCTTGGGCCAAAACCTCTATTTCAATGCTTAATGATGTTAATTATGATGAATTGAAGTGGAAGAATGAGCAAAAATCAAAGAATACAAAAGAATGCAAGGAAACATAAAAAGATACAAGTTATCGTAAAATGCAAGAAACTCAATAACAAATGCAAAGACTAGCTGGAATGCTTGATCCCTAGCAACAACACTAAAATTTTGATGTGCATGTCACAATGCACTAAAATTGTATTAAAACTGGTTAGTAAAAAATAATGTTGTATAGTGGTATAATCAAGTCATACCTTTAGTGATCCTTTGATTTTATCTTTTCTAAATAATTTTCTAACTATATATGCATAATTATTGAATTATTTATGCAATAAAAATGTGAAGAACTAATGCAAATAGAATGCAAAGTAGCAAAATAGAATACTGTCACAGAAATAAAATGCAATATATGTTGTATACTGTATGTTGTTTATATAATTATGCAACAACAAAATGTAGAATTGAAGGGTTAGTTGCATAAATTAAAAAATGTAATAAGCATGAAATTAAGCACACAAGACAGAAGTAAAATAGAAATAAATTGAAGAGAATTCAATGGAAGCAAATAACTGATTTAAGGAAATTGAGAGCCTTAAATTGGATTAATCATAGATCAATTAGGATTTGACTATTTCTAATTAATGTTTCAATCTCGAATTACCTGGAATCCCTACAATAATTTATGAATTCTATGTTAGACAATCGCCTAGGATTTAATCAATTAAGATTAGTTGAATTAAGCAATCGCTATAATTCTTACACTAGATCAAAATTGATATATAAATAGAACTCAATTTATTTGAGAAACCAATTTAGAAATCTCTAATTAATCTCTCAATCTTCTGTCCTTATGTATAAAACTATGATTTATCAATCATAATTTCATATCAAAACAACAAAGAAATTAGAAATCATAAGGGTGAATGTAAATTATATCACATTAACATCCAACATAAGGAATCTCAAGACTTTCAACATAAGTAAATAAAGAAAAAGGAAAATTAATTAAGAAAAGTTAACATTATAAATTATGATCTCATAATCCTTAAGAGGAGAGCCTTAACTCCTTGAATCAACCACGAATTTAGGCTTCCATTAATGAAGAACAAAGAAAGTAAAGAGAAGAAGAAGTTTATCTGTTGAATTTTCTGTGTGTATCTGAATGTGTTATTCTCTTTAGCTCTCATGCTTATTTATATAACCTAATTATCTAAAAACCTTATTGGACTAAGATTAGATGACTTTTAGGATTACAATTTCTAGAAGAAGGCTTTCCTAATTTCTAGAAGTCTAAACCTATTTTTCTTTATAAATTAATTAGATCCATTAGATAAATTAGTGAATTCTAGTAGGCTTGTCTTCCAAGCAAAATAAGACTAAGAAATTGATGAAATCTAGAAGATCTATAAACATGAAAGTTGTAGGCTTGTGTCTTCTGAGAATTTGGATGTAGTTTCAGGGTAATCGGACCACTATAACTCTAAATATAGCCCAAATACAGAAATAAGTTTGGTTGGGATAGAGACAAAGCTTTAGCTTCTTAGCCAAGTAAAGGCTTGATGGAGTTTGAACTGGGATTTGACCAAAACATAAAAGTTGTAGATCTCTCTTTTAGCTTTCTAGTAATATAAAGTTTGCCTTGATCTAAAATATAGAGCCTAATTATGATTGAAAAATAGAAATAGTGCCAAAATTCAGCATTTATTGAATAAATTCATAAACTTGTAAAATCAATCCAAAAATTATAAAATAAAGCCTATTCTATAAAATTAAGCACATGTAATACTTAAGAGACATAAAATAAGAGAAAATAAAATAGTAAATATTTTTCTCATCAGTGAACTCTTGATTACTAAGCTAGATATTTGAACTGATATAAAAAGTGTCATCATTAGAATACATATATAAATGATAGAACTCAACAAAAAATAAATAGACATACTTAAAAAGGTTAGCATATCATGTTTTTATACTTAGCCAATAAAGAATCAATTTTTGGTTATCAACCAAATAAGTGTCCAAAGATCTAACTTTCAAATATTCAATTCTTTTCTCCTAATGAATTAGGTAAATTGGTGCAGCATCATAATCATCTAGCTAGAGTAGACACATATCTTGGTTAACATTTACCTTAAAAATAAATCTTTCCACTATTTGAAACTTATATTAACTTTATTTAAAATGTTTCAATTGGATCTTTGAAAAAAAAAATGAGTTCATTTTCCCTTTCTATGACTAGAAATATTGAAAAAGAATAGAAATGCATCCCAAGTAGGGACACACTTGAGCTTATGTGTCATAATGTCAAAATAGATGACTTAATTGGGGTGTCAATTGGATTAAACATAATTTTAAAATTTGAAGAACCTTATCTTAGAAAGGGGTAAATGATGGAATAATCCTAATCGAAGAATATAATCACCATAGAATATTAGAAATGAGATAATATCATAACTATAACCTGCTTATTTGAATGGCAGGCCATATATCTAATTATTTTTCCATTCACACAGATCCTTGTAATAATCATCACATAAGGCGTCCAAAGTAACCTAATCAACCCATTTATTTAATGCCATCTAAGTTCTCATGTCAATGTGAATCCAACTAAATCAAGGTTGTTCCTATGCCATTGACTAGCTCTGTCTATTCCATTAAGTTCTCTTGATTGATTGACCATGATAGCCATAAGAAAGGAAGGATAGTCATGCAATCGGATACAAGCTTAAAATTCCTTAAGATTTACATCCAATTTCAACAAAGTCTTACTATTGTCTGAATCACTCAAGCTAATATCTAATTAATAATTACTCATTAAAACAATGCCAACACACTATTAATAAAAAGATGTATTGTCAGATTGGATGAAAAAAAAGGAAGGTGGCTAGAAAACAAAGATAAACTTTAAATGAAAGACAGGAAGGGTAAAATGGTAAAAAAGATAAGAATGGTAGACATCATAGAACACCTAAAACATGAACTGAAATGAAAATAGAATAATTATAAGATTCATAAAACTACTATCATATCTAATGAATTGAAAAATTATAAACAATATAAGAAAAGCTTAAAAGCTACAATAGCTAAATCAAATAGAACCCAAAAATATGGTAAAGTTTGGATAAACAAAAAGCAAGTAAAGGTAGAAAATAAAGTAAGAAAGGAGGACCACTCATTAGATAGTGATAGCCAAACCTACAATAACTAAATTACAATGAGTAGTTTTCAAAATAGGCAATGTTAACTTCTAAAGAAGACAAACTTAAGAAGAAGATGAAGGAAATAAAAAATAATAATTGGAAGTTATAAAGAGTAGAGAGACTAGAGGAGACTTAATGGCCAAGATCAAACAAATTGGATGGTAGAAACTAAAACGAAGATCTAACAGTAAAGATCCAACAGATTGAACAATAAAAACTAAAATAACAAGCTAAAATCCATAAAGAAGATCTCATAGATGAAGTTAAGTTGATCTAATGACAAGGATTCACTAAGTAAAATAAATCATAATGGCTACTAAAAGCCATTAATGATTTTGATCCATGCAATGATGCAATTAGATGCACCTAAATAATATGATTCTTAAAAGTAAGAGGGCAAATGAGAACAAATATCTAACTAGATCCATTTCATCTAACTTGACAATAGGACGAAATCGGCTTATTTTTCTTGGCCTATCCAATGTCTGACAATACCTTAGTAACCCTAACTCCAAAGAAGACCTCATTTATATCGAACTTATCATTTGATTGGATATGAGCCCAATTCCCCTCGGAATGTTAGCAAAACCTAATATATTAGACTATAACCTTTATAGCTTATATAAAATCACATAGTCATTCAATTAGGGATAGATTAAAAACCTTAATCTTACCTAATGTCTACCACCAAGAACCTAACATAATACAAAATTATTAGAAAGGAAAACAAGATATAATACTATTCAATGATTGATATACACTTGTATTAGAACATGATAGTATAAAATCATAATATTGGTTATTTGTCATTATATGTATAAAATATGGATAATATTAAAAGAAATTTGTTCGAACGAAATTAATGTTAAGTTATCTTTTATTTATTGAATCATACATTTTAGGAAATAACTATGGGTAAAGATGATGATAGAGGATAGTAGTTAATAATGGTGGATAGTGGTGAATAGTAATTAATGGTAATGGGTAGTGATGAGTGGTAACCAATGATAATATGTGGCATATGTTTTGTGATGGCTAATGATAATGGATAACAGTAAGTAACACTTAACAGGGTATATTGGGAGGAGTGGTAATCAATAGAAAAAGACAACAGATGCTAAATGATAAAGTGTATTGATTGGCACTAGTCAATGAATATAGGTTCCGGCATGGTAGTATTCAACTACTAATTTGCAACTCATCATTTGCTAATAATTGCTCACTCTACTTTGTAATGTTATCATTCAAAATTAGACACAAAAGGTAGAGAAAAATTTTACTCTTTATCCTATTGACTCATATTATCTAGAAAAAGATGATAATTCAATCATATGTTAATTGAATAAAATGAATTGAATAAATTAAATTATTCTATTTAATGGATGCGCCAAATATCTACTTAAATATAATAGTAAATGCTTGTACTATGATCTTCTCTCATATTATGTTTCAAATGAACCCTCAAGATTCTAAAATCAAGCATAAAACATGTGAAAAAAGTTTTTAAAAATAATGTCAAGTGTGATTGGACTATATTGTTGAAAGTATTAACTAATTACAACATATTCATTAACATGTCCTATAATATAAAAAGTACTATGTATATATACAATATTCATAATTAATTATAAAATTAGATATGGTAAATTTATCAATAAACAACAAATACCAAGCAAGTTTTTATTAATAAATTCCATTTTATAGTAATATTTATTTAGAAAAAGTTTTCAAGTGAACATAATTATTCAAAAAAATTTATTCTCTATTTTAATGGTCATCATTGTATATTATCTTGAAATAAGGAGTACTAATATAACATTTGCAATTTTTTTACATAAATTTTATAAATTTTTTATATAAAATGTTATGACTTATTTCATAAAATTTACATTTTTTTTATGAAGCCCTTAAAATTTTTGTATCATAATATCATTATTCATATTGCAAAATTCATATGAAAAGCACCATTTCATGATTTATGTTATTTTTGAAAAAATTGTATACTTTATATAAAAAATAGCAAATTTTATGAGAAAGTTTCATAAAATTCATAGATGTATACATTCAAATTCATATAATATTGAAATTACCCTTTTTTTCAACTAGATACAATGTGTAGGCATCTTTTGGTTGCCTTTGAATTGGTTAAACCTCACTTTTTAATTTATTGGTGGGAAATTGTTTGCTTTAAAATATGAAACTATGATTTAAATTTTAAAATTGGCTTACTCTTTAAATTTTAATATATGATATTTACTCCTTTTAAAATTTCAACTAAAATAAAATTTATCTTGATATTAATGAGAAATTATATATTGATTTGGTTATGTTTCAATTCACATTTTGTAATTAAAATAATATTAAACAAAATGAAATGAACTAAAACTTATACAAGATTTAAAAATAAAAAATAAAAAATATGAAAATTATGTTGAAAAGTTTATAACTAGCTCTCAAATTTCAAATGAAACAAAATGGAGGTAAGATTAACTAACATTTTAAAAAGAAAAAAAAACTTTAAATGAAGGAAAAAGAAACTTGCTCATTTAGTGGGAACAAAAATTCTTCCTTTCTAGAGGTAAAAGTTATTTGATGTAATTACCCTTAATCCAGCATTATAATTTTTAAAATAAGCCATAATTATTCATAAAATTGTGTGAATGATTAAGGCTGGGCAGTGGACGGATCTAGTAGGGTTATGACCTATTTTGCTGCTAACCAAATTATTTTATAACCTAATTAGGTCTAGTTGTTACAAATCAAGGTAGATTGGGCAGATTTCCATGGGTTGAAACCTAATTTTTTTTATATCTAACATTTTATCAATTTTAAAGCCTTTTTAAACCTATTTTTTATGTTTAGATATAAAATTTGATATTATTATATATTATATATAATTCTATATACCAAGTTCAATTTTGTATACAGGCCTAATTAGATATTAAGGTAAATGAATAACGTTTCAAAAAATGATAAAAAAATAATGTAATAAAATCTTTTATTTTAGTAATAACCTAAATAATAAAATCACAATAAGGCATAATTTAACGTCCACATTTGATTCATGTGATAGACATTTATACTTACGTATTAAAGCCATTCATTCAAAATTGGCAACACCAGTAAGTTGCATTAGGCCTAATAACATTATAACATGTTCATCATAGTTACAAAATTTCAAAATTCCAATAATGTCTTCCATTGGATGAGTCATCTTTAATCTACCAAACCCATCGAGCATTAGCAAAATAGAGATTTATGCCTTCCTTCTTAAAAGGTTGAAATAGTATGCACTACAACACACTACACAAAATATACAAATATGTGCCAAATTACTAAGTTACATATAAGCAATTACATATTTCTTATACCCAAAATAAAGGAATACCTTATAAATCATAACAACTATACTCAAAAGAAAATTTGTGTTATCTTTAGTATGCATGTACAAAAAGCAAAAAGATGACAATATTAGGTTTTATCTTATAATTTGCATATACCTATTAAAAATAAATGAAAATCAACCAAAATGAATAAAAATAAAAATAAAAAATCATCATTTAATTAACTTCTCATAATAGAAAAATAAAATCATACAACATTTAAATAAATTTATACCACTAAATTAAGAACCTAATCAACAATCATAGGTTGTTAAACATTATCTTATGGAACCTTAGCTGCTTGTTGCTCAATTTTTGACAAAAAAAAAAGAAATAGTTAAAAAATAAAAAAAGTAAGTTAACTAAACATCATATGAATGAAAATTTGAAAGAGAAATTTATCAAGTTATAATCTAAAACAATCTTCTCACAACTTTCAATGAATTTGATCATTCTTAAATTAAAATTAAACATGGTTGGCCTTAATTAATTTTGGAAACATATAAGAGCTTCAACCACTTTTGATAAAAAAGAAGACCTAGATGGATCTACAACACACCTACTAGTAGAAAAAGCGATCTTAGAAGGAATAGTTGAAACTAAAATAGCTAGAATATTCTTTATTAAGAAAGAAAAAAACACAAAACTTTGAGGAATTGGACTTTCACTATTTAAAGACATTGAATGTGTCATTAACATCAATATGAGGCTCAGTTGAATATCTTTCTACCCATGTTTAGCCTTAATGGAATCTTTCTCCTTCAAGTGAGATTTGAAAGCTGAAATTTTTCTTTGTGGTATGCTTCTCCTCTTGATATCCCTTTTTATCATGTTATTTTGATAATTGACCCTATTTATTACTTATTGTCTTTGGCTCATAAATTGCACAATGTCATTCATAATAATTCTATAATACTCTTTTCACCTTAGAAAGCAAGTTAATAGTAAGTATAAGGTCATATATGTCACTAAATGACCACTTTAAGTAAGTAACCTTATACCTTGGGTCAAGTATGTTAGTAATATACAAAAGTAGGTTAAACTTGTCCATATTTTCTAAATACTTATCAAGCTTACTCTTCATATTAGTTGTTATTGATCTCAAGATAAAATCATCACTTTTATCCATTTTCAATAACTCACTTTGAATTAAAGTAAGTTATTTGAGGTCATATATGATGAACTAGTTAATTCTAAGGTGTGGTCAAAATATTTTCAAAATTTTGGTAAAACATTACTCTAATTACTAAAAAGTGGAGGGCTAATAATTTTTTCATCAAAATAATTTATGTAAGATAAATTATCTTTTTTAAGCATTTTAAAGGCCATTTGAAACTTTTGTGCAACTTTTAACATCAAGTAAGTGGAGTTCCACCTAATAGGAACATCTAAACACTTAAGGTTTTGAGAAGAAATCTAATATTGCTCAATGCATTGTTTGAACTTAGTCAATCTAAAAGAAGAGGATCTATCATACTTAATTACACTATAGATTGCACCAATGGATTGTTACAACTCTTTCAAACATTTATTAACAATTAAATTTACAATGTAAGCATAACACCTAAGATGCATATTTTCCCACCTAATACCCAAGCATTAAAGTCTTAATCCTTTTTTATAAGAAAGAAACAACATCATTTGAACTAGCAGTATCTATTATTACTAAGAAAACACTTTAAATCCCCAATTTGTGCAAACATAACTTAACTTATTTCCTATTAGTTTCTCATTTATGATTAGTTATTAAGTAGAAATTTAGAATTCTTTTTTAAAGATTCCATTCATTGTCTATAAAATATGTAATTAATGTTATGTAATTTAAATTTTGGATAAATATCCAATAATCAGTAGTAAGATGCACTCTAAAGGAATCGAATTTAAGAAATTTCCTTAACTTCCCCCTCTTATTAAGATAAAGCTAGTAACAATCTCTTATTACAGTCTAATGAGAAGGCAAATGAAATTATGGTAGAAATTTAGAACAAAAGTGCTTGAATCCTAAACCTCTACTAACCTTAAAGGTTGCTGATCTAGAACTATGAATGTAACTAAAGCTTTTCTACTAGCTTCCACATTACACACTTGTGGTGTATGTCTTATATTAGAACCACCTTTTTTTTAGGCTGAAAACTAATGACTAACTTAGTAGGATCAAACACTAAAGAATATGGACATTTATAATAGAATTTTAAATGAGAATCAAGATTAGAGGTCTTATGAATTTTAGGATCGCAATAATAACACTTACCATAATAGTTGCATGCTACCATTAAAATAATTTTCTCAGAACTAGGCATATAGTGAAGTGCTCCAAGCCATAGCAAATTATTGAGCTCCATTTGTAAAGATGGTTTACTTAGCTTGCATGGGTTTAACTTGTCAGCTAGTATTTTTTGTTTCCCTTTTCTTTTTTTTAAACTTTCTAGAAGTTTAATTTATGCTGTGTTAGGTGGAGATATTGTATTTGGTGGAATTGTTATAGTTGGATTAGCTTCAATTGATGATAATGTGTCCATCTGTAACATTGATAAGCAAGAAAGTTAATAAATTAAGAAAGAGGACCATGAAAAAAAGTTATTGATATGGATAATACAATTTATAAAAAAAATTTCATAAAAATGACATCATCATTAAGCATAAAGAACCTATATGAAAGTGAAAAAAAAATTGGTTTGGAAAATAGATTCATCTTACAATAAGATTTAACAACTTAAAAGAAGTAATTAAGATGCAAGCCAAGTAATTTGGACACGATATGATGTCATTCAAATAGTATATATAGCTATGGAAAATGGAAATAGCAAAATCCAATCTAACTTACAAATACAAGTAGCAACAACCATTTCAAGTATAAATCAGATGTTATTATTTCAAAATAATTTTAATAATTGATACTTTCGCTCAAATATTTTTCAATGAAATATAAAAACCTTTGAATAAAAAGACAACATCATCCTTTAAAAGCTATAAAAGGGAAAAATTACTCATGCCACAATAATAACATAAAAAGACATTATTTAAGGATGTTTAACTAAAAAAAGAGTATGTAAAAAAGGGAAAAACTTTCAATAATAAGGGTGAAAATCAATGATTAAAATTCTATAATATTGAAAAATTAAAATATAAAATAAACATCTCATGAAAACTTTAAACAATGACAAAAAATGTAAAACAAAAGGCTATCTTTATGAGCCTAATTGGGTTAATATCTAGTCATTTCTTGAAAAATGAATGCATATTTAACATATAGCCCATTCCAAAATGTAAAAGTTTCTAGAGAAGCTTCTTGGAAGACAAAGTTAAATATATGGACAATAGTGGCAATATTCAACAACCATAACTTTGGTGAATATCATCAAATTAATTTAATTCTAACATTCATTGCAATCTCATTCATGACATAACAAGAAAACAAAGAATAGAAAAGAAAAGGAATAGGAAGAAACAATGAGAAAGTCTCATGTATAGATGAGAAATTTTACCTTACACCGATAACAATTTTAATGGATTAAATAACCTTCCAAGCTTTACAAATAGTGCATATTTGGTAAAGTTCTTTATACTTAACCATTTTGATTTTTTAGCATTACCTTTACATTACATGATGAGGACTCATTTCAAAGCAAGCACTCCCTATAGTTTCAAAATAAAAAGGAATGAAATGAAATCAAATGCATGGCTAAATTAATTACGATCACTAACAACCATCTCTTGCAAACCTTAAAACATTTATAAAGCAAAACCAAAAACCATTCATTTTCTTTTTTTGGATACTAGGGAAGTTTAAAACATTTTTTCAAAATAAAAGCAAAACTTTAATTAAAATTCATATAAAAAAACACAAACAACACTTAGTGTTCGGAAATTTGGAGAAATTGAGAAAGAAAACTTCAACACAAATTTCATTTTATAGAAAATTCATATAATTTAAGTTGTACTTCTAAAAAATTAAAACTCTTGCAAAAAAAATTAGAATTTTAAGCCTCAAAATCATTTTCTAAAATACCAATAAATTTTATTTAATAAAAATTGGAACTTTTACTCAATAGAATAATAAGGATAAATAAATAATCAAATATAAAAAAATTATACCTTGCAAACTCAATCTCAAATTTAATGTTCACAAAGATCATTATGAAAAAATAATAATGTTAATATATTTAAAAATTTTAAACCTTTAGTAACTAAAAAAATTGAAGGTTTTACTTAATAATGTTCAAGGTTTTAAAAAAATAAATTCACAAAATATTAATAGAACCCTGCTATATACCTTGTAGTCTCAAGTCTCAAATTCAATATTCATGATGATCATGGAAAAATATCAAAGCAAAAAACTTATAAAATAAAAGATCTAAAAATCTAAAAGCCTAAACATTCCCAAAAATAAAAAAAAAAACCAAAGGTTTAACTTTATGGTTTTTAGATTTTAGAACTAGAAAAATAAAACCTTTGATTTAAAAAAAATGAACTTTAACGTAACAGAGAAGATTTTTTTTTGGGTAAAATCATTGGAAACAAATTTATTAATAATTGATACGACACAAAATCTAAGTTAAACCTAAAAGAAGTTTTAACTGAAGATTGCCTATCCTAAAGTTTTAATAAAGAAAGTTTTACTAAAAAAGATGAATGAAATCTACATAGAGTGAATGGAATAAGTATTAACACAAAATAAAAAGAGGGAAGAAAGAATGAATTACAAAAAATTATAAAATATTAACAACCTACTTATATTACATCTTAATGGAACCTACTCAAAACTAGCAATTTTATACTCCATCTTTGTAATAGTAGATTTGATGTTCATAGAGAATGAAACCTAGTTTGATTTATAAAGATTTACAAAAAACAAAAGAAAATAGAGGTAGAGATGAGATTTACTGATAACAAGAGAGATATGAGACAAAGAAGACCTAAGATAGAGGAGTGTCATTTCATTTGAAATATCTCAAATGAAACCCTAGTTTTAATAGACATGTAAAATAGGGCGGGTAGGGCAATGTAGGTTTAGTTTGTGTGGGTTTACTCATATAAGCTTGTAAAAATATGAAAAAAATTGTCAAGCCCATAGGAAGACTATAAGTGCCCATGGGTAGCTTGCATTAATAATTTTTTTTAACTATTAGGAATTGTTAAATTACTAAATGCTTACATACAATAATTAAATATAGAAGAATGTACCTTTTAAGTAACATTGAATTGGGTTAAATTAAAAAATTTATTTTTTTAAATTATAATTAAGTAACTAGATTTTTTTATTTTATATAATGGGTTAATCAAATAACATTAAAAATTATAATAGGTCATGGAACATTAAGTTATGAATTGGGTTATATTAATTTTTTTTTTCAAATATTTGAAGAATTACCAAAAATTTTAATGGTTAAAAAAAAAAAAAGCTTGCCGGTAAGCTTGCACCTATGCTAGCTTAACCATGTGAACTTGAATCTATATAAACTTACCCATATAAACTTGCAAAAAATACGAACTTTAAATAGAGATGGTTGGCTTACCTTATGACCACAGGCTGCTTGTACTGCATGTAAGTTTTTTGTCTATTTTACGTACCTACTTTCTAAAGGTTAAGTTATATATATATATATTGATACTTGAAAACTGAATAAAAATGAGGATTCTCAACTAGGTTCGGATTCATATGGGTCATGACCCGTGAACCTCAGCCTCACTGCATATAATTATAGGAATCCAACTTTCTTTCCATTTAAACTCGAGATTTGACCCATGCCCGACCAAATCTTCCTTTGTTGTGGTTTCTGGCAGGTCATGCGGGGTTTGATCTCAGCCCTATCAATGATTAAGTTTTTTGCTCTATTAATATGAAAAACTAACATGATAACTAATATGAAAAACAAACATAATAAAGGCATTGATTAGTTTAGTTAGAGTTTCAGGGATTATGCATGTTAGGTGCTAAAATAAGGGAAGTTTATTTTCAAATATAGTTATAATGTGTTTTACTTTAAATTTTAATTACATTATTTTTTTTCCATAATCAAACTTCTTTAATCTTTTGAAAATTTTTTTATCTACCCTTTTTCATACACTAACTTTCCTAAAGTTAAGTATAATTACACTCCTATTGCTTTTTTTTTTAAATATATACTAATTTTTCTTTTCATTTACACTTAGATTTCTTAATTTTTTATTTTTAATAAATAAAAAATAATTAAATTACTAAATATACACATATAAAAAATTAGAGATAAAATCTTAAATGTAATAGAAGATATAAATTCTTAAAAAATATCGGATGTTATTTGTATTAAGAACTCTTGACTCTAATTTTTTATTTTCAACGTATATTCACCTTTTCTACTTTTAAAAAATAAGAACAGCGAGTTTATATTTTTAAAGTAACAGACGCGTGAGTATAATAAAATTAAACATTAAAAAAAGTGAGTTTAATTTATTTATTTTTTACAACATAAGACACATGGCTTTCAAATTCGGTTGAGCTCGGCTCGAATTGGTTGGATCAAGATTGGAAATCCAAACCGATTCGAGATACCCAGTTACCGAAAATATATTAAACAAATTAAATCAAATTATGAATTTTAATAGGACGGTTCTACCATACTCATTTTAAATCCAGGAGTATTATAAAAATAATAAAAGGGCCGTTGATATTAGCAGACGAATTCGCATCCCTTAATTTCTTATTACCTGTTACCCGGCAAGACCAGGTGAGTAGTTGATTTGAAAGACGATTTTGCCTTTTTTATATTATGGGATCAGGGCGTTGTAATGCGATTAGAAATGACTAGGGTTTGGAGTTGAACAAGGGAATAATTGGTGAGGCCTGTGGAACTCTTCGGACACAAATAAATCTTGTAAGCTTGCAATGCGATTGGAAACTGAGAGGCTTCAGTATTGAAGAGGGTTCGACTATTAAGGCTTAAGGAACTACTTTGACTGCAACACGTTAGAATCTGAGGTAAGTATGGTTGCTCTTGCTTGTTTTTCAAATTTATTTTAATTTTTGACTTGGTTCTAATAAATTGTTTAAGGCTTATCTGTGGGATATGAATCAAAAGTTATTGGATTTAAAAGGATGTTATACCATGCTACCAGGAGCAACATGATTTTTAATCAGGCACCAGCAGATGAGAAAATCAGGAATCCTATTTCTACTGAGATGGTTTTTTTTCCTTCTTCTTACTTTCATGATATCTATTCATTGGCTATATATAGTTTCATTACTTATGACTTAGATAATTTGTTTAATGTTTTATTAGCGTCATCTATCCTATGCTTCTCTCGTTTAATATCATGATAGAACATTTTCTATTTCTATCATGATCCAATTTCCTAGAATCTCTTTTTTAGATTGAAAAAACAGTGATCATTGTGTTTTTCTCCAAGGAGCAGGCAAGAAGAAATATACTAACAATATGTAAGGAATTTGGTGTAAATTGTTACCCTCCTTAGTATGCTTATAAGGAGGTTAATTATCCTCCTTTTTAATACTTAAGGTTAAAAAGATGTTATTTCTGGTGTCTTCAACCGTGCTGTGGACTATTATTTTTTTTCCCGTTACTTTTGTTTCATAACAGAGTGGTTCAGAAAGATTAGGCTTATTTGGAGTTACAATTTGCTATAAGGAAGAAAATTGTGCACTACTACAATGTCTTTGGTTCATTTTTGCAACATTTTTTTATTGAACCTTTATTCAATTATTTATTGGACTTGTAAGGACACTTTAAGAGACTATGTTCAAACACTTAATTTTTCAAGGTGCACCATAAGTTTGTTCTCTTTTCCAGTAATAACATTCAGGGTTTTAGGTGGAAAGAAGCAATTTTACATTCAATTGAAGTCAATTATGCCTTATCCCTTTTTTTCTGTCCAAGTTACCTTATGTGCCAACATGGTGACTGTAAATAAGGAAACCATACTTTTAATTGAAAGGTTTGTTTATGGTGACTAGTTATGTCTTGCTGACTTAAGGGCTACTTTCGATTCTGGGATTTGGCACTGGAATAAGGCTCTCGCTTCCATAGAGAGTCATTTAGCACAATGGATGGGTATGGTCAGGTTTAGATTTCATGTCTTATTTTTTGAGTTTTAGTGTTGCTGTTGTTAACAATTGATCATTTGTGCAAGTGATGGAGCTGCATCATGATGTAATAATTCTCTCCCTTGCCATATTGTCTAGGTAAGAAGAGAAAGATTGTGTATGATATATTGAATCTGCTAAACTTTAATGTCATAAAAAAAATCTTGTTGGAGAGGGCTAGTGCCTTATATTTGCAAAAATGCGGGTAAAACTTCTTTTTCTCCTTTTTTTCAATTTTGTAATGTTGTTTTGTCCTTTTCTTTCTTCCATTTAATTTTTAGGGACATTAAAAAGTAGTTAGAATTGTATTATCTAATTAACGGATTACATCCAATAGTTTAATAAAATAAATTCAGGAGACACTGCAACATGCAACATTTGATTTCAATTCTTGAGTTGGCATAATATTTTATCCAATGAATTCTTTGGAATCGTCACCATCATACTTCAAAACCAACCATTTCATTAGTGCTTATCAAGAAATTGTTAATGCTTATAAGTGAGCATTCTACTCTACTGTGTTTACTAAGTGCAACATGAATGTCTAATGCCTTTAAGTTAACTTTCACAGTATATTCTTGGCCAATATTTTTCAAGTTAGAAATGCATTGTAATGTTTACACCTTTTTCAATAAATTTTTAATTGTCTGATTGTTTTATTTATATTTGTTATGATAAGTTAACTTCATATTGCTTGAAAGTGTATTCCTTAATAGATTCAAGAGATCAATTATGGCTGAAATAAACTAACTGGCTTACAAGATGTTTAATCTATCTTTGAATGCATGGAAACTGAGAAGATTCCTAGTGAATGCTTTTACATAGCAGTATTGAAAGATATACCAAGAAGTGAATGTTACAGTTTATACAGTTCTATAGTAATTTTATCCTTTTGTAGTGATGTTTGGGGACTTTGGTCATGGCATTTGCTTATTGGTTAGGGCATTAGTTCTTATAGCACAGGACAGCAAGTTGAGTAAGCAGGTATTTCATTCTAGTTGTGCCATAAATAAAGTAAGAATGGAAATCTATGTGAAAATAAATCCATATGTGTGTGTGTGTGTGTGTGTAAATGGTCAATATTAGATGAACTAAAAGATCATTTAAGATATCCCTAATTTCTTGTTCATTCTTTTTGCTCTTACTAGTAAGATTAAAAGCATCTTGTTAGACTGCTACCTAGCCTTTTTTTCTTAATCATTTAGAATATAAACATCACGATGGTGGCATATTATTTTTTGTTGAAATTTTCTCTCCTCAATTATGTTGAAATTCTATGTAGTAATGAAAAATTGTTATATTACATGCATGAAAAAGCAAAGACACAAAATTCCTTTGTTTAGATATTCTCTCAGTTTTGCAATTAAGGACCTAATAGTTCTATTTAATTTCTACCAAAAACTCAGAAGTTTATAGAATGTTATTTAGTGGGTGCTATCTACTTCGATGGATTTTATGGCAAGCAATAAAGGATAACATTTAAGAAAGTAAAAGAAACAGGTGAAGGATAAGTTGGATCCATGTAAAACAGGCTCATAAGAAAAAGAGGTGCCTGGAAAATCTCCTGTTACCTTTGTAGCCATCATTTTTAAATTGGAGAAAAAGAAATAGAAGAAAAAAATAAAACGGATTGGATTAAGATCATTGTGATAAATGAAGGTAGTTGCAAGCCCTAGAGTTCCAATCATAATCATGAACTCTTCATAGTGGAAAAAGAGCTTATCTTCCTCATTTTGATGGTGGTATGCAGTCTGTGAAAAGAATGAAGTTCGTCTCTGATGCTTGTAGATATGGTTACAAGTTATCTGAAGATAAAGATGGCTAGTGGTCTTTCTTATATGGGCTATTTCAGAGGTATGTGCACAAATGTTTTTCTAGAGAAGTAATGAGGGCCTTTTGGATTCTTTCATCCCTCCAGATTGTAGAAAATGCTACTCAAGATAGGATGCTATTTAACGAAACACCAAGAGGATTGATTATCAGTCTGTGTAATGTCATATGTATATATTTTTTACGAGAATCGTCTCATTCAATGCCTTCTATTTTAGTTGTGGTTGAATATATGCCCTGTTTTATACTGATTCATCTTTGACTATACAAGTCTATTGATTTTGGTGATGAGTTTTTCATAACTGATATTATATACTTTTTGTTAGCCAATTCTCTAAATGATATAAAGCTGGAACAAACCTTCACAAGTTATTAACCATCGATTAGTCTAGCAATTTTATGTGCTTTAGGTGCCCTACTTTTTTTAAAAAACAATTGTATCAATTTTGTGTTAGATCCTCACTTTTATTCACTAATACTTATATAAAGAAATGGTCAAACTTTTTTATGGAATTCGTCAAGTTAAAGCGATCAGTTGTCTATCAATTCTTAAGAATGCTTGTCTCGAGTTTTGACCAGTAAGCGCATATTTAGAATTGGATCCATACTCAACTTTGTCCATTACATTAGCGGTTGGCACATTCATGACTGGGCTACGAAGTAGCCTATAATGCAACTTATTTCCAAGAGATGCCTATTATGTGACCACATAGGCCACAACAAACAAGTCGTCATTTTTTGACCATGCTAAGAGAAGGATTCATACCTTATGAATCTGCATTCCTTTTTACTAAACTTGATATTTTTGTATGCAAACCCTGTTAAAACTGTTAAAACTAATCGGTGCTTTGCAACACAAATCCCTGATATTTTTGTTTCTAAATGTTGTTTAAAGCTTTTAAAACTAACTGATACTCTGTAATACAAATCTGCAAGAGAAAGAAAGGGTGGGAAAACTCTGAATATCTTTTCAATGAACATGGTTTTACGAGGCACTGATAGAATGAAAATCTTATGCTATAAACAAGGAATAACATGTGAAATTGCCATTGCTTTGTTGACATACAATACGCAACAAACTTATACTATGAACAAATTAACTTCAACTACGAAGAAATATCATACGAACTTAAACTACGTTATAGCAGAGTGTCGGTATTTGGCTTTGGTTGTTAAAGCCTAATTCGATGCTGATTGTCAGCTTTTGAAGTAGCAAATGGCTTAGCACCATTTGTAATATGATTCTTTAACCACACAGCTTAAAATCCAGGGGAAGCTCTTCTGTTTGAATTACTGGGTGACTTTGAACTATTTTAAACATAATTGATATCCAAGAGAAATCGGTGCGTTGCTTTGCTTGCTGGTATGATCTTCATTTTAGCTTACAGCAACTACAATAACCAGTTATTACCATTAGTGAAACAAGTAAATAATATGTCTCTTGTTGAATGTAATCATGCCAACAAGAACTTTCTACCCAAACCATTAGTGCAATTTATCTCATACTCAAATTATGCAATCAAGTTGAGAAAGTCCTATAGCATACTATAGAATTGTTTTCTTTGTTGCATTTTTAGGTGCAAAAGCAAAACCATTCAATGTGAACATAACAAGAAAATCATATTTGGTATCTTCTTACCATAATGTAATATTTCCAATCACTTCCGTAGTAGTATCACTAGCAAGAAAATCATATTAAGTGAAGATTTCCATCTTCATTAAATTGGGTAATTTGTTATCCCAATCAATAAATTATTATTACAGAAATTGCTTAAATATGAAAATACAGTACTATATGCACACAAGAAAGAATTGTATAATTGAAAATATAGCCACAAAATTTTAGATAAATGGAACTTAGTTTATAGTATAAAAAGTTAAAAACAAACAAGTGGAGGTTTCAATGAATTCTCAAAGAAGAGGTATAATATTACAAGAGGGTCAGCTATAGCCATACCAACTAAGGCTTCGTTTTTTTCTCTTTTAAGTGATAGTAAGATTGGTTAAATTATTAGATGTTCACACACAGAGACTAGAAATCAAACCCTAGATACGGTGGAAGGTGTAAAGCCTTCAAGGGACATCAGATGCCATTTGGGCCAAACACTCTTGGCTAAGGCTTTTTTAATCCTATTTCCGCTAGAACTTTAGCAGTGAAGAAAACAATATACATAAACCTTAAGATTTCTCCTAGAAATTACTAGTTCTGACATTCATACCTTCCTATTTGAGGCCCCAAATGCTCAATTTAAGATGTCAACCAAATGCCTTTTGGGTTGCAAATCCATAAATTAAGGCCATAGCACTGAGTGTTTAGTTGCCTTTTGAACTCGGGAAATGGAACATCTAACTATCTAATGCACTCTTCGATACATATTAAATATTCAACAAAGATCTATCCCTGTAAGTTAAACAATGTGGTAGGCAACCTATGACATGCAAAATATTTCATAAAGATAAAAAGGAGTTCTAATGATAAGTTAACGGAGTAATTTTTCTTCACACATCAAGAAATTTTGAAATGGATGTAGGGCAGGTATGGAGGGCAATGAAAGCAAATATATGAACCGCAGAGCAATTAGTTTGTTTAAACACATTGGTAGCCTGAATCAGAATTCAATAGTTGACTAATCCTATGGAACCACTTGTCTTCTAGACCAAATTGTACAGTGTTTTAGCAATAGAGATGGTTCACTTCTTCAAGCAACAACTTCATTATTGACAACACTCTATAAGGAATTGTATTTTTATGACCATAAGGCATGAGAAAGGCCTAAAAAGGATAAAAAGAAAATAGTATAAAAATTGCATAAATACAGAATTAAAATCATAAACATACATAAGAATTCGACAGTAAACTTGATTATCACAAATTAATTAAAAAAAAGGGGGCATGGATTGCCTCGATTCCAAAGTGTACACTGTACATAAATCCATACATGTGGATCAAATGATATGGCAAGTTCCCGCATAATTTAAGTTTCAGGCTCACTAAAAGGAGCACTTCCAGGATTATCTTTACATGGATCATAATCTTATTGATTTGAGAAAAACTAAAAATGACATAAAAAATTTTAAAAGGCTAATACTAGATAAGATGTTTGACAGTGAAGCAAGAAATCAATAGTTTGATTGAAAGTATATGTAACAGAGGCTAAGCATCCTTTAAACTAAGTCTAAAACTGTTGGAGTAATATATCTACAACTATTGCACGGATAAAACATAAATTAATCCTTCATAAAAAAAAAAAAAGAGATCAAAACCAAAACTACTTTAGCTAGTTGATCAGTATTTTGAACTACATTGTGAAATGATGACATGCATACCTCTGTCTTTGTGGATTAAAAATCCAATGTGAAGTTATTGCCTATTTGAATAAGTGTATAGCTCATGTATCTACATATGATTGCAATTTTCTTTTTCCCAGAGGCTTTGATTAAGATTGTTTATAGTTAGTTTTGTAGTTATTTGGATTGCCCACAAAACAATCACTAAAATTCAATTGTAATGGCATGCCAAACAAGAACTGAAAATTGATGTTCATAGTTTGATGTTTAAACTTGTCATTTACTATTGAGGAAAATTTAGAAAATACTATAAAAAAAAAGCAGTCCGATCAGGTTTAATTCTTATCCCAGCTCCCGTCTTCTACAAACCCAATCCTAAATCAATCCATCTTTGACCCAATTTCATTGTCTACAGAAACTGAGTCAATTCTAAATTTTTCCCTCAATTTTTAGCACTGACAAGCTCAATGTGCAAAATAGGTGGGACAAAGATTGACAAATATTTACTACATAAATGGAGAAAATACAAGTTAGGACTTTTGACCTTGCGCATCGCACAATTCCTTCGGCTTTACCCATATACAGTTGCTACGGTGAAAGTCGTCGTCGTCATCTCCCCTTCACCGTCGCTGCCGCTGGTCCGCTCAGCATCTACACCCAAGTTCGCATTCTGCTATCCGAACGCCTGCTGCATCCAGTTTGCATTCCGTCGTGTTTTATTAGTCAAGCCAATTCACGAAAGCCCCATTTTGATAACCTTAAAGGGTAGGGGCAATATTGTTATTTTATTCTTTAATGGGGAAAGTACATATACATCAACTTTTGATCGTAACATTTTACCCCCTTCAGATTTTACAAACAATGAAAGAATTAATGGGCTATTAAAATTGACAGCTATAACTCCCGTACTGTTCGCCTGAATACTTGCCTCCTTGTGTTTTATGCTGCCATAGGCCAAAAGAAGGCTTCTCTACCATTTTTGCCTCATATAAAAAAATATAAATTTTCTCTAATTTTTCATCAAAATGACTTCCTTTTTTCCTCCTTAACCATCGGACACTTTTCGTCTCCATATCAGTTTCAATTGTAACCCTATAAAAAAAGGACTGCATTAAAAAAGATCAAACAACAACAAATAGACTGTGAAATTGGCTTAGATTTCACTACTTTACATAGTTATTTTGTACCCCTGCAAGTTTGCTAGCAGGAAAAGTATATAAATATATACAAAAAATATAGCTACGATTTCAAGTCTAAATATACACAAAAAGCAAGAAAAGTTACTGATCTATTATGCAATAACACAAAATAAACCAATCTGAGCTAAGATCAAATTATGGTTCAATATCCAGACAGTAACATAATTAATGATTTGGATAGTAAATCAAAAAGCAAAGAGGCAAACGAAATTGGGACAACACATCAGTTGAGGGACAATTTGTGGTCGCATTACTTAACAAATGACATATTTCTGGCATTTGTAGGGCAATACGCAAAATCGGTAGATTGTTGATTAAACTGAACCATAAATACGAATAGTTAGCCTTCGTTGCTGTGCGCTTCTGCTTGGAAATCAAGATTACAAATAACGAGGGAAAAACAAGGAGGCAATCGTCCCGGTGAGGATCATGTCGGCTAGGGCTGTTAATTAACTTAATTTTAACAGCTCATTAACTGTCTCACCATTTATAAAACTTGAGGGGGGGTAAAGTGTTACAGTTAAAAATTTGTGTACTGAATGTGATACTCAAGTAAAGTTTCAGGGGGTTATATGTATTTTCCCCTTCTTTAATTGAAGGGAAAAATAGCTTGTTTGGTCTCTGTTTTACTGGCTCTAGAAGGTGGCATCTCCACGTGTTAATGCTGCAGTGAATTTCAATGATGAGTACGAGAGGGTATGAGAAACAATGTTTATGGGAGAAATCTCCATTTTAATACCATACATTTAGTACTTTGCAATATATTATTTAACGTGTACATATTAATTTGCATTTATTATTTCATTTCTATATATTAATACCAAGTCACACGATATTATTTAATAAAAATATTTATTGATAGGAACACTTGGATAATTCTATTATTTTCTGCGTCCAATTGCAAAATTTGAAGTTGACTTCTTAGCCCGGAGGCGTCATCATCTTTTCAAGTCAAATGATAAATACGGGCAGAAAAAACAGCCAGGTGTGTGTCCTAGAATCAATCATATAGATGATTGAAGTTATACACAATGTGTTATATTTTATTTTAGGTAATTTAATTATTATATTTTATTTTTATAATTTTATTATTATTATGCGCAATTTATAACTTAATATAATAATTATCCTTGGAATAGCTTCGCTATTCCTAAAATGCCTCTAGTCAAGTGTTATTATGAAAAGGATAGTAATAATACATCCAGACTAGCATGTATAGTGACTGATGATTACGAATCATGGATATGTGATATCAAGTCAATACATGAGTACATTGCTAGTGAACAAATGTACTGGACTGACCTACTATGAGAATATTGTATGAATAGACGTGTCATAAGTTATTCTCATATGATCACAAATACACATAAACCTTTGACCTGAAGTCACTACGATTCCTTACATGAGGAATTACTCACTTTAATATTGTCCTATGTCACCTTTAATCAGGATGATAAGTAGGACATTAATTGGGTGTGTCATAAATCGTGTAGAGGGAAGTGAGTGATGTAGATGGGATTTTGTTACTCTTGTATAAAAGAGAAATATCCTTGGGCCCCTTGATTGAGTGAGACTTAGAAATGCATGGTCATGCTCAATTGAATTAATATGTGATATTAATCATTTATTTTAAGTCTACTCAGTATCAAGAAATATAAATTGAACATTGACGAGGATGACACATTCTATGCCTCTAGTTCAATTTAGATATTATTACAAAAGGGTTATGATGCAAAACGTTAATCATGTATTAAGTGAATGTTGAATCATAGACATTCTTACTACTTGAGTGGCAGTGATATGTTGCTAGATATCACTTACTGTCTATGGCTCAATAATGAGTCATTGTTAACGTAGTAAGAACCTACAGGATCACACAAAAAGGAGTAGGAATAAGATAATAAGGACTTTAATTATATTAATAGTCAATTAATTAGACTTATTTTCGTGCATATATATATTATTAAGAATAATAAATTCACGTAATATATATATTATGTGATATTATTTGATATTAAAGTAATATCAAATAATTACGTTATCAGATATTAGATAAATATATTATGAGATAATATTATTTTAATATTTGATAACTATATGCAATTATCTAATATTAAGATATTTATATTATGAGATAATATTATCTAATATTAGATAATTAATAGATAAGTCATATCTCTCCTCATTATCTCTAAGATAACGATAAAATGAGTTGTTAAGTGTGATTAGGATTTTGGAAGCATTATCCTAGTAAGATCAGGATTGTGGCTTGCCTAAGTTCTATAAAAGGGGGGCTTGAGGGCAACACATGAGAGACACGCTTATAGGCTTCCTAAAGCCCTAAATCACTCAGAAAATATCAAAATCTTAATTCCTAGAGAGAGAAATGCATTCTAGCAGATTCGTGGAGGGCGAGAGGTCGTTGTTCACTCTGTGTGGATACCGTAGAGACGTTGTACCTTCCGGCCAACATTTGATTCATCTACTCTCAAATTTTGATCAGTAGAAACACGAGTGTCCAATAGGTAAAACCCTAATCATTGATTTATGCTTTTTGCATGGATCCTAGGTAGAATTCGGATCAAAATTTTTGAAATTCCGCTACATATAATAATCTGAATTCCTAACAAAATTGTCTCCTAAATCTATCAAATATGTTTTTCTAAGATATTCAAGATTGAAAAGAGGATACAATTGTTATTCACTAATCTTACATAACTACTTTTATTTTTGTTGATGCTATGTTCTTTTAATCTTTTCACCTTTTCTCTCTCTCTCTCTCTCTTTTTATAAAATCCACCTTGATAACTAAAATGTTACCCATTCTCTTTTAAGATCTACCTTCTTCATCTTATAGGATAAGACTCTAATTACTTATCAAGGATGAGTTTGTCTTGTTCAAATTGCTAAAGATTCAATACTAACCCAAATTATTAAAGAAGATCCTATAGACTCATTTCTTATTCCAACCTTATCTCCATAATTCAATCCACCTAAAAAATCCTAATAATATTCCCATTACACATCGAAAAAGTAACCATTCTGCTAAAATTCCATATCTTGTTTATAATTTTTTAAGTTACTATCACTTATCTACATCCTACCATGCTTTTACTTCTATTTTATCCTCTATTTCAATTCCTAAAATTATGTATGAAGTTCTTTTTCACCCAAGTTAGCTCCAAGCAATGCTGCAAGAGATGATAACATTAGACACCAGTGTTACATAAGGACTTATGCCTTTACTTGCTAGCAATTTTTTACTTAGATGTCATTAGGTACTTACTATTAAAGTTAGTCCTAATGGAAAGATTGATTGGTTAAAAGTTTAGTTGGTACTAAAGGGTTATAATTAGATCTTTGGTATAGATTATGGATTATGGGGATACGATCTCACTTGTTGCAAAAATTGCCACTTGTCATTGCCTTTTGCATTAATTAAATATTATAAATGCCTTTTTGCATGGTCTTAAAGAAGAAGTTTACATGAAGCAACTACTAAAGTTTGTTGCTAAAAGGAAGACTCATTTAATATGTAAATTGCAAAAGTTTCTTTATAGCCTTAAACAATTCCCACGAGCTTAGTTTATGAGCTTTAGAAAAGTTAATTAGTATTTTAGCATGTAATAAAGTGAAGCTTATCACTTTAATTTTTTATTCACTTTTCAATTTTTGGTTACATATACCTAATTTTTTATGTTAATGACATAATAATTATAAGAGATGATTATAAGGATATTAACTAGCTCAAACAATATTTGTCTTATCACTTTTAGAATAATAATCTTAAAAAGCTTTGGTACTTTCTTAGCATTAAGTAGCATAATCTTGATATGATATCTCTATTTATCAAAAGAAATATACTCTTGATGTATTAAGTGAGATAGATATAATGAAGTCCAAGACAATTGGCACACTTATAGATTCAATTATAAAAATTTTATCAAATCAAAGGGAGCCTTTTACAAACCTAGGGAGATATTGTAGGCTTGTTAAAAGTTAAATTATCTCTTAAGTAGATATTTTCTTTATTATACATCTAGTGAGTTAATTGTTTAACTCATCCTATAAAGTTTATTGGGATGGTATGATGTAGATTGTTAAATATATTAAAAGAAGTCTAAGAAAAGAACAATTCTATGAAGATCAAGGTCATACTCAAATTATTAGATATTCTAATGTTGATTAGGTTAGATCTTTAAATGGTTGACAATCCACTTGAGGTATTATGTTCTCATTGGAGGAAATTTCATTTCATGGAAAAGTAAAAAGCAAAATGTGGTCACAAGATTAAATGTGAAGGAAGAGGATTAGGCTATAACATTAGCCATGTGTGAACTCATATGGCTCAAATAGTTGCTACAAGAACTTAAACTATATGAATTGGGTTCTATGGAACTTATATGTGATAATCAGGCTGTATTGCATATTACCTTAAATCTAGTTTTTCATGAGAGAACTAAACATATTGAACTTGATTGCCACTTCATACGAAAAAGGATAACTTTGAAAGAGATTAATGTTATCCTTATGAATTCACATAGTCAGTTGACTATTATTTTTATTAAGTCTCTCCAAGGACTAAGAATTAATTATATATGTAATAAGTTAGGTGCATATGATATATATGCTCCAATTTGAGGGGAATGTTAAGATTAGATACATATTAGGAAATTATCCTAGAATAATTCTAGAATATTTTTTATGAATTCTAGTTTGATAGATTGATTATTTTTTCCTTTCTTTCTTGATTAGGATTAGGATTAGGATTAGTATTTCTAATTTAATTATAATATTTTTGATTGATTATATCTTTTGTATATGAATAAACTCCCTAGTTATAGCTATTGCTTAAGCCATTCCAACAAATTCAAATACCATTATTCCTATGCTGTATCTACTCTTATTTTTGCATTTGATTATGGGTAATTTGTGTTATAATAGAAAGAAATTAACCTTATAAAAAACATAATTTCATATTTTAATCTATATGGTTACATCATAATGAATGTACAGAGGTCAATTGAATACCTTTGCAAAAACAACATGAAGGCTCTATATATTATCAATTAAAAAATAGATTAAATGCAATTGAGAAAGCATTAATTACTTCAGATAAAAGGTTTTTTAGGAAGCTATAACAAAAGATAAATGAATTAGAGAAGGAATTAGTTTTGATGCAAGCTAATCCAACCTCATTGTTACATCCTTTTTAGAATTATGGCATTTTAAGATTTTATATTGTAAAGAGAAATAATTGATTTTATTGGTGAAAATTTTAAAATGGAAATTTATTTATGGAATAAATAAATTCTAATAGGAAATATGTGTATAAGACATTAAGGAATTAAGAAGTAATAAATTTAAATAAGTCTTGAATAAAATTTTGGGCAAATAGAAATAAAATATTTGAGAAGGCTTGAAATGAGAAACTCGAAAGGTTTAGTTAAGGAAAAGTCTATTAAAGAAAAGAATTAAAAGTTATAAGTCATTAGAGTTGAGTATATGAGTGATAAAATGATGAAAATGCCCTTGCCCTTATTAAACCAAACTTAAGCCTAATCTTTCCTTATTTGTTCTACTTCTTAATCCCTAACTCTCCATCTACTCTTTTCTTTTCTTCCTTCTTCTTCTTCTTCACGAATCTTCTTTATTTAAGTAATCTGGAAGCAAATCTCCATCAATTACTTCACACAAACAAGGTAAGACCTTTATAATAACTAAATTCTTTATTGTTTTCTTTGAATTTGTGAAAATTTAAGTGTTTAACCTAAATGGGGAAAAGGTGAATCCTAATTTGGAATCCTTAGGATTTTGTTTTATTAGAACCAAAAAATGAAAAATCCAACCTTCTATATCCTCCTTTTATACTTAGTAAGCAAGCATTTTAGTCTTAATTTAAAAATTTAAGTGGTTTTGTTTAGTTAAAGTGTGATTTTTAGGTTTCTATGACTATAAGAAGAATGTGTTGATTTATGGTGTTAAGTTAATGTTTGTTGATATAAATGGTATAAATAGGATGTGGTATATATGTATTTATGATTTGGTTAAGAGTTATAGTATAATAAATGCATTAGATTAGTATAAATATTGAAATGAATGGTGTTTTGAGCTAGAAATCTATAAAAACTTATGATGTAGTTAACTACATAGTCTACTATGACCATAAATATTGGTTGCTGAAAAGCCATAGTTAACTATTTAAGTGCAAAATTAGCCTCAAAAGAACTATAATTGATTATGTACTTGACTTTAGCTAGGGTGCTTTCCCTCTGAATAATTATAGTTAATTATATTGTTGACTACCTAATTGAACCTCCATTTTTAGAAGTTTATAGTCAATAATAAACTATGTGCTAAAGGCTTATAGTTAATTACTAGCATATAGATTCCAACCAAAGCTCTTTATAATTGACTATGTTCCCTTTCCTAGGTTGCATGGCTAACTATATAATCGATTACCCTTAGTGAATTTTACTAAGTAATGTTATGAAAGGGGACTTAAGTACAAAGTGTTATATATTAGTGTGTTTATTATATATGTGATGTATGATGATGAAAATGAAATATATGGGCACATAAAGAGGCAAGGGATATTATGAATGAAATATATTTTCTTAATAAGAAAGAATTTTTTAAAACATGTGTCCTTGATAAGCAAAACGTATTGAGATCATGAGATATGTGATAAGGGTGATCAAATATTGAACACTAAATTCAACGGCCATTTATGAAAGGATAAAAGAGACCCAAGAGGCATAAGGATAGGTTTGTAAAAGGATAAAATTGACTTGAAAGTTATAAGGAGATTTACTTTCTTTCTTTATTGTGCTATTATATGAATGGTATGTTTTAAGTGATGGCAGTGATAAGTGTAAATGATTATGTTAGTGCTGATGGAAATTATGTTGCGATACATATAGTTCAAAGGTTTTACATAAAGGTAAATCTAATTACTAAGTTTATGATAGTTATTTATATTACTAAGCCCTCAATTATCCCTTCATGTATTTTCTTTTACAAATATTCAAGTTAATTCTGTTACACTACCACCTCAAAGTTAATTTTTTAGGAGACTTTTTAGTATGACTTAGACAATATAGGATATTTTATTATAGATATTTTTGGGCATTTATTTATATAAGATAAAAAGGGTAGAAAGTTAATAGCTTTTATCTTTTAAGATTAATTAAATCGACTTATCCTCAAACTTGATGTATTATAAGTAGGCCTAACTCCTTTTAAAATTAAGTTATATTTTGCTAAATGAAAATTATTGCCTTTTTTATATAACACATGAAAGCCTCCCTAAAACCCCTTGTATGCTTTGTTATGATAGAATAAAGTGTAGATTAAGTTAGTGGAAATTAGGAAGTGGGTTCTACACAATCATGACTAGGATTAGGTTATGACACTTACTATTGGTGGAATATGAACATTAAATTAGAGCTTATTTCAAATTCTTGTTAAATTATCAATAAATTAAATAGGTGAAAAAATCTAGGTAATTGTAGGATAATTGTGACAAAAATTTATATTCAACGTTTTTTCCTACCCCGTGTTTTGTCATTACTTTTACCCACGAATTCAATCAGAGGATACCCCGTCCTGCAAGTTTCTATGGAATCATGTGATTTCCCATTTCCAGCTCATACGGTATCGAACACTTTTTTCCTCTCATTTAAGAAGCAATCCTGGGGCCTCAAATTCAATTAGCCAAACTTTCATGTTTTTCCCTTCATGTCCCTCGTGCTGTCGTCTTCT
This sequence comes from Sindora glabra, assembly GCA_020226215.1. Taxonomy (NCBI): domain Eukaryota; kingdom Viridiplantae; phylum Streptophyta; class Magnoliopsida; order Fabales; family Fabaceae; genus Sindora; species Sindora glabra. The sequence goes on along the minus strand of CM035234.1, from coordinate 59,837,241 downwards.
TCGGTTCTTTCTCTGCATACCCTCCGGATCTGTTGGAGTTCATGTGTTAGATCATTGAAATTAGGAGATGTGAAAAAGAAAAAAAAAAAAGAAATATAATTAACCGTGAATCTGTATAAAAAAAAGCTAAAAAAAAAATCTAATTATCAATAATGATATATTGCCACGTACTCGTGGCACCGTCTGCTTTCATTTGGCATACTGGTACCATTAAATTACACCAGAAACTCATAATTAAATTTCAAACTTCATCAATGTCATATTTTAGTCGCTCTGCACTGTCAATTCCAAAACCAGGTAAAACACCCAAGTTTGTGTTAAATAGTCAATAATCATCGTAAAACTTCGTCTTTTACTAAATGGATTAAAGCATCAGTCACTGTACAGTCTCTATCGATTACTGCTTACATCACTAAAATTACCTTTGGAATATAAACCATGCACATGGCAACATTAAAGATAAATTACACTCACTTTAATTAAAATTTAATGTAATTATATTTTTTTCTCCTCATCAGATTTACTTTGTTTGTTTAAAGTAGAGAAGGTAAATTATAAATATATATTTAAAATAAAAAGGAAAAAAAGTGAGTATATATAAAAAGAGAGATTAATATATATTTCTGAAAATATAAAAGTATAACAATGATTACATTAAACTTTCAGAAAAGGAAGAGTAATTTAAGCTCAGTTCATTTCAACAAAAAATATTTTCTGTAAAATATAATTATAAAATGTTAAAATGAGAAAATTATTTTATTTATTTAATATTAAATTTAAAAAATTTAAGAGAAGTAACTTTTTCTATTTCAAAAAAAAATTATTTTTCTCCATTATCATACTTTTAGAAATTATATTTTTTAACCATCAATATAAATTAATATTCTCTTGAAGAAAAAAGCTTTCTAACGAAAGAGTCGACCAAAATTGAATTAAATGGAAGAAGAGCGGGGGTATCAGGCAATATAGAAGGAAAAAATATAACGATATAAAAAAATATAGAAGGATTCATTTTTAAGAAATAATTATAAAAAGAACATATTATACTTGTAAGATTAAAAGTATAACGATATAAAAAAAAAGAAGAAAAGATTCTTATGAAATTTAACCTTTGGTTATGATTTTAGATAAAACATATATATATTTTTTAAATGTAGCCACCAAGTCAACGGTCTTGTTGCTTCAATGTTAATTGTTTAATTAAATTTAAATTATATTACTATACTTGATTTTAGATTATATATTTATATTTAAATTTTTAAAATTGGATTTATACAGTTACAATAATGAAAATTTTTGAAGAATATAAATATGTAGTTAAGAATTGAATAAAATATAGTTAATTTTACATTTTTTATTATATATGTTTTAGTTTTAATTTTATTTTGATTTAATATTTTTATTTATAATACTTATATGTGTGTAAGTTTGGTCTGCAATGATAATTTTCTAATTCCATCCCTATTGCTCGCTCAACACCAATTTATTTTCAAAATAATCCTAACTCTATTTATTTTTTGATAATCATGTATTAAATTCTAGAAAATAAATCTTTAACGAAGTTAGGTATTTTTAAGGTAAATTAGTTTTTAATAAGCATTACATTAAGTCTACATACCACATGTGATATACAAAAGTTCTCATTGTTAAATTTTGAATGAATTTAGATGAACAAAATGTTAATATTTGTACACATAGGTGGGTGAATTCGAACCATCAAAATTATAGATAAGTTAAGTAAAAAATAGTGAAATCATGAGTAAATAAAGTATACTTTTTTTCAATTAATTTTGATGTTATATAATTGGATAGATCTAGTTAAATTTGTTTCAAATTTTATATATAAGATACTAAACAGAGGAACCAAGAGGAAAAAAAAGGACAAATATATTCAAATAAAAATTAATTAGTGAAATTTGACTTTTGTTGGTAGATTTTTTTACTAACTTTTACCTAAAAGTAGTTGTGATAATCTAAAAAAAATTATTAGAAGTTACCGATCATTTTAAAACCTGATTAATATATCTCAATAGGCCTCTGGATACGAGAATTTTTGGTTTACATGAAATATGCTATATTAAGTTTGGGCTGACAATTCATATTATTCAATTCAACTCGTTCATTAAACATGTCAAAAACAAGTTAATTTATTTAATTCATTTAGTAATTTTAATTAATTAAATTTATATTATAAAATTATTTATTAAATTTAATTATTTATTATTTTTAAAAATATTTTTATTATTAATAAAATATTAATTTAAAATTTTATTTTATTTTATTTATTATTAATATTTTCTAAATAATATTTTTAAAAATTTAATATAAATTTTTAAACAAGTTAACATATTAATTCAAACTCATATAAATGTGTCGTATTATTATCAGATTATCCTATCATATTAAAAATTGTTATTTCTACATTAAAATATTTAAAATAAATTTTCATGTACAAATATTAGGGGTGGTTAGATTTTTCCAAACCATTCTTAATGGACTAACCAAATTCAAAATTGGTCAATTTATCAATTGATTAAAGTGGATAATATATTACTATTAGTTAAAGATAAAGAAAAAAATTATAAATTTTAGATGATTGATTAGTTATGAGTGTAAAATTCTTAATACCAAACCAAAATATATGTAATTTCTTTAGTTGAAAGTTTATATTTAATGTTCAATTGATCAATTTTGTAACTTAATACTTGATTGCTTTTTGTTATATTTATATTAATGTAATTATAGTATTAACATGTGTTTTTAAACCAATTTTAACTATTAAATCATCTGTTTATGTGTTTTTAAAATTTTATTCTAGGTCTCAAACTAATAGAGACTGAACTTAATTGAATTCATTAGTTAAATTCGATTAAGATTATATAGTAGGTTGGTTTTGGTTAGAGAAAACACAATAACAATTAAGAATGGTTGGTTAAATAAATAATTTTAACCACTATTAACCGATTAATGATTACTTCTGTGAAATATCTATTAATTTTTAAATTTAATACAATAACTACAATTACAACTTTTGTATATGATGATTCAAAGGCATGAGTCCCATGCATTTTATAGGTCTTTTAGATATGTAATAATTAAATGTGGGAATTATGAAAATGCAAAGGACTACGTGTTTAATTCTCGAGGGATGTAACAATTATATTTTAAATATCTTAATGTAATATGTTTTGTATATATAAAAATTTCTTGTTAATTAGTCACAAATTTTAATTAGCCCTCTATTTTGAATATACATTATATTATTTAAAAGAGGTGGATAAAGGTGATGACTATTTTGTACTCTTTGCCACTTTTTTTGTTTTATTAAAAAATTTGAGAAAAATGTGAAAAAACCAGCGTTTCACTTTGGGTGGCTGTAATATTTGTTTTTCTAATTTGGAAAATATTGTTTCAAATTTAGAATCAATAAATTCATAATTATTTTTTCATCCATATCTATTCATATTAACTTTAAAATTAATATGGATTAATCCTATTAAGTTATTATTAATCTTGTTAAATAAAGGTCATATTGAACTAATTCATTAATAACTATTTATTCATTTAGGCTTGTAAACTATTAAAACTAATATTATATAATAAAAAGTAATGAAGTATTTTATTAAAATATTTTAATAATTTAATATAAATTTAAATATTTTTAAAATTATTTATTTTAAATGAACTATCATGATATTTTTATATATGTAATGATATTAATTTTTATTTGAAAAATTAAAGTCTAACCACTTATATTAGTTTTATCTTAATATTATATAAAAAATTAAATTTAAACAATCAGCCACTTCATTTTGCTCATTATACGCATGAGAATTCACCTCCCATTCCAAAGCCAAAATCTCTTTGATCTATGTAATCAAATTTGGGAAACAGAACTTGTTATGGTTAAAGATTTATACTATATTAAACATTTTTAGTTTTATTTTAATCTTAATATTAAATTAAATAAACTTTATTTAATGCATATAGTATATTAATATAAGAATGTTTGATCAAGTATTTGACATTAAAATAACTCTAACAAATATAGTATTAAGAAAATGACTGTTTATATCACTGAAAATAAAAAAAAAAATAGATTTTAAAAGGAAAGGGCGTAAAATATAGTTTAAAATTAGCATAAATTTATTTTGAAATAATAATGACAAGGGGGAGATAGTAGTAAAAAAGGAGTATTAACTAAAAGGGCAGTGTTGTGTGTCCCGACAGAATATGCCGAATTTCTTGTGCCGAAAGCATTTCAACGGGGGATTAAAAATATTGTCAAACCCCACTTAACATCTAACGGTAGGACAACATTATTTTAATACTATTTGTTATCAATTCGGCGTTCATATTTTGAGAGGTATAGCAATTTTCTAACTAAAATAATAAAGTATAAAACAGTAATAAATGGACCGTATTTTAATACTATTTCATCAGAAAAAATGTGTCGATTCGTGGTTCCGAAAGAATGCAAGCCATTGGATTCCGAAACATTTAAGTTAATAATCATTTCCTTCGGCGCAAACAATCGGTGCCTTATTTTTAGGTTATATAGGATTTCCCATAATAAATTAATAGATAAATGGATAAGTCAGTTAGTTAACCGTATATTCAGATGTCACGAAACATTTATGAATTTTAAAATTTTTCGTTAGGTTATAAATGGAAAAAATATTTTTAATCCTACCTTAATATTAAAATTCTTAGTATTACTTTATATTGTATCCAGACAAATAAAAAAGTTGCTTCTTTAATTTTAGAAATCGCTCAATTATGATGTCATATTTACTTTTTTATCATAATACCATAAAAAATAGTACTAAAATCTCAATCTTATGGTAAAATTGGTTTGTTTTTCATAAATAAATATGTGAGTCAATAATAACTCATTAACTAATGAGGTGTGATTGATTAGATTAAACTAAATGTTACACTTATTCTTGCTTTTTTATTTTAATGATATGTCTTTTTTTGCTTTGTTGATTATATAAAAAAATTTATATTAGTCATAGATAAAATTTAAACTCTTAAAAATAATCTTTAAATATGTTAGAGTTTGTTTAAATTTAATTATGCTAGTGCAATAGTCAAGCTTGTATTAAATTTTGTAATTTTAATGGATTCTAGCTTGAGTTCAAATTCATTTATTCTTGTCAAGATAAAATTTATACAAGTAGATGTTTGATTTGACTCAACTTATTTAAAATCCTAATTCTCCACTCTCCACTAATGTCACAAATAATTTTTTATTACTTAATTAAAACTTTATATATCTTAATTAATTCATATTAATTATATAACATAGAAAACATTTGCAGAAAAATGGAAACTAACATACTATAATGTTGTGATTGTTATTTAAAAAGATTATAAAAATCATGTAATTTAATAAAATGATAAATTAAGTTAATGGTGAGTTTTTATTCTAAATTTTAGATAGTTTAATGAGTGATTTCCAAATATTTAAAGTTGAAGGGAGTTTATGTTTTTCCTATTTTTTAAAAAAAATAATTTTATTTACTTATATTTATAATTATAAAGAATAAAAATTATACAAAATATTTTATTTATTTAATATTACATTTAATAAGTGTGACACAATATAACAACTACTACTTTGAAAAGAAGTTCTTTTGTCATTGTATACAACGCCATGCATGCAGTGACGTACCTAGAACTGTTGGGTTTGTGGGGAAATTTTTTCTACTTTTACCATACTACTTAAATTTTAGTATTACTTCATATTATATTTTAATAAATTACTATTTTTTATATTATGGTTGAGTGATTTTTAAAATTAAGGAATCAATTTTTTTATTTATCAAAATATAATAAGAAGTATTACTTAGAATTTCAGTGCTTTGGTAGGATTGAAAAGTTTTCTAATTGTGCGAGCATTATTTCATATATAATAATTTTATTTATTATTACAATCCATTTATTTTATATATATATATATATACACACACACACACACTTATAATAATATGAGGAGTTTGGATAATTTATAGAAACTATTAGGTTTAATCCTTGTAATAATATTATAGTATCAAAAAGAAAAAGAAAAAATTAGTATTGAAATAATATTGAAAATAATGTTAATAATGTAATTATTTGAAGACCAAATTAATAATGTTATAAATCCATTTGATGTTATTTTAATTATTTGTTATATAATTGTACACTTGAAATAAAATGTATGCTTTGCGGAAGTAATTATTAAAGATATTTACAGTTAGGGTTTAAAATTGATCTATAATCAACTTTATACTATTACCAATTCATTTATTGTTTATTATATCAATAAAAAATTATTGTTACTTATATATTATCATTAAAAAATTTTAATTAATATTTTTAATGACATATTTCCTAAATCCTAGGTGGTTCTCAAAACATATACCTAAGGTTGGATGTACATTTATCATCTCATTATAACCATGAAGATTTAAGATTCAATTATTCTTGTAGTTATAAAAATTTTGAAATGGTTGTTGTTTTGTGAATACTATTTTAAAAAATGATATTAATTTATTAATATGTGTGTGTGTGTATATATATATATATATATATATATATATATATATATATATATATATATATATTAATTTATGATAGTTTAACAAATAAATAGAAGAAAGTTAACCATAAAATCTTTCAACATCAAAGCTGAAAAGTTAACCCTCTAATTCAACCATTGCGGTCTACAGGAATCGGACTTGCACGTAACTTCTTGTTATTGCAATGGCGCTGCCGTCATCGTCTTCTTCTCGACCAAAGTACGATGTATTCCTAAGTTTTAGAGGTGACGATACACGTCGAACTTTCACAAGTCATTTATACGCCGCTTTATGTCAAAAGAGTATTTTTGCGTTCATAGATGATGAAGAAATCAAGAGAGGAGAGAAACTATCTCCAACACTTCTTGATGCAAGTGGTCCGTTTAAAGATGTATTTACTGAACATGTGAAAGACAATCAATGCGAGATAGAGAAGTGGAAAATGGCTCTACGTGAAGCAAGCAATTCAGCAGGATAGAACTCATCAAATATGAGGTAACTTAGTGGTAAAAATATTGAGGGCTGCATGATTGATTAGTGTCTAGCTGTTTTGCTTTAAACATAAAAGTGCAGTTCATAATTTGAAATTTTTAGAACTTATTTTTTTAATAATTTATTGAATTAGAATTACACATATATTACGATTTAATTGCACCAAAAACCCTATATATATATATATATATATATATCTGATACTACAAAAATTACTTTAAGGCTCTACTTGTTTAATGGGATGATATTTCTACAGAAAAAAAATTTATTTACTTGTATATAATGAAATGAATATCATCTTATACTACAACATTTTTTGTCTATAGCAATGGTTAAAACTATTGCCTATAGCAATGGTTTTTGGCCGTTGCCATGACTTGTATTACCTATTTTTCAAGTAACAATTTTTTGAATATTTGGCAATAATTCCTAACCATTACCTATTTTACTTTAAGCAACGGTTTCTAACTGTTGCATAAACTACAGGTAACACTTGTAGATATTATAGGTAATATTTGAAAATCATTATCTATAATTAAATTAGTAATGATTTTTTATTGTTGCCTAAAGCATACATAATAAGTAACAGTTTATAATTATTGCTTATATTAATATAAGCAATGATTTATGATTATTACCTATGCTAGTATAAGCAACGATTTTTTACCATTGCTTAAAGGAAAAATAAGCAATGCATATTAATTGTTGCCTATATAGGAATAAGCAATAGTTTTTGATCGTAAATGAAAAGAAAAATAAGTAATAGATATTGATTGTTGCCTATATAAGAAAAAGTAATAGATTTTGACCGGAGCTTATACAAGTATAAGCAACAATTGGAAACCATTGCTTAGGAGAAAATCAGCAATAGGTTTCCATTGTTGCATATTTTATACAAAAAATATTGCGAAATAAACAACAGTTTGAAAATAATTGCCTATTAAAAAGCAAGATATTTTTTTATCATAATTAAATATTTTTGTATTATTGTATTTTTTTCTTATGTTTATTTTTTAAGAATATATAAAAAACTAACCTTTTGTATACCTTGAAAATCAAATGTAATCATATGAAAATGAAATATTAATTTAATTAAAAATTAACTAAATGTGCACATTTTTCCCACCAATTTCACCAAAAGCATCCAAGTCAATAAATAATATTCAAAATATAATCCTGAATGGTATAAAAATATATCCTAATAAAAGGTCAATATAATGCAATATTTATAAAAAATATTTCAATATTCTTCAAGCTAGTAGCTTGGATCTTTGGGATTGAGGAACACTAGTAGCTAGTATCTTGGATCCCTGTGGTTGACTCAAATTAGTGGGGAATGCTTACTTGGATCCTTGTGATTGAGGCAAACTTATAATTGATTGGTTAGATCCTTGTGATTAGGACTTAAACATTAGTTGCCTTGACCTTTGTTTCAGAACTTTTTTTTTTCAAGTGTTTGATATTTCCCTTTTTTCAAGCTTGAACTCTCTAAAGTAACTCAACACTTGACCTTACTTAGATATTAACAACAAGATTTTGTTTTTTATTAGCACTTGTTTCCTTATCTATATTTTCTTCCAAAAGTAGAGCTTTTGACTTGAATAGACAAAACAAACAAATTATTCACAATCAAAATAAAAAAACAATGCCTTGTAATTAACAACCTAAAGATATATTCTATTTCCAAAAGCCCTATACAGTAACGTGCTTTATATATATATAGACTTTTATTGACTAAAGAAAATTCATGCATATGGATTTAAAGAATGTCATATATAAACTGAGATAAAAAGTCAATATTTAAATATGAGGTTAAATCATTTTTATTAGTTAGAATCGTGTTGTTGCATCTTTTGATTTGCAATCTAGAAATCAAGTGAGTTTTTAAAGAATGTCAATTCATGCATATGAAGGTTAATATATAAACTGAGATAAAAAGTTAATATTTAAATATGAAGGTTAAATCATTTTTATTGGTTAGATCGTGTTCTTGCATCTTGTGATTCGCAATTTAGAGATCAAGTGAATTCTTTAAGAAAGAGCATGCCTACCTAACAAAAAAAAAATTACAATGAGACATAGACTCTCTATTTTTAATTTTTTTTGAAACTATTGAAGGAAAATGAAACTAAAAATAAAAAAAAAATGAAAAGACAACTTTTTTTGCATGAAAATGATTCCTAGTTTAAAAGATTATGATTGTCATATGATTTATAATAATAATATTATGTGTCATATTGCAATTACATATGCTAAATTAAAAGCTTGCAAGCATGTATAAAAGCTACTTGTACCAATATATTTAGCACATGATCATGATATTTGATTTTTTTTATATGGCCATGAATTAAACAACTCATAAAAAATTAAAAGCCAATTTTTTGTGAATGAAAAAGATTTCCCATAACTGTCTTGGCAGTATGTAGCAATTTGCTCATGAAACCTTCATATTAGAAATTTGAAATTTAATTCACAAAGACAATGGATAAATTGATTATACATGCCTAATTGTATATGCATGTAACCATTTCTCAATATAGTCCAATTGGAAAATCATTTTTCTTCATTCCCTGACAAATGCATTTGTGGAATTGTGTGACGATAGTTTCAAAGGAGCTGGTTTGTTGTTGCTTGCATGTTCAGATCTAGATTTCTAAGATATATTATTACATAATAAACTTTTTAGTATTAATAATTAGTAAATAATATATTAATAAAATTGAATTGTGAATATTAAATATAATAATTAAATATAATAACATAATAATATAATATACAATAAATATTTATACATTAATATTTATTAATAATATATATTATATTAATATAATAAATATTTGATATTAATTACTAATATTTATATATTATATTTACTTATTATATATTTAATATTTATTAATGAATTTTTTGGTTGATTCTTCTTTTTTTTTAATCTAAGAATTCCAATTTCAAGATTTCAGTAACAAAGAGGAGGATCTTTTTCTAGCTATTTTTTTTTTTCAGGGGGGCGACGTTCAGATGGTGGATGGAGAATATGTATAATCTGATTTCTGTATGGTCTTTAATGAGTCTTGAATTGAATAATTGTGCGCTTGAGGGTTAAGCAAGATTTTTTTAGGGTTGTTACTTGTAATTATGTATGATTGTTGATACTCCTATAACATGGGTAAATTATTAGAGTATTGGATGTCAAATACCTCATGATGACTGATCAGACACAATGTCTCAGTAAGCAAAAAGTAATAATTCCCTCCTTAGCTAATAACGAGAAAAACACAACATATTTAGAAGTGTCCAACAAGACAGGGAAGAAAAAGCCTAATTGCGTAGATTTGTTCTGCCACAGGAGGCTCTAACACTAGAAAAAATAAAAAAAGAGAGATTATAATTGAAGCGTAGTTTTTATGGGCAAAAACTTTGGTAGTTGTAAGTTACCAATGATTTTGCATTTGAATCATATATTGAAAATGGACCTCACCGCAGAAGTGATGAGATCCATCCTAATGAATTTGTTTAGATGGATATATATAGGTCATTAACTATTAGATATAGAGCACATTACTCTCTCACAAAAAGTATCAATACTACCTTCTGAAATACAAGGTTATAACATTCAAGCTTAGAGTAAATGAGTAACATGAGAATCAAATAAATAGGTTACTGTTAAACTTTGTTATATTTATCAAGATTACTTGCTGTGAATTATGTGAAAAATGCTTTGACTAGATGCATTTTGGGGCACGTGTTATCAACAAAAAGAACAACAGGACTTGTGATAACACCTACAGGTATATTTCAACCATATTTGGAGCACTTGATAAGTAAACACAATACTCTGATCTTGTTCTAGATCAGTTTCAGGTTCTAATAATTTCTTCCTTTTGCTCTGTATATAGTCTTCAACATACCAAAAACACAGAAAACCAAGCTACTTCATTAAAGTAACTACAAGCTAAGTCACAACAGCCAAATAAATGTCGAAGTAATTGAAGCAAGAACTTAGTGAATGAAAAAATTAAAAAGAAAAAAGAAAAGTGGATAATATTTACAAATTTTATATAATTGGTTAGTTATGGGTGTAAATTCTTAATACCAACTGAAATATATGTTAATTTATTTAGTTGAAAGTTTATATTTAATGTTGAATTGATCAATTTTGTAGCTTAATACTTGATAATTTTTTGTTATAGTTATATTAATGGAATTATAGTATTAGCATGTGTTTTTAAACCAATTAGTCATTAAGTCATTTGTTTGTGTATTTTTAAAATTCTATTCTAGTTCTCAAACTGATAGAAACTTAATTTAATTGAATTTGTTAGTTAAATTCAATTAAGATTATACAGTAAGTCGGTTTTGGTAAAAGAAAACACACTCATAATTAAGAATGGCCGATTAAATAAATTGATTAATGATTACTTCTATGGAATATCTATTGATTTTTAAATTTAATACAATAACTACGATTACAACTTTTGTATATGATGGTTCAAAGGCATGAGCCCCATGCATTTTATAGGTCTTTTAGATATGTAATAATTAGACGTGGGAATTATGAAAATGCAAACGACTACACATTTAATTCTCGAGAGATGTAACAATTATATTTTAAATATGTCAATGTAATACGTTTTGTATATATAAAAATTTCTTGTTACCTAGTCACAAATTTTAATTAGCCCTCTATTTTGAATATACATTATACTATTTAAAAGAGGTGGATAAAGGTGATCACTATTTTGTACTCTCTGCCACTTCTTTTGTTTTATTAAGAAAAAATTTGAGAAAAATGCAAAAAAACCAGCGTCTTACTTTAGGGTGGCTGTAATATGTGTTTTTCTAATTTGGAAAACATCGTTTCAAATTTAGAATCAATAAATCCATAACTATTTATTCATCCATATCTATTCATATTAACTTTACATTAATATGGATTAATCATGTTAAGTTATTATTAATCTTGTTAAATAAAGATCATATTGAACAAATTCATTAATAATTATTTATTCATTTATATTTATAAGATATAAGCTAGTACATTGTTAAAACTAATATTATATAATAAAAAATAATGAAGTATTTTATTAAAATATTTTAATAATTTAATATAGATTTAAGTATTTTTAAAATTATTTATTTTAAATGAACTATCATGATATTTTTATATATGTAATGATATTAATTTTTATTTAAAAAAATTAAAGTCTAACCACTTATATTCATTTTATTTTAATATTATATAAAAATTAAATTTAAACAATCAGCCACTTAACTTTGCTCATTATACGCAAGAGAATTTTACCTCCCATTCCAAAGCCAAAATCTCCTAGATCTATGTAATCAAATTTGGGAAAAACAACTTTATGGTTAAAGATTTATACTATATTAAACATTTTTAGTTTTATTTTAATATTAATCTTAAATTAAATAAATTTTATTTAATGCATATAGTATATTAATATAAGAATGTTTGATCAAGTATTCGACATTAAAATAATTCTAACAAATATAATATTAAGAAAATGATTATTTATATCACTGAAAATTAGAAAAAGATAGATTTTAAGTGCTGAAAATATAGTTTAGAATTAGTATAAATTTATTTTGAAATAATAATGGCAAGTACGAGATAGTAGTAAAAGAGGAGTATTAACTCAAAAGGGCAGTGTTGTATGTCCTGACAGAATATGCCGAATTTCTTGTGCCGAAAGCATTTCAACGTGGGATTAAAAATATTGTCAAACCCCCACTTAAGACCTAACGGTGGGACATTATTTTAATATTTGGTATCAATTCGTCGTTCATATCTTGCATAGTTCATAGAAACTATTAGATTTGATCCTTGTAATAATATTATAGTATAAAAAAGAACAAGAAAAAAATATTAATAGTCAAATAATATAGGAAAACTATACTAATAATGTAATTATTTGAAGACCAAATTAATAATGTTATAAATCCATTTGATGTTCTTTTATTTGTTATATAATTGCACCCTTGAAATAAAATGTATTCTTTGCAGAAGTAATTATTAAAGAGGTATTTATAATTAGGATTTAAATTTGATCTACAATCAACTTTATACTATTATCAATTCATGTATTGTTAATTATATCAATAAAAATTATTAAAAATTATATATTAACATTAAAATGTTTTAACTAATATTATTTTTTTAATGACATTTTTTTCTAAATCCTAGATGGCTCTCAAAACATATATCTAAGTTTGGATCTATAAGCATTTATCATCTCATTATAACAATGAAGATTTAAAATTCAATTATTCTTGTAATTATAAAATTTTTGAAATAGTAGTTGTTTTGTGAATACTATTTTAAAATGATATTAATTTATATATATATATATATATATATATATATATATATATATATATATATATATATATATATATATATATATATATATATATAATTTATGGTAGTTTAACAAATAAATAGAAGAAAGTTAACCATAAAATCTTTCAATATCAAAGCTGAAAAGTTTACCCTTTAATTCAACCATTGCGGTCCACAGGAATCGGACTTGCATGTAACTTCTTATTGCAATGGCGCTGCCGTCATCGTCTTCTTCTCGACCAAAGTACGATGTATTCCTAAGTTTAGAGGTGAAGATACACGTCGAACTTTCACAAGTCATTTATACGCCGCTTTGTGTCAAAAGAGTATTTCTAAGTTCATAGATGATGAAGAAATCAAGAGACGAGAGAAACTATCTCCAACACTTCTTGATGCAATTGAAGGATCCAAAATTGCCATAATAATCTTTTCCGAGAATTATGCTTCTTCGAGGTGGTGTTTAGATGAGCTTGTGAAAATCGTCGAATGCAGGAATACAAAACAACAAATTTTAATGTCAATTTTCTACAACATTGAGCTATCACATGTTAGGAAGCAAAGTGGTCCGTATAAAGATGTATTTACTGAACATGTGAAATACAATCAATGCAAGATAGAGAAGTGGAGAATGGCTCTACGTGAAGCAAGCAATTCAGCAGGATGGAACTCATCAAATATGAGGTAACTTAGTGATAAAAATATTGAGGGCTGCATGATTGATTAGTGTCTAGCTGTTTTGCTTTAAACGTAAGAGTGCAGTTCATAATTTCAAATTTTTAGAACTTACTTTTTTTTTTTTTATAATTTATTGAATTAGAATTACACATATATTACGATTTAATTGCACAAAAAACCCTTAATATATATCTGATACTACAAAAATCACTTTAAGGCTCTACTTGTTTAATGGGATGATTTTTCTACACAAAATTTTTTTATTTACTTGTGTATAATGAAATGACTATCATTTTATCCAGATATCTTATGATTCAAAAAATAATACATAATTTCATAATAGTACATAGAGAGAAGCAACTTCTTTGCAAATTAATTGCAATAGAAAATATTATTTTATACTACACTCTTTATATTTAATATGTAAGAAATAGAATATTTTTTATTATTTTAAAATTTAATATTTATAAATATAAGTGAACAAAATTATAGTATCATATTTCTATAGAAAATATTTCCCATCAAAACAAATAAAATCTAAATGTCACGAAGATCTCCGATAAATACAATAATTATCTATTGTGTGTACTAGATAGGATCCCAGGTCTATTTATTGTGAAATTTTACAAAGAAGCAGCACGGATGATGCTTTTGTGCATATTCATTCCATTTCTTGATCGTATATTTCTAAGAGATTTGTTTTGATGCACTCTTTTTAGGAGTATATTATACACTCTTCTCTATTCGACAATGAGATTCACAAAATTGTGGATTCTTCAATTTGTAAAGAGTGAGTATAAGATGAGTTATGGAGAACGATAATAACACTATTCTATTTCCAAAGCATATTGTCACTAGCACAGAAATTCAAAGCCAACATATGAAGCTGATGTATGTATAGATGATGTTGTATACTAAACAATTCGATGTCGATTTTTCTACCAACGTACAATATATTAACATTAGTTTTTTTTAAGGAAAAAACTAACGTCCTTTATGTTTAAAAATGAGGAATTTTTGAGATAAAATATCAAATTTTTAACCAATGTGAAAAACTAGTTATAGTGTTGTTTATTTAACAAAAAAAATTAATATCCTCATCACCAACATTTTATGTTTTTTCTTGAAAAAATACATACCACTTATTATCAGTCAAGTTTGTGACATATAAAACTTGTTTTGCTTAATTTGTCCTTATAAACAACTCTTCCTTATGGTCTTCCTTCCACCAATATGAATGTTAACTCATTGACAGATGTCATTATTATTCTCAATCCATTTATATAAAACATACAAACGCCTTGAATTTAATATAGTTAATCAGCTCATTCAATAACCTCATAATATGACATATTGACAACTTGTTGTTTGGTCATTTGAATAAACCATTTCTCAGTTATTAGAATTTTTGCTCTACAAATATTGGAAGGTGCATGCGTAATTTCCTTTCCCATGGACCCTATCCAGATAATAGGTTTCCAACATTGAACTTTTTGAATTTAAAAAAAAAATCCATAGATGACATGTCATTTGTATGGGATCTATGAGTTATTTGCCTCCAATTGGTGGCACTACATTTTCCTTGGAATTCAGGCAAACAACTTGTTGTTGGTATTGTGTGAAAATGATCCATATGTCATTTGCATAGGGTTCCTAGAATATTTAGCACCAAATTGAGGCACTGCATTTTGCATGAAGCCTAGAGCTAGAAGTTTTGGGTCCAACCACCATAAACTACCAGTTGAAATCCACAATTATGCTGTTTGGGCTGGATTAAATATTGTACTAGATAAAAACAAATAAAATTTAAAGAAAGATTTTAAGTATGCGAGTGAAAATGGGTTGAAACTTATTATCCAATTCTAACCGTAATCTACCCACTAATACTTTAAAATATACTAGTTTTCATATACTATTTATGATTTCTCCTACTTACGATGTTTATTTGTTGAGTTGTCTTGTAGATTATGTATAAAACTCCAAATCCTCAATGGAATTAGATGTTAGAATTCTCTGATGATGGTAGTCCTTTAATACTATATGTTAAGGATTATAATATTTTACTATCCACCTCAAATATTGGTGAATGTGTAATGGAATATCAAAGGTTGCCTCCAAACCAAATAACTAAATCAGTCAAGTAAGGATGCTACTCCAAATGGTCTTCACTCTAATATTTGTCTATTACTACAAATACTATAAATCTCACATTCTAATAATTAGTAAATCTCTCTCCCTTTTTTCACTACTTTTTAACTTTAATTTTGTTTGTTTGATTATTTATTTCCTAAGAACTTATGGCAAAGTTTTCATAAGGCTAAATTTCTAACTAAGTTTGGCTTCTTTTACTTAAACCCATTTGCATCTGTAGGTAGCCGCAAATAATCATGAGGCTTAGGTTTAAGTGGGTGATATGGCTTTTGTGGGCGGTTGCGGGTCCAATTTTATCATGTGCAATTTTAGATAGATGGTTAGTTTAAGGTCCTTAATTACTTTTAACAGCTTAATTTCCACCCCTAATGAAGCCTATGTAGATGACATGTTTGTATAGATTTTTATTTCAATTTTATCTTAGTTTTTCTTAAATCTCTTTACAAACAATCAAATTAATGTTATCATAGTAAAGTATTTCTATTGTAGTGATAGGTGTTTTTGGCTTGGTTCTTTCAATTCTTTGCATTTCCATCCTATTGCCAAAAGGCAAAATAGGTGATAGGATGAAAAATTACTCTTAATAGTGGAAAAACATAGTTATAGACATAATTAAGTTTACTTGAAAGTCTTTTAACTGCTGGCTTTCTAGAAAGTTAACCTATACTTTCAAATTGATCCAATAATTTTTTTCAAAGGGATATTCATCACCTTTCCACTTCAAGGTAATGTAGTTTTTCATCAACCATATGTTGAAGTCCCTCCACCTCTTGGTTGCCAACTTTAACGCGTGGTCTCTCAATTTCTTATTGACATTAAAGGCATTGTACAAGACAATACACACATAAATTACACTTATATATGATTAATCTAATGAGATCATTACATATATCTAAAAAATGAGCTAGAGATAATGCATCCTACCATAGGTTATCATTGTTGTTTCCTAGTACTACATACTAGTTCTTATTATCAATGGGAACTTAGTTGCATACCAGTATTTTGATATAATTGCTAAATTTTGTGCCACTAGTCCCAATTACTTAACCTTTTTCATTAAGGTTCAACCTAAACTTGTTTCTTTTACAACACATGAGGGTTTGGTCCTACATAAGTATAGAAACCCTCACACCTTTCCTACTTGATTGCTTTGACCCATAGAATCTATGTTGTCATTGTTTAAAGAGTTTTATAATCATCACTATAACTTGCAACTTGGGTCTCACACATCATTAGTAATTATCCAAGAACATACAATGATAACTTGAGTATCAATTAATAATTGGTAACGCATTTGGTTTGCTACTAAAACAAAACTCCATAATAAAATTCAAATTGGTATCCAACAAAGTCACACCAATAGAACATATACTCATAGAAATATCTATTCAATAATTAAACAAGTTTATCATAATCAATATTAAAAAAATGAGTACAAAATAGAGCATCTATTTAGCAACAAAACTCTTCTTATAACATATCCATTCTAAACCCTATATTCACCAATAAAGGATGTAATGTTAAATCAAGTAATCAAACATGAATAAACAATAATATAACCAATCTAAACCCTAAATTTAGCAAGTTAGCATGTTCTTTTAATATTTAAATTTAGCTCGAACATGAAGATATACCATATCTAAGATGATGCGAACAACAAACTCAAAGTTGATCTAGATTCAACACTACAATTGTTGAAGAAATGATGGAAGTGAAAATTTAGAAATTACACAATAACTTTAGTCTTAAAACATCACGAGCAAATGAAGTGTGAGTGATACTCATAAGGAAATTAAAAGACATTCAATGCAAGACTTTCCACATCAAATTTTTTTATTAAAAATTGACATAAAAATATTATATATCAGTTATTTCTAAAACTAACATCTAATGCTTTCTTATAAGTACATAAATACCACTTAATTCTCATAACATTAGACATTGGTTGCCATAGAAATTAATGTTCAAAATCTCATAAAAATAAATACATCAATTATTTTAAAGAATTAGTGTCTTAAGGTCTCTTCACTTTCAAACTTTTAATGGTTTTCATCCTTCTAGATGTTGGTTTCTTTAATGACTGAATTAGAAAGACTTGCATAAGTAAACATATTGGTTCTTCTTTTAAACTAACATTTTACGTTTTCTTATATTGTAAAAATGCCACCACTCCAATATATATGTTGGATGTTAGGTTGATCGACATCTATTATCCAACATCATTTGTTTTATATTTCTATAGTAGTGTGCATGAAAAGAATAATAATAATAATTTAGATACTTCAATGTTAATGGTATTTTTTTAGGGGCGATAGATACTTGCATGATGTTGTTTATTTTACTTCCTTTTGTTTCTTTTAATTCAGGATGGAAGCCACACTTGTTCAAAATATAGCAAAAGATGTATTGCAAAAATTGAATGATACTATTAACCCACAACTCCCAAGCAGACTTGTTGGAATTCAAGAGCGTGTTGCCTATGTAGAGTCATTGTTGTGCATTGAGTCACCAGATGTGCACATCATTGGATTATGGAGCATGGGTGGTATAGAAAAAACCACCATTGTATATGTTTTGTTCAAGAAGCTTTCCTTTCAATTTGAAGGATTTTGCTTTGTGGATAATGTGAGGAAAGAATGGGAAAACGACAATAAAAAAGAAATGTGAAATAAGCTTTGGGCTCAAATATTAGGGGATCATAAATTACATAATAGCACATGTTTTACAAATTTAACTTTTGTTAAGGAGAGGCTCAAATGTCGAAAAGTACTCATTGTTTTTGATGATGTGAGTGATTTTCAACAGATGGAATATTTAGTTGGAAAGAAAAATGGTCTTGGATTAGGCAGCAAAGTTATTGTGACAACAAGAGATAAGAATGTGTTTTAAAAAGAAATTGATAGATTATATGAGGTTATGCCATTGAATAGTGACAAAGCTCTACAACTCCTTAGTTTGAAAGCCTTTTACCACAACCATCCAAGAAGTGAGTTTGTGAATCTATCAAAAGTGGTAGTAAATTATGCTAACGGCATTTCGTTAATTTTAGAAGTTTTGGGTTCACTTCTTTATTTCAAGAGTCAAAGAGAATGGGAAAGTACATTGCAAAAATTAAGAAAGGCCCCCAATGCAAAAATTCACCATGTGCTATAAGATAAGAATTAGATTACGAAGAGAAAATAATATTTTTAGGTATTGTATGTTGTTTGAAAGGAGAGTTAAAAAATAATATTAAGAGTTTATTAGATGGTTGTGGTTTATCAACAAATATTGGGATGAGAAGTCTTGAAAATAAATCCCTAATAGCCATTTCCAAAGACAATAAGGTGTCAATGCATGATTTGATCAAAGAAATGGGCTAGCAAATTGTTCGTGAAGAATCCATGAAAGAACCTAAAAAACAAAGTTGGTTATGGGATTCTGAAGAAATATATAATATCTTCAAGTATAAGATGGTATGTTTGTTAATTCACATTTTAAAATTCAAAGAATAGTATGTTTATGGACTAAATCAACTTACTGTCATATTATTATAGAGTTTTGCTTTGCTTAGTATCCGGACATTCTTATAAATTTTGTTAAAAAGTTTGCATCATTTGTATACATTTTATACAACATTCACAGATTTTTTTAAAGAAGTCCTACTTTATATGAAACAAGAATGCAACATTATGAAATCCTATCCACTTAACATTTTTATCAAGAAGGTTTCAAGTATGAAAATTTTTCAATAATTTGTAATAAAATGCATTCAAACCTTTCATTTGAAAGGATTTGGTAGTATAGCCATTGTAATACTCTAAATTATTGATGCTATGGTTCCCAGGGTACACATTACTCTATTGAGAGCATACTGTTGAACTTGTCTGAAATTAAAGGTGTGGAGATCAGTCCTACAACTTTTTCTACAATGCACAAGTTGAGACTATTAAAATTCTATATGTCTCCTGATGATAGGAGATTCAGTATATGCAACTTGCGCGTTTCAGAAGGCCTTGAAACTCTCCCTGATGGGCTACGCTTTCTATCTTGGGATTGTTTTCCACTGAAAGCCTTGCCATCATCTTTCTGTGCAGAAATGCTTGTTGAACTTGATCTACACAGTAGCTTCATTGAAAAGCTCTGGGATGGAGAACAGGTATGCTTTATGTAATTGTCAACTTTATTTTAAGAATAATTCAAAATAATTATCAATTAAGCTATCTTGCATCATATCACAGAACCTTGCAAATTTGAAGTCATTAGGCATGACTGGTTCCAAGCACCTGGTTGAACTCCCAAATTTGTCAAGAGCTAAGAATCTTGAGTTATTGAATCTTACTGATTGTTCGAGTCTGCAACACGTTCCGTCATCAATTTTTCCATTAGACAATCTATTGGTTTTAAATATTGAAGGATGCAAAGAGCTTCAATGTATTCGAAGTGACACGAATTGTAAATCTCTTCTAAGCCTCGTTCTTCGAGGGTGTTCAAATCTGGTACAATTTTCAGTTACTTCGGAGAAATTAGAGTACTTAGACTTGCATTTTACTGCAGTTGAAGAATTTCCCCCATCACTCGCGCAATTGAAGAATCTTTTGTGCTTGAATTTTTATGGGTATAGAAGACTTAAGAATCTCCCAACCAACTTCTTCCATGCGGGTTTGGACGCTTCAGTTTCATTTCCTGAGAAATTACATCCTGTGTTTGACCCCTCGTTGTCAAGACTTCCTAATAGCTTCACCCCCTTCTCAGAATTACATGAACTGAACCTACGTGGAACCTATATTGAGACATTGCCTGAAAGCATCAAACTTGCATCTCAGTTGAGAACACTTAGTGTTGCTTACTGCTTGATGCTTCGGTCTCTGTCAACTTCCACAATCGCTGCAAAAGTTGGATGCAATTGAATGCGTTTCCTTGGAAGCTGTGACAAGTTCAGCGGCTACTACGCTCATAAAAGATTCTCTTGGTAGCCAGAACAAGGGGCTATTACTTAAAAAAATTCAAGATTAAAAAATCTCTCTTCAATCTTTTGATTACTCAGAATGGTTCGAGTTTGTTAATTGCTGGAAATTAGATGAGAAAGCATGCGAAACTATAATGGGTGAGGCAATAATTAGGATTCAGCATGCAGCATACCTTTCATCGATGGTACAACCATATTCATTGATCCTTATCATCAGTTTCATATGCTCTTTAACATCTATGACCAAGAAACTATTGAGCATAGTTTTCGTCAACTTTGGCTCTGGAATTTTATGTCTTCTACCATCATTATAAAATTGAATGCAAATTGTTGTAGTGATTGCAAGCATTCAAGTTATGCTTTTGGCCTTTGTTGGTCAAATAAGGAAGAAGATACTTTGCTTGGCTTGGAAGGTAACCATAAAATTTGCATGCAAGAGGAGAATCACTTATGTGTTCAATCATTCAACAAATTATGGTATAAGGATGTCAAAACATGCTTGTGAGGAACAAGAATTCCAAGTTGCTTCATACATCAGACAGCAGATATGACTTGTCGTATTACTGTACAACTTTTTTCGTCTTCCCGTCTCTTGGGTTTCGCTTTTTGCGTCATTCTTCCTTCTAATTTGGATTTGACGTCAAGAATGGGAGAAAGGACGCTTATATTTGTTGACTGTGAGCTCGACTTGGAAATTACTACATGGCACAAATCATACCGAAGTGATTATTTATATCCAATTGCTCCAATGAAATTGAATTCAGATATTATTTTTCTATGGTATGATGCCAAAACATCCTATGAAATATTGGAGGATGTAAAAGAGAAAAGATTGGCTGTTCAATGCACCACTTACAATCCAAAGCTTTCATTTTGTTTCTCTGATATCAATGGGATTAGAGAGTGTGGGGTGTGGCCAATATATGACTCAGATTTGGAACCTGAGAAGAAGAAGAAGAAGAAGAAGAAATTGAAGAGAAGAAGAAAAACAAGTCTGATACTCTGGCGCTGCAAATAGTAAGCTCTGCTCTTCAAAAGAACGAAGAAGAGCAGGAATCATCGCTAATTCAGGCACAACAACCGAGTTCAAACCGTTATTATATCCTTTACTTCTAGAAAGAAAGCAAGAATCCCAAACACTTCCACTGTTGAGCAAGTACAAGAAATCGCAAGGTATTCCAATGACTGCGCATCACTATTTCCCTCTCTCTAATTTCTTCCCTCATTATCTTTGAGAAATTCTTAAGTATGTGATCCAATGTAGCAATTGTAACTACAATTGGCGCCCCTTCAAATGAGTGAGTCCCTGCATTTTCTGTATTTTTATGGTTCATATGCTAATCAAAGATTAGATAAAAGGTTTGTGATAGATTGGAATCAATATGGAACTCATAAAAATGCAAAAGAGCCACTCATTTAAATAATCAGATGCACCAATAATTATAACTACAATTGTTAAACTAAATCGAAACCCATAGGCAATTTAATATTTAAAGGACTATATTAAATGGCATCATGTAATATATGCCATGTATTCAAGAATTTCTCCTCAACTTCAATAGAAAAGAAAGTTTTTTCCCTCGTAAAAGTACTAATTTCTTTTTTAAAAGCATGGTGCTTGACAGCTGAAACAAATGGACTACTGATAACTGAAATGATGACCTCCCATAATTAAGGATGTTGTTGCCTCATTAGTTGAGCAGGTATTGCAAAAACTGCTTATCACTGAGTTTTTTAGATCAGTATATTGTGGATGAAATTATAAAAATGAGGTCGTGAAACTAGTATTATTCAAATTGTTAGGAAATATCTTTCACTTTTTTTTTATTTTGGTAATAGTGAAAATCTATTTAATATACACATATAAAGTTCTGAATTCTAAATATGATGGGAAGTAAATCCTCCAAGGCAACATTACATGACGTCATTGCACTAATAAAATGCCTTAAGAGTTCACTTATTGCACGCACATAAAATCCTAAATTTGAATTTAAATATGATGTGAAATAAATCTTTTAAGGTAACATTAATGGCACCACTAAGATGCCAGCAGACTTGCATGTATATTTCAACAAGCCCAATAAGGTTAAGCTTGCCTGCATCATTGTTTGGTTCTTAGTTCACACTGTTGTCTATTTTCTTTGGATTTTAAATCCAGGTCATTCCCAGTAAGTATAACTTATCAACTGTTCCTTATTTTGTCATTCGCAATCAACCTTCGATTTGTTCATCCATCACAATTAGCCTCCTCCATTATGTCATCATCCTCAAGAAATAAAATAAGCAAAATGATACAGTACAAGAACAACAACTATTACATTCTGAATGATTCAAAATTAATTTCCATTGAAATGAGCAAAATGATTTAGCAAAATGTATATAGAATCGATTCAAAGTGATAATATAAAATGTAGATATTTGAAGTTGCCAGTCAAGAATCACTCTGTATCAGGACAAAAATACAGCTATTGCAAATCAATCTGTTTTAGTTTAGAGTTATATCTTACCATTGTTGCAGCATCAATACTGCAAGAGCTGTTTGTTGTGGCGTTTTGCATGTGCACCCTTAATTCTTCCAGCATTTGTTCCACATGCTCAACTCTGGCTTCTAAGTTTTTTCACCTTTTCATCGGACACTTCACGTGTCCCTTCAGATTCTTGCAACTTAATTTGGAGCTCTTGAATAGTGGTTGATGATCTAGAGCCCCACAAATCTATTGGTTGATGATCTAAAGCCCTGCATTAAGGTTTATTTAGCATGATAACTTTCTAGAATTAATTTCAATTCATTTAAAAATAAATTCTATTGTTTCAAAATTTTGTCAAAAATGATTATTTTAATTCATCTGCAAATTAATTATTTTGTTCATAATTAATTAAAAAAGTATATGGAATTCAATTAAGAAGTAGATTTTGAACTAGATTTTGAATGTATCATGATAAATACAATATTAAAAAAAAACTAAATTTTTTACCCCTTGCTTGATATAATCAAAAATAAGATTTTATGTCATTTTCCAATGAATTTTTTTTTTAAAATGGTGTTTAAGTTTAAATAAAAAATTTTTTTATTTTATTTACATTTCTCATTTTAATTATATTTATATTATTATAAAATCCATCAAATTTAGTAAGGATTTGACTAAATTTATTTCAATTGATCTAGACACATATTATATAAAAAATTTATTCTCTTTTTAATATTATATTTATCATGATATTATTAAAATTTACTTTTTAATCGAATTTCATGCTTTTGTAATACTTTTCAAATAAAATTTTTTATTTACATATGAATTGAAATTATTATTTTTGACATAGTTTATAAATAATAAAATTCATTTATAAATGAATTGAAATAAACTCTATTAAAATGAAATGAAATCAATTCTAATTAAAATTTTAATGTCAAATGCAAGCTTATATAATATATTCTTTAGGTTAAATAAAATAAATTTTAGTGAAATTCTTGTTAAATTTGATAGATTTTATAATAGCACAAATATAATTAAAGTAAAAACTGTAAATTAAATAAAATTCTTTTTAACTTAAAGTCAAACCTTACTTTAAAACAAATTTCATTTGAAAATAAAATGATTTTTTTTTCTATTCCAAACAAGAGCTTATTTGAGAACTTCCTTCATGTACTTCAGCCGAGAGCCCTTCCAGTTTATCTTTCATTTGAGAATAAAAAATGCATGTCCACTTAAAAATAGAAAACAAGCACATCAGAATTTAATTTTATTGAAACACTAACAAGCCTTTCTTGTGTGTTTGGATTAATAGCCATTCCATTAGGCTTTGTACGTGAGAATTTCCCATGAATGAACTTGACCGATGCTTGCCCTATTTTCTCTTTCTACATTCAATGTCAAAAAATAAGAATAAGATGAGGCAAACTATTATGTTAGCAGCATAAGCATTATGTTTTTATAATGCAAATCATTTTGACAGCTAAAAAGTGTCTGCCAAAATTAAAATTAAATTACTAATTAGTTCCCCTGCTAACTGAATAAGAACCAGGGTAAAGTCTGAACACTGAATCACTAATTCATATTCTCATGCTCGCTTCCTACTTACAATCACGAAAAAGCATTTTAGAATCCAACTAATGGGATGGAGAAATGACTTCCAGTGGGCATGCTTTTATGCACGAGAACAAGAATTATAGTCATCTGTCTTCTCAAAAAATTCTTCTTTGCTCCTTTAAAAAATTCTACAAAAAAAATATTTAATTACTTACCCAAACCAATTATTTATATAATAATATTTAATTACTTTTCCAAACTAACTAAGGATATAAAAATGAAACTAACTTCATAGAAGGATCTATATATAATATTCCATAAAAATGATATATTTTAAATCTATAATTTCTACTTTAACTTTGTACCCAATCACTTGAACTAATTTCACCTAGTACAATAATACTTGTCTAACTAAAAAAAAATTATTTTGTTAGTACAAAAAAATTTAAAAGATAATTAGAAACATTATAAAAAATTATTTATTTATTTAATAATATTTAATTAGTTGCGCGAGTCAATTTTAATGGAGGATGCGCCCTTGCTATAGAGCTTTAAGGCCCAAATATACCAAGACCTCCATTGGGATTATAATATACATGAACTTACTAAAATAAAGAAAAAATCCACTAAGTGGTGTCTTGCTTAAACATAAGTACACCGATAGATATGCAATCACATGCCAAAATGAAAAAGTAAACTGTTGTTTGGAGTCAGAGAAGTGATGAGCCTTCTTGACATTAACTACACCTAAATGAAAAAGCAAAATGCTTTCTTTGTTTTATAAATATCGCTCGGAATAGAGGTAGTAATTTTTGACACGATACAATAATACAACACGAGTTATATGGATTCGGATCGGGCTTAATCGGGTTCGAATCATAAATGGGTCGACCCGTCTGACTTGAATAAATTTTGTGTTAGGTTCAGGTTAATCCGTTTAATCTGTTTAAGTTATGTGAATTATTAATTGGGTCAACCTAACTCATATAACCTATTTATATTAATTTTTTATTCTATATAATTAGTTAAATGGGTTGATAAACATGTTCGGGTGATTACTACATAAGTATATTATATATATTCGAGTTACACAGGTCGTGTCGGGTTGACCCATTTAATAAACGGGTCAACATCGTGTTGGGATTAGAGGTAGTAATTTTTGATACGATACAATAATACAACACGAGTTATATGGGTTCGGATCAGGCTTAATCAGGTTCGAGTCATAAATGGGTCGACCCGTCTGACCTGAATAAATTTTGTGTCAGGTTCGGGTTAATCCGTTTAACCTGTTTAAGTTATGTGAGTTATTAATTGGGTCAACCTAACTCATATAACCTATTTATATTAATTTTTTATTCTATATAATTAGGTAAATGAGTTGATAAACATGTTCGGGTCATTATTACATAAGTATATTATATATATTCGAGTTACATAGGTCGTGTTAGGTTGACCCGTTTAATAAACGGGTCGACATCGTGTTGGGTCGACCCGTTTATTAAACAGGTCGTATTCAAGTTGAACATAAACGAATTCGGGTTATGCCAAACCCAATCCGTTAATCGGAATTACCATCCCTAACTTGGATGACCACACATATAATGTGAAAGTAATATATAATCAGTGCATAACACATTGTTCTGAATTCTATTGGAATCATCAGAGAAAAAATGGTCTTCAGGAAAAATTATTATAGTTAAAATCTTCTTACAGGAATATTGTTTCAAAAGATTCTTTTCCTGCATCCACATGATATGAACCTTTCCCTTTCTATCCCCTTTTCTCACTGCCTCTCGCTCCATTAATTACCCACCATCTCTCTCTTCCTCTCAACTTGGTTTTGTTATTTGTGTTAAAACCTTTCCTCACTCCCTAGTCTTGATGATGATGAGCTGTCATTACCCACCAAGAGCAGGGAAAGAGACAAGTAGCAGGGAACAAACATCTACATGGAGGTTTGTTCAACAAGAACCCGAAATAATTTATAGACATAGTAATTAATTTGTTCATATGAACAATGCAGATTATCTACTGGACCACTGACATACAAGTATTAGAAACATTTCTCATTTAAGTAAAAGAAACAAACATCCATCCCTCATCAATTATCATCTATATAACTAGTGATAGATAATGAATTTTCATACCTGAAAAATGACATGTTATATTAACCAGTGTCTCTTTGTTAGCCAAAGCTATGTATTTTCCATGATCTATTGCAGCAATTGTTGGCTTAAAGAAAAGAACCTGATGAGTCTCATATATCTAAACAACTTCTAGGTTTATTCTCTGAGTTTGCATCATATAAGTGCATGGAAACAAACTAGTGAATTAGGTGGACGTGTAAAGGATTATTCTAAACAAACTTTTAGTTTTATTTTTATTTAGAGAAAAGTCTAAGTGAGTGAGTGATGAGGAATCCATGTTTCCCTAAGCACTCCCAGACGAAAAATTAGTTTTAGGGAAGACAAAAGAACACTTCAGATTTACCATTTAGAAGAGGAGATTTCAAAATAGTAAGAGATAGCTTAAAGAAATGTATACAATTGCAACAATCTAGTACAGGATCAGGTCTCATCCTCTAAAATTTCCTTTAGAAACCTCACACTAAAAGGTAGGAGTAATTATATAATCACAGTCATGGTGCTCGACATAAAAGAGAAAAGGCCTTACATGCTACCGGAGATGCAGATATATCAAACGGCGAGGTAATGTGTGCGTACATTAAATTGCCAAGCCCCATACAAATATAATCCTTCTATGGATTCTTGCACCTCTGCACTATCAAAGCAACAGTTGGTTCTAAATGAACAAATTCCATCCTCGCGGTGCTAATCTTATTTTCTACCCTTACAATCTCTGTACCAGTGTTCTAAAATGCATTCAGAAGCTCAAAACCTTAATTTATCCTTAGATTCACATCACATTCCATGAATACAAAGGAAATCGCCTCAAACGATCTATAAGTGGTTCAATAAAATTAGGGAAATTTGAGAAATGCTACTCTAACCTTCTGTTTGGTTAAAAAATTAAAGCTAGTAATTTAATTAGTTGAGAATTTAAGTTTTAGAGACCAGAATATTTTGTATAACAATAAGTAAATAAATTAAGAATTACTTAAATATTATAAGAAAAGAGTTTAAGATATCAAATTTGGTATTTTAAATTTAATCAAGATATACGTTATTTTATAAATTTTACATTTATTTCATTTTGATTATTATTCTCTCGTCCATGAGAGCTAAGCAAAATTATTTCTTTTCAATTCAATTGTTGAAATTGAACTATGCAAAATTTCAAAATTTGCAAAATTCCTTAATATTAGGTTTGAATTTGAAAATTGAAGTTGATGATCCAATTTTTAAGGAATTTAAATTTTATATGTTAAAATGTTTTGCTTAACAATAAGTAGATGGAACTTATGAATTGCTTAAATATTATAAGTGAAGAATTTAAACAATCAAATTGGATATTTTAAATTCAATTAAAACTGATATTATTTTGTACATTTCACATTTACTCTTTAAATACTATATTAATTATCATTACTTGAAGAGTTAAGCAAAATAATCCATTTTCAATATAAAACTTTGAAATCATTAATATTTATTAAATATTTTATCCAATCACAACATAAATATACTAGCTCACAACATAAATATACTAGCTCGGCTTAAGGTGAAAAACGGACTCGAGCAAACCCCAACGAGAGAGAAATCTGAAGAATAACGGAAAAAAAAAAAATTCTAATTATCTTGTCAATCAAAATCCCTAGCACGGTGTGTGTTCAGAATCGTGAAAAATATACACAAAGAATGATGAAACCCAAAAGCAAAGCAGGAAAGTTAAATGGATTGAGAGTGCGAGAGTAAGAGTACGTTTGTATAACTCTTTAAATAAATTTCTATTTTTATATTTTTAAAATAAAGGTTTGTGGTTGTTAATTATTTTTAAATTTTATTTTTAGAAATTAAATTTTTAAATGTGTAACTTAGAAATAAAAATAATTTTTAAATATTTTCTTAACTTGTTCTTTCATTTTTATGTTAATTTTATAATTAAATAAAATATCTTCTTATTCACATCTTCAAACATCTTTTTTTATTTGTTTCCTTAAATTTAAAAATATTTTTTAAAAAATAAATTTTAAGAAGATTTTTTTTTGAAAAAAATAAAAATATATCTAAATAGATCCCAAAACTTACTCTTTCCATCAATTTTTGCTATTAAACAATAAGACTGAGGGTAAAAAATGTATTTGAAATTTGTTGAAGATTGTTGCTAAAAAAATAAAAATATATTATTTATTATTTGTGATATTCAAGTAAAAAAAATAAAAAATTAGACATAAAACTATTTTATTTATTATATGTGTGGCATTCGTTTGAAAAGTTAAAAAATAAGGGCTAAAATATAAGAAATCTCTTTGTACTTAGGCTCATGTGTAAAAAATTCCCCCAAGGCTTCAAAAATGAAAAATCCTCCCAAGACTTTAAAAATGTGCAATAAGCCCCTAAAATTATATGGAACTATTAACACCTCGCAATTAAGTTTTCATCCAAATTTTTAACTATGATGGCAACTGTTATATTTTATCAGATTAATGTTTTGATATTGACACTTTATGTCAAGTATTTTCCTTCAAGTGCTAGAACTTGGACATGATTTTCCAAAGAATCTTTTAAGAACACATCCACTTTTCTAAGACTTTCCATTCCTTCAACTATGATAGTTTGCTAATTCCATTTTAAACTGCTTAATGATAAAAAGGATGCACTTCTCCATAGTTTTAAGATTCTTAACGATGTTTTCAATGTTTGTTTGACATTATGATAAACAATTTGGAAATGTGTTCATTTGAAGTGATGAGTTCTAAAATCTAGTCTTCTTCCAAATCCAAAGTTGGAAACATCAGCGCTTTCTATTTGGTGATTAGTTTCATTGTAGTTGGAGATATTATTTAAACACAATTTCACATAATTTTATATTTCTTAAAAGCTAGACTAATGTTTGTTTTTTTAACCTAAATATGACCAAAGCTATTTGATTGATCCTTTAGGACTCAATTATGCTATTAGGTAAATGGTGCTAATAAAGGATTCAAAATTTTTTGGGTGAAATTTTTGAAATTTGATTTTTAATATTTGTCCCTTGATTTTGGAAGACTAACCTAATCTTTATCAATTTTCACCTTCCTCGAGGCCTAGAAAGGCTCAATAAAAGTGGATTTGCTCTTAAAACATTCTTTGGAACATAATGTCCAAGTTCTCACACATGAAGGAGAATACTTGACATAAAGTGTCAATCTCAAAACAATTACTTGAAATATAACAATTGCAAGGGCACTTAAATTTGCAAAAGGAAATGGGTCAAGGTGAGACTGATATAGAAGATTTGATAGATTTTTAATGGACTTGAACAAGTAATGTTTATCATCTAACTACGATGAGCTCAACTCAAAATACTTAAAACTTGACAAATCTCTCTTTTATGTTCGAGGAGGCTGTCTTTCAATGACTTCCTTATCAACTGTAAGAATTTTAGCTTGGAGTTATCCACCTATAATTTGAAGTTGTAGACACCTTATATTATAGCATATATATGATATTATTCTAAGCTGAAACCTTGCTAATAGTGGACAAAGTAAGGGATCTACTAAATTTTAAGAGCTTTTCTAATGTGATCAGAGTAAATGTCACTAATCATAGTGTTGGTGTGGTCTAGGTTTGGATGGATAGGTTGGAATTTAATTCTTTCAAGTTAACTCATATTAGATTCACTTAAAAGTGAATTAACATACTCATTAACTAACTTATATTACTATCATATATGTGCATCTTAAATGAATAGATAGATTTTTTATGGAGCTTCATCATGGAGATTAGTCATATTCTACAACAATAGCAATGTTTAGCTCTTAGTAGGGGATTTTAACTAGATGCTTCACCTTAAAGACAAGTTTAATTCAAATTCTAGTTTGGATGGGGTAGAAAACTTTACTAATTCTATATTTTATAGTGGTATCTTTGAGATATGTTTGTCATATCTGCACTAATAATAGAAAAGGTTTTAGTAATATATGGGGAGAAAACTTGACCATTACTTTTGTAATTAAAAGTAGTTATGTTATTTCTATTGTCAAGATTATGTATATATTAGGAAATTATCCTATAATGATTCTAGAATATTTTAGATTTTCCTTTTCTAGCTTGATTAGGTTCAAAATTAGTATTTCTAATTTAATTGTAATATTATTGATTGATTGTATCTTTTGCATATACATAAACTCCTTAATAAGCCATTCTAACAGATTCAAGTTAGCATCAAAGCTTTTATCCTTGAGGGACTTTGCTTTTGTTGCTTACTCTATGCTACTTCATTATTTTCAAAAAAGGCTTTTTGTTTCTAACTTCTATTATTCCTTTTCTTTCTAAATCTTTAAAACCTACCATCTGAATCAAACCTAAATACAAACCTAGATATTTTCCATCTAAAAAACACTTCATTTTTTTTTCACAATTATGTATCAATAATAGCATTTTTAATGTAATAGTCACACGTTAACAATTCATCTATTTACTCTAATTTATAGAGCATTTTCTCAAAATTTCAAAAACCATCGCTAGCCTTCATTTTTTCAGTGAGTTTTCCATTACCTCTGCCAGCATGTGTTATTAATGCACCACCTCTTGAACACGTGTGAAGCCTACACACCACCATTCCAAATGCATATAACCTATACGTGCTATCGCACCTTGGCTATTACTTTTCATTGCCTTCATTCATAACTTTAGTTCATCAAAATGAGCAATAAACCTCTACGTTTTTATCTAAGCAATCAAGTTCAGCTCTTCTTTTAGGTTCCTTTTTCTATTTTTCTAGATGTTATATCCTTAATATAGCTAAAGATTCAAAGATTATGAAACCTTATTCTAGTATTTCATCCTTCTATAATGGCAATCCTATCATCACTTCTATTAAACTAAATGAAGATAATTATACTTCTTAATCTGTGGCTGTTGAAACTTGGTTTAAAGGTTAAAAGGTGTAAGATCATTTAACAAAATAACTTATGAATACCCTTAAATCTAATCAACTAGCTTGAAAAAAAAATTGGATTCTTAATTGTTATCTATTAAGTGGCAGTCAATTGAACCTAATTTGTTTATTTATTTTCATTCAATTAAAACTTGTTATGCTATTAGGAAAAGGCTAAGTAGTTATAATCAAATAACATCCAATATCTCTATAATCTTATATATAATCTAGTTAATTTGCAGTAATAGAATTCAAGTATCTCTTCTAATAACTTAAAAGTCTAACTTGTTGTAGAGGAATTCCAACAACTATTGCTTACATCAAGTGATATCACTAAGTAGGAGAAATAAAAAATTCAATTTTTTATGGTTTTTGCTTTTACAAGTGTTAACTCAAAAATTTCTAGTTTGTAATAAACTATTAGCTTCACTTAAATTCAACTGTTGAATGATGCCTTCTTTAGCATAATATAACATAAACCTCTAACACTTTTCACCATGGAGAATGATAAACCTTCAACACCTTTTATCATAAAGAATAATACTTTTATCTTAATATCTTAATCCAATGACAAAGGTTGAGGTAGTCAAGGAAGTGGAAAGGGCCGTGGAGGATAAGGAAACTCTTGTTATGTTATATCCTTTTTTGAATTTTAGAAATTTTATAATTTTTATTACAAAGGGAAATAATTAATTTTAGTTGTGAAATTTTGAAAATGGAAATTTATGTATGGAACAAATAAAATTCAATAAAGAAAATGTAAATAAGACATTGGATATAGAGAATTATTAATTAAATAAAAATTTTTAGTCAATAAAAATAAATTATTAACTAGGCTTAAAATGAAGAACTTGTAAGGCTTAATTGAGAAAAGTGTAATGAATAAAAGTATTAAAGGTTATAAATGATTAGAGGTAAGTATATGAGTATGGAGGAGATTTTAAACAAAAATTCTAAAAAATGCCCATACCCTTTTATAAACCTAACTTCCACCCAAAGAACCCCTATTTCCCCATCTACTATTTTCTTCTTCTTCTTCTCTTTCTTTCTCATAATTCATCTTTAATCAAGCATCTTGGAAGCAAATTCCTATCAAATCCTTCACATAAATAAGGTAACAATACTACAAAATAACTAATATGTGTTAAACTTTAATGAGATTATATGTCAAAAAATGACCCACGTGTAATTAAGTACCATTGTAAATAATATTTCACATCGGTTTTAAAACATTTATAAAATATCATAGCAATGTTGATTATCATATGAGAAACCCAATATCATATCTTATACTAGAGATGTAGGAAAAGACATTCAATGTTAGTCATTTATAAAAAATCGACATCTAACTTTAATACATCACTTCAATTTATATTAATAATAGACATAGTATATTGTACCACCACATAAGCTACCTTACTCCTCTTACCCCAATTCTTTCTTCCCAATCCTAACCTTCTTTGCTAATACTTTTTCCTGGATCATCTCTATGTCCTTTATTTTACCATTTTTTAACATCATACCCAAAAATCAAAGATAATATCTCACATGAAACTATAAGCAATATTCCATATGAAACAATAGAATCCCAACAACAATAATTTTAAATAATAAATCTTGTGATAAAAGTTTGAAAATTGTGAGAAGTTATACCAAATACCCTAATCATTGATGGATGATGAGCTAAATACTATTTTGATAACCATTGCTAAACATGTAATGCTAGCATTCCATAAAAAAGCATGGTTAAATATAACCATTACAAGTGTGATGAACATTCACTAGATTTAATAAAAATGATGGTACATATTTCATGTAAATAGATAGTAGATTATATGATTGAAAGTCGAAAAAAATGAATAAAATCAAATTTTTTATCTATACAAACTAATGAATGTTGCATTCACTAGATTTAATAAAAATGAATGTTGCATCACAAAGAAAAACTAATGAATGGTAGATTATAAGGATAAAAATCCTACAAAAAATATATGGTAAGAAAAAACACAATCATAAAGAATCATTTTTAGGTTGGAAAGAGAGTATATCTCATTAAAGAGAAAATCAATTTAGGATTGGAAAAGGCCTAAGATGAAATTTTCAAATGGTGTCATTGCTCCACTACTTTTATTTTTAACTTACATTAGTGTCTTAGGTTTAGATATCAATTATTTTTAAAAAAGTTAATATGCAAAGTATAACAACATCATTCCATTAATAAATAATAGATGTTAGTAATCTATACAACAACTAATGTTATAAACTAAAAGATGTTGATTTTAGGTAGAAAAGTAACATTTTTTAAGCATTAATTTTTTTTTTAAAATGCATAGAACCAATTGATACCTATAGAAACATTTAAAAACAACAACAAATTGAGAGCATAACCAATTATAGGAGCTTTTATATAAAGTTTTTAAAAATTACAAATTAAAATATAAGTTATATTAAGTCATTTACAATTAAGCCAACTGTTAGCAACTAATTTATAATAACTAATTAATTAAAATACTAGTAATATTTAGGAATACCTAAATCTATTCATTATGATTCAACTCCAATCTTAAGGAAATATCTTGTCCAAAGTTTTCTAACCTCATCAAGTTATTCTTTAGTATATGGCTAGGGCTTCCCCTTAAAGCACTATAAATTGTATACAATTGACATATTATTATTAAGACTAATTTAGTTAATTAATCTAGCATGTGAAGAGTTACAAATAAATAAGTAATTACCTTAGCAGGGGAGTTTATGAGTAGACAACTAATCAAACATGTAATGCATAATATAATAGCCATACTCCAAGTTTTTAGGCTATTTTGGGCATTGTAATAAAATAAGATATCAATTTGAATCCATTCATGCATAATCTTCGTGGTTAATCTTACTATTAATAATATAACTATATATTTTTCAATTTTAAAGATTTTCCTAGCCCTAGTTTCAAGCCTAACTTGGAAGTTGTGGTTAGAGCTCTTTCTAAAGAATTCTTGAAAGTAGATTGCACTTTTCCTAACAAAAAGTCCATCCAATAGATAAGCTTGCTCCTCAGCACTACTAAGGCAAGCAAGGAGCAAGCATCCAGTGGCCACTATAATGTAATGTAATTATCAAAATTTATTTAAGAAAAAAAAATCATAACTAAAGTATAAATAAGACTTATCCCTCATGGTATGGTGCGAAGTAGGAGTTTTTCCTAGGCTAATGCAATAAAGTCTTGATAATGTAGTTTTGCCTTCTATCCTCTTATAGCATAAATTTTGCATTAAGTTGATATGGATCTAGAAAAAAACATATGCAACATTCGTTGATGGCGACATGTCAAAGCAACATCTATAGAAGGATTAATGTAAGCTAAGCTTATATTTAGATAGTAGTTCAATTAATTTATATTTATTCAAAGAAGATAACAAAAACTTAATTAAAGCTGGATGTAAGTCATATCAAGTTCTAGTACTTCAGTGACTACTTAATCAAAAATTTATTAATGAAAATCACATTTTCTAATCCTATTACATCCACCCTAATTGAGAGAATGGCATAGGAAATCTTACCCTAAGACCTATCAAGGCATCTTTACAACTTTTTCTAAGTAACATTAGGAGGTTACTCAAACACAAATAATAACGATTAGTAGTCTTACATAATAAAACTGAAATAACTTTAAAAAATATATAAAAAATTTATTAATAGAGGGAATATATGTTGATAACTGCATTGGGTATGGAATGAGGACTATTGGCCATGCAGTGAAGGTTTTATAGGTTTTATCCATTGTCAAGATCACATTGTTTGGCATTGGCACCTTAACCTTATGGACTAAGGGCTTGTTAACCATTACCTTAACTTAATTATAAAAAAAAATAGTGTCAATTATGTATATGTAATAAATTTTAGTTAACATTACTTAACAATGAAAAAAGTAGTAGATAAAAAATTGGTTCTAAAAATAAATGTGACACTAAGTTACATAGAAAAATACATAACTTGCATGATAAGCAATTGAATTAAAATTACATCGATCATCACAAACTCCTTCATTAATTTACATAACTATGGAGTAAATTAGAATCATTGAAGTATATGATAAATCTGACATTTTAAAAAGACACAATAACATACAATGGTAAAAATAGTAAAAATGGCAGAGACATTACCTCCAAATAGAGCATATCATAAGCATATAAGTTAAGTGCAACTAATCCTCAAAAGCATCACTGAACATAATATATAGTATAATCCTAAACTCAAAGATAAATGAGGCTATTATAATGTCATTATACAAATATACAAACATACTAACTAGATAAAGTCAAATTTAATCACTTAATATGTAAAAATATAATGAAAATGAGAAAAGAAAATATGCCAAAAAATTTGTTGCCAATTAGAACAATCATGAAACAAGCTCTAAGTGACAAGAGACATGACAATAATTTGGGATTTGCTGGAGAAATTTTAATGGCAAAGGTAATGCTAAAGAAGTGAGTTTTATAAAGTAAAAGTGATTGGAAACAAGAGCAAATACAAGTTATGTTGATAAAATAATTACGTATCAATTTCTTACTAGAAAATTAACATCTTTAATAAATAATATTAGATTGATAGAAGATAGACATATAAAGTTAAAATAATATTTACAAAAATACCACCAAGCAATCCATTTTAATGTTAGTTGTTTGAAAAATCAATGTCATAAGTTTTTATGAATTTTTTAACATAATAGTTTGCCTTCATTTACAACATCAATTATTCATAAGATTGATGTCTTAACATCACCTTTTTTAAAAAATGTTGACCATAATAAAAAGACAATAATTTTTTATTTAACAAATGTCTTAATTTTTTTTCCTTTTTAAACATAAAATTATGGATTTGTTTACAATGTTAATTGTATATGTGACTAACATATTAATATCTTTTTTATTTTCAAATATTTTGACTATGATAAGATAAGCTCGACTTTTCATTTAATCATCATCATAAGTTCATATGGAAATTTACTGTGTAACTATAAATTTTGATTTTTAATTTAAATATCATCTTATTTGTCTCAATAATTTTAAAAATACCACCACATTAATATCCACATCAATTTTTCTTATGATTAATGTTTATCCATTGTCATAGAATTACAATTTCGTAATACTGTAAGATCTCTATGACAACTAAGTTTCTTATTGTTTTCTTGTGATATGAAAGGAATTTAGGTGTTTAACCTAAAAGAAGGTAAAAATGAATCTAATATGAAAT
The DNA here is from genome assembly GCA_020226215.1 of Sindora glabra. Lineage (NCBI taxonomy): Eukaryota > Viridiplantae > Streptophyta > Magnoliopsida > Fabales > Fabaceae > Sindora > Sindora glabra. Next base: position 59,799,729 of record CM035234.1, on the reverse strand, counting down.
CTTTGAAATTTTAGGTAATAAAGATCAAAAGATAAAAATTCCAACTTCTTGAATTCACCTTTGTATTAGATGAATAAACATTCTAGCTCCTAATTTAAAAATAAGAATGTTTTTGTTTAGTCTGAGCATAAGTTTTGGGTTTTTTATGGTTTTATAAAGATTATGTTGATTTGGAGTGTTAAATTAATATTTGATAATGTAAATTGCATACTAGGATGTAGTTTGTATGTATTTATGATTCAATTAAGGCTTGTAGTGTAATAAATAAGTAGGAATGATATTAATGACAAAATAAATAGTGTTTTGAGCTAGAAATTTATATAAATTGCAGTAGTAATTGACCATATAGTCAACTATAATTATGAGAGTTACTCTTTGAAGGTTTATAATCGACTACATAATCAACTACCCAAGTATAAAGTTAACTTCAGAAGGCTTATAGTTGAATACAACTAAAGGGTTTCACTCTCTAGCTAACTACAATTAACTATCTAATTTAGATTTCATCCTTTAGAAGTCCATAGTCAACTACATATTAAACTATAACCACTTGTATGTTGAAAGTTCATAATTGACTATTAGAAACCAAATTCCAAAGAAAGCCCTTTATATTTGACTATGCACCCTTTCCTACATTGTATAGTCATGTCGACTATCCTTAGTAAATTTTAAAAAATTATGTTATAAAAGGGAACTTAATACAAGTATTGTATGGCATTGTGTTTATTATTTATGTGATGATTAATCATGGAAAAGGAACTTGTGACAATGCAAAAAGGCATGAGATGAATGTGAATTGAAATTTGTAATTTTAATAACAAAGATTATGTTGAAACATAAGATATGAAATAGGGGCAATGAAATACTTGAAAACCAAATCCAACAATCATTTGTGAAAGGATAAGAAAAACTCGAGAGGCATAAGGTTAATTTATGAAAGGGATAAGAGTAATTGAAAGTTATAAGGAAATTTACTTGCTTTCTTTATTTTATTATTACTACATGTTTAGTATGATAAGATTATGGCATAATGAATGTACATATTTAAGTAATGGCACTAATGTATGCAAATGATTATAAATGATTATGGTAATGCTAATGGAAATTGTGTTATGATACATGTGGATCAAGTGTTAGGTTTTTAGGAATGGTAAATCCAATCAATAAGTTTCTTATTATTGTATATGATTGTTGTGCTAGAGCACTTACTCAATAAATTTCAAACTTACCCCTCTATGTGTCTATTATTACAAATTCTCATATTAGGTCACCTCCACAACATTAGAGTTAAGCTCATAGAAGCCTCTCTAATATAGTTTGGATAGCATTTGATATTTTGTTGTAAATATTTTTAGTTAGGTTAGCTTATCCTCAAGCTTGATAAATTATAAGTAGGCCTAACTCCTTTGAAAACTAAATTATATTTTTTTAAATAAAACTATCATCTTAAAGTATGAATATTTCTTGGAATTTCCTTTCTATGCTTTATTACATCAAGGTAAAATGTGGATTAGGCTAGTGGAAACTAAAAAATGGGTTTTACACCACTTACAACTAGGGTTAAGTTGTGATATTTTATTACTGTAATAATTATCAGAAGCCTAGGCATTCATAAGAATGTTATTAGGTCTTATATATGTGCCTAACACATTTTGCAACCTTAATTAATGTTGAAATTGGTATAAAAAAAGCTAATATTGAAACAAATATTCATTTAACTTTATCTGATTAGGAACTTTGGGGATTCTTCCATACTCTATTCACTCAATATAAACATGGAAAAAGTATTGCCTTTACAACCTACACTAGTAATTCTATAGCCTGTTTTCCTTATTTAGCACCTTTAACACATTGGGTGCCTAATTTAGAAGCTTCTGGTCACATTACTAGTAACAAATCTTTATTTACTCACTACGATTACACTAATAAATCTTTTCCAATTATCATTTTAGCTAATGGAACCAAAATTAGTGCATAAACTATTAGTCTTGCAAATCTTTTTCCATTTTTACCTTTGAAATTTGTACTTTATATTCTTGGTTACCCTATTAATTTGATATCTATTATTTAACTTACACTTACTCTTAACTGCTCTATAATTTTTTTTTGCTAATTCCTTTTCCATAGAAGATCAGAATATAGGGATGACAATTGGCATCATACATAAGTCATAAGGACTTTATTACATTTAACTAGTTTTTCCAATAATTTACACTACTGCTTAATCATTTGAGTTGCTTCACTGCCATCTAGATTATCCAAGTATTAGAAAGCTTTATAGAATAGTTTCTAATCTTTCAACTTTAAAATCTTTGTTGTGTAAGTCTTGTTAACTTGGTAAGCATATACATAGTTCATTCCATAGTAAAATTTAAAACTAAGCCAAGTTTTTTTTTTTTTTGTCATCTATTCTGATATTTGAGGTTCAAGTCATGTTACTTTAACTTTGAATTTTTAATATTTAGTTATATTTATTAATGATTACTTTTATTATACTTGGTTATAAGTAATGAAAGATCTTTTTGAATTATTTTCAATTTTTAGGACTTTTTGTTCTGAAATTCATAATCATTCAGTTTAAAAATTTGCATACTTTAAAGTGATAAGGCTTAAGAATATTTTCTACACCTTTTTCTTCTTTTATGTCCTCTGAAGGCATTCTTCATCAATTGATATGTCTATATAGAGTTCAATAAAATGGCATTACTAAAAGAAAAATAAACATTTAGTTGAAGCTATATAAACTCTTTGTTGCATACAAATGTTCCCCTTCATTTTTGGGTAGATGTTATTCATACTACATATTATTTAATTAATTGTATACCTTTTTATATTTTGAATGTTCAAATTCCTCACTCTTTGGTTTTTCTAAAAGAAAAAAAACATGTATGAACTTTCACTTCATGTGTTTAAAAGTATTTGTTTTGTTCATGACCTTTTTCCAAGATAAATTGTCTCCTAAATCTATCAAATATGTTTTTCTAAGATATTTAAGATTGAAAAAAGGATACAATTATTATTCACTAATCTTACATAACTACTTTTATTTTTGTTAATGTTATGTTCTTTTAATCTTTTCACCTTTTCTCTCTCTCTCTCTCTCTCTCTCTCTCTTTTTATAAAATCCACCTTGATAATTAAAATTTTACCCATTCTCTTTTAAGATCTACCTTCTTCATCTTCATAGGATAAGACTCTAATTACTTATCAAGGATGAATTTGTCTTGTTCAAATTACTAAAGATTCAACACTAACCTAAATTATTGAAGAAGATCCTATAGACTCATTTCTCATTCCAACCTTATCTCCATAATTCAATCCACCCAAAAAATCCTAATAATATTCCTATTACACATCGAAAAAGTAACCATTCTGCTAAAAGTCCATATCTTGTTTATAATTTTTTAAGTTACTATCACTTATCTACATCCCACCATGCTCTTACTTCTATTTTATCCTCTATTTCAATTCCTTAAATTATGTATGAAGTTCTTTTTCACCCAAGGTAGCTCTAAGCAATGCTGTAAGAGATAATAACATTAGACACCAGTGTTACATAAGAACTTATGCCTTTACTTGCTAGCAATTTTTTACTTAGATGTCATTAGGTACTTACTATTAAAGTTAGTCCTAATGGAAAGATTGATTGGTTAAAAGTTTAGCTGGTACTAAAGGGTTATAATTAGATCTTTGGTATAGATTATGGATTATGGGGATACAATCTCACTTGTTGCAAAAATTGCCACTTGTCATTGCCTTTTGCATTAATTAAATATTATAAATGCCTTTTTGCATAGTCTTAAAGAAGAAGTTTACATGGAGCAACTACTAAAGTTTGTTGCTAAAAGGAAGACTCATTTAATATGTAAATTGCAAAAGTTTCTTTATAGCCTTAAACAATTCCCACGAGCTTAGTTTAGGAGCTTTAGAAAAGTTAATTAGGATTTTAGCATGTAATAAAGTGAAGCTTATCACTTTAATTTTTTATTCACTTTTCAATTTTTGGTTACATATACCTAATTTTTTATGTTAATGGCATAATAATTATAAGAGATGATTATAAGGATATTAACTAGTTCAAACAACATTTGTCTTATCACTTTTAGAATAATAATCTTAAAAAGCTTTGGTACTTTCTTAGCATTAAGTAGCATAATCTTGATATGATATCTCTATTTATCAAAAGAAATATACTCTTGATGTATTAAATGAGATAGATATAATGAAGTTCAAGACAATTGGCACACTTATAGATTCAATTATAAATTTTTTATCAAATCAAAAGGAGCCTTTTACAAACCTAGGGAGATATTGCAGGCTTGTTAAAAGTTAAATTATCTCTTAAGTAGATATTTTCTTTATTATACATCTAGTGAGTAAATTGTTTAACTCATCCTATAAAGTTCATTGGGATGGTATAATGTAGATTGTTAAATATATTAAAGGAAGTCTAAGAAAAGAACAATTTTATGAAGATCAAGGTCATACTCAAATTATTAGATATTCTAATGTGGATTAGGTCAGATCTTTGAATAGTTGACAATCCACTTGAGGTATAATGTTCACATTGGAGGAAATTTCATTTCATGGAAAAGTAAAAAGAAAAATGTGGTCACAAGATTAAATGCGAAGGAAGAGTATTAGGCTACAGCATTAGCCATGTGTGAACTCATATGGCTCAAATAGTTGCTACAAGAACTTAAACTATATGAATTGGGTCCTATGGAACTTAATGTGATAATCAGGCTGTATTGCACATTACCTTAAATCTAGTTTTTCATGAGAGAACTAAGCATATTGAACTTAGTTGCCACTTCATTCGAAAAAGGATAACTTTGAAAGAGATTAATGTTATCCTTATGAATTCACATAGTCAGTTGACTATTATTTTTATTAAGTCTCTCCAAGGACTAAGAATTAATTATATATGTAATAAGTTAGGTGCATATGATATATATGCTCCCACTTGAGGGGAATGTTAAGATTAGATACATATTAGGAAATTATCCTAGAATTATTCTAGAATATTTTTTATGAATTCTAGTTTGATAGATTGATTATTTTTTCCTTTCTTTCTTTATTAGGATTAGGATTAGTATCTCTAATTTAATTATAATATTTTTGATTGATTATATCTTTTGTATATGAATGAACTCCCTAGTTATAACTATTGCTTAAGCCATTCCAACAAATTCAAATACCATTATTCCTATGCTATATCTACTCCTATTTTTGCATTTGATTATGGGTAATTTCTGTTATAATAGAAAGAAATCAACCTTATAAAAAAACATAATTTCATATTTTAATCTATATGGTTACATCATAATGAATGTAAAGAGGTCAATTGAATACCTTTGCAAAAATAACATGAAGGCTTTATATATTATTAATTAAAAAATAGATTAAATGCAATTAGGAAAGCATTAATTACTTTGGATAAAAGGGTTTTTAGGAAGCTATAACAAAAGATAAATGAATTAGAGAAGGAATTAATTTTGATGCAAGCTAATCCAACCTTATTGTTACATCCTTTTTAGAATTATGGCATTTTAAGATTTTATATTGTAAAGAGAAATAATTAATTTTAGTGGTGAAATTTTTAAAATGGAAATTTCTTTATGGAATAAGTAAATTCTAATAGGAAATATGTGTATAAGACATTAATGAATTAAGAAGTAATAAATTTAAATAAGTCTTGAATAAAATTTTGGGCAAATAGAAATAAAATATTTGAGAAGGATTGAAATGAGAAACTCAAAAGGTTTAGTTGAGGAAAAGTCTATTAAAGAAAAGAATTAAAAGTTATAAGTCATTAGAGTTAAGTATATGAGTGACAAAATGATGAAAATGTCCTTGCCCTTATTAAACCAAACTTAAGTCTAATCTTTCCTTATTTGTTCTACTTCTTAATCCTTAACTCTCCATCTACTCTTTTCTTTTCTTCCTTCTTCTTATTCTTCACGAATCTTATTTATTTAAGTAATTTGGAAGCAAATCTCCATCAATTACTTCACACAAACAAGGTAAGACCTTTATAATAATTAAATTCTTTATTGTTTTCTTTGAATTTGTGAAAATTTAAGTGTTTAACCTAAATGGGGAAAAGGTGAATCCTAATTTGGAATTCTTAGGATTTTGTTTTATTAGAACCAAAAAATGAAAAATCCAACCTTCTATATCCTCCTTTTATACTTAGTAAGCAAGCATTTTAGTCTTAATTTAAAATTTTAAGTGGTTTTGTTTAGTTAAAGTGTGAGTTTTAGGTTTCTATGACTATAAGAAGAATGTGTTGATTTATGGTGTTAAGTTAATGTTTGTTGATATAAATGGTATAAATAGGATGTGGTATATATGTATTTATGATTTGGTTAAGAGTTATAGTATAATAAATGCATTAGATTAGTATAAATATTGAAATGAATGGTGTTTTGAGCTAGAAATCTATAAAAACTTATGATGTAGTTAACTACATAGTCTACTATGGCCACAAATATTGGTTGCTGAAAAGCCATAGTTAACTATCTAAGTGCAAAATTGGCCTCAAAAGAACTATAATTGATTATGTACTTGACTTTAGTTAGGGTGCTTTCCCTCTGAATAATTATAGTTGATTATATTGTTGACTATCTAATTGAACCTCCATTTTTGGAAGTCTATAGTCAATAATAAACTATGTGCTAAAGGCTTATAGTTAATTACTAGAACATAGATTCCAACCAAAGCTCCTTATAATTGACTATGCTACTTTTCCTAGGTTGCATGGCTAACTACATAGTCGATTACCCTTAGTGAATTTTACTAAGTAATGTTATGAAAGGGGACTTAAGTACAAAGTGTTATATATTAGTGTGTTTATTATATATGTGATGTATGATGATGAAAATGAAATATATGGGCACATAAAGAGGCAAGGGATATTATGAATGAAATATATTTTCTTAATAAGAAAGAATTTTTTAAAACATGTGTCCTTGATAAGCAAAACATATTGAGATCATGAGATGTGTGATAAGGGTGATCAAATATTGAACACTAAATTCAACAACCATTTATGAAAGGATAAAAGAGACCCAAGAGGCAAAAGGATAGGTTTGTAAAAGGATAAAATTGACTTGAAAGTTATAAGGAGATTTACTTTCTTTCTTTATTGTGCTATTATATGAATGGTATGTTTTAAGTGATGGCAGTGATAAGTGTAAATGATTATGTTAGTGCTAATTGAAATTATGTTGCGATACATATAGTTCAAAGGTTTTACATAAAGGTAAATCTAATTACTAAGTTTATGATAGTTATTTATATTACTAAGCCCTCAATTATCCCTTCATGTATTTTCTTTTACAAATATTCAAGTTAATTCTGTTACACTACCACCTCAAAGTTAATTTTTTAGGAGACTCTTTAGTATGACTTAGGCAATATAGGATATTTTATTATAGATATTTTTGGGCATTTATTTATATAAGATAAAAAGGGTAGAAAGTTAATAGCTTTTGTCTTTTAAGATTAATTAAGCTAACTTATCCTCAAACTTGATGTATTATAAGTAGGCCTAACTCCTTTTAAAATTAAGTTATATTTTGCTAAATGAAAATTATTGCCTTTTTTATATAACACATGAAAGCCTCCCTAAAACCCCTTGTATGCTTTATTATGATAGAATAAAGTGTGGATTAAGTTAGTGGAAATTAGGAAGTGGGTTCTACACAATCATGACTAAGGTTAGGTTATAACACTTACTATTAGTGGAATATAAACATCAAATTAAAGCTTATTTCAAATTCTTGTTAAATTATCAATAAATTAAATAGGTGAAAAAATCTAGGTAATTGTAGGATAATTGTGAAAAAAATACTAAATATTTCCATGTTTTAATCTAATATAAAAGAAGGAAAAAATAAGATATTTAAAAATGAAATAGGAGAATAGCAAGAGGAGCCACCAATGCTCAAGTAAATGGCTTGACATCATTTTCAAGACCTTTATAATTCTAATGCAACTATTAATGCACAGATAAATCTAGATGAGTATGATGTTCCAAACTATTTCCATAACATTTAAAGGTGTTAGAACCTGCTTTTTAACCTTATAAAGTTAAAGAAGTGGGTTTCAAAATATATCTTGATGAAGCCTTATTTTAGACCGTTTCCTAGTAATATTCTACTAGACAGTCTAGGATAAAGTAAGATCCTAAGAAATAAAGTCCCTTTTATAGATGAAGTGTCTTTTCAGGGTCCTTAACTAGACCAATATAGCTCTGATACCTAAAAGCCACTTCCAAGAGACTTCTATGGATTATAGACTTATAAGTTTATGCAATGTTAACTACAATTTTATTTCTAAAGTCTGACTGCAGAGGATGCAAAAAGTTTATGAGTGATATCATCTTCCCAAATCAAAATGTCTTTATTAAAGGAAGATTGATCACTAATAATTTCTTTATTACAAAAAAGATTTTATAGAGTATGAAATAATCTAAAGTAGAAGACATTAATAGTCATCATTAAAGATTAACTTTTAGAAAACATGTGACTCAATTAAATAGGATTTTATCTAATGAGTTTTAACTTAGATCAATTTTCCCTAGCATTAGATTTAAAATTATCATGCAATTAGCATTTACTATGCCTCATGAAATGATTATGAATGGTTAAAAAAACTGACACAATCAAAGGTGTCTCAAACAAGGCAATTTTATCTTGCTTGACCTTTTTATTTTATGCACAATGTTCTTTCTACTATGATTGCTAAGTAAGAGCAAGATAATGATATTCAAGGTACTAAAGCAAGGACGAGTACTCTTAAAATTAGTCATATCTTTTATGTTCATAATTTAATTTTTCTAAAGCTACTCCCTAGGCTTGTCAATATTTCAATCATATTCAAGAATTTTGTGGATTTTTCTTTAGAAGTTTTGGAGGTCAATAACATTTGCAAATATTTAGGTACTTATATTGATGGAAAAAAGTGCAAGGCAACTATGAGTAAAGAAATGTTAGAGAAGATTTTTGAAAAGCTTCTAGGATGGAAAGCTTGCATGATATCCTAAGCTTTTGGCAATTGATATGTTGTTAACTACATCAACCAACTAATTAACATTTGTTTAAATAGAATTGTTCTACAAATTAATAATTTCCATGCAACATTTTTTCTGTTAGATGTGATCCATTGATTCTAATTTTATGTATAATATCCATTAATTGTTAGCTTACATAATTTGAATTATATATGTATGAGATTTTTAATTTTTACTTTTAGAATTAAACTTTTTTCATAAATAAGTTATGTTAGAATTTACTTTAAATAGATCATGATTGCTTTTTAAAGTGTTTGCCTAAGCCTAACTTATTAATTTATATAAGGTTAAAACTTTAGCTTGGTACAACTTGTTAAAGAAACTTCACTAAACCAATTAATCTACTTAAGAATATATTTACATAAATAGGCCTTCACACAGGGGTGGAAAAAATTTGTTAATTAAAACCACCCAAACTAACTTCTTAATTATTGATTTGATGTAATTAAATATAATTAATAGTTTTCAATGGTGTAGAAAATTTTAAATTTTAGTTTGTATTGATTAATTCAAGTAATAAACTATTAAATCAAATAAAATCAAACCCAACTAATATTTTATCAAAAGGAGGAGGTCGTTAATCATAAGCTATGTTTTTAATGATGGTAAATAAAATATCTTTATCTTTATCTAACGAAAAATGCTAGCTAAGCCTTTAAAAATATTGAATGATAGTTTTTATTTCCAATATTTCTTATTTTCAAAATCTCTCTCTCTCTCTCTCTCTATCCTTCTTCTATCCTTTTCACTTAAGCTCCCTCTATCCACAATGTTAATCCTAACAATGAAAGTTAAAGTAATATTTCTTAACATATTCTTTAGTTTCTTTTCTTTGTATTTTAGGTATTATGCCTTATAATTTTATTATGTTCCAAATTTGCATTTTAATGTTTGATGCAATCCTTAATTAGAGATCTATCTATTGAATTTGGAATAAACCATTAATGCTTGGTTTGATGTTTGCTTTATGTTTGTTCGAAAAAAGAAAAAATGGAATTTGAAAGCTTAAACCGACACACCTCACCTACAAGCATAGTAAACTACATACAAAGGTTGAAAACAATTCTATCTATGCAAATGATTAAATGCAGATGAATGAATCATGCACCCAATTGAAATAGATTCGCTAAAATTCCTCTTTTAAACTAACATAAATTAACCTATGGATAAACCTACTTTCAAATATGCTAATCAACCAAGGTTTTCTCAAGGCGTAAAATAGACTAAAAGTCTTATTTGGCAACATATATGAATGGATGGATTAAAATAAGCATTTTTTATATATACATATTTTATGGAAAGGAATCAATTGACATGTATGTAAGACTTAAGACATTTAAACTAACAACATAGTTTACTTTAATCCAACAATAAAATTACAAGTAGTTACCATATTCATTTTGCATTTAAAATTTTAGAGAATTCAAAATTCAATATGCTTATAATGAAAAAGTTGTAAGTTTTTCTATATTTCATAAGTATACTTTAAGCCAAATTTAAAGTTTATTGATGAGATCGTAAATAATTTTTTATTAATATTAGATTTTGTAAAGATGATAGCTTGATGTTGTGAGAAATTTTTTTCAAAAGCAAGTTATGAAATTAGGTAAGTATAATTTAGTTGCCACTATGTCAATTAATCTTATTTCTCATTTTATATATGCAAATATTATATTATATATATATTAAATATTAAATGTATTAACTTAATAGGCTTATGAGTAAAATTTAAAGAAAATAGACATAATTATTTATTTAAAAAGGTTTCACAACCTAACTTTGGTACTGTAGCCGGTATAAAAATACCTAACTAGTATTAATTTACTAACTAATTGTTCTTATAAGCCTTTAAATCATTTATAACTCTTTACTACTTAACTTTGCTGTAGATGAAATAGGCATTTATAGAAAGTAAAATTAACTGCACATACAATTGAAAATTTACAATATAATTTACATATATGAAAAGATTTATACAAGAGTTCCAAAGTTTTACAAAAATACTAAAGTTTACATGCAAATGCTAGAAGCAAAGAAATTTCTAATTTGATCTATCCTATTTCCGTTCTGAATCTTCTTTAAGATCAGATTTAATTGATGAATAAGATGGAGGATCTAACATATTAATAGAGCTAAAACTACTAAATATATCTTCTTGAAAATGGCTAGGGAAAACAAGATTAATCACAAAAGGATTTAACTCAGAATTTAGTTTTCTGAGTCCTATAGAATAATCAATGTAAGGCTCCAATGTTATCATATAGAATCTATACTATAATATAACTATAAAGGTTCCCCAGGGTGTCAAGAGGGTTCTTGTAAAGATATTAGTTATTCCTTGATGATCCATGTTCAGAATCTATAAATAAAAGATTAACAACAAAGAGTGTGAGTATTAAAATACTTAATGATTAGCTACTTTCTTCTTTTTTAGAGAGTTTCATCATAATAAATGAAAAACATATGTATAAAGCAATGTAAAATAAGCAACAATTTAATTTAAATTTTCTATAACATTTATAAAAATTACTCTAAAGAATAGCAATAATTGGTATATAAATTTCTCTTTATATCTTCAGTTTAACATTATACCTTGCCACCCTAAGCATTAAGCTACCAATTTTATCCTTCCAACTCTTATCACTCTTTTCCTTCTTTGCAAAGAATAAATAACTCCCCCCATAAATTAAATTCAAGTTGAGAAATGTTATTATGCTAACTATAATATTAATTACTCATTTTAAATTCATAAGGTATGATTGAAATACTAACTATGCTATAAACTTTAACAAAATTGCCAATTCTCATACTTTTAAATTTCTTGATCATATATTATTATATTCAAGGTTGACACATATAATATTTCCATCCACAATAATAGAAATATATAAGTTATATGAATAATTATCAACATGATTCCAATATCATCAGCTATTTTATCCATTCAAATTTCTTTAAATATTTCTTAAAAAAGTTTTAAACAATCACATTGCCAATTAGCTTGTATGTGTCACAACTTGGTGCCCTTTAGGACTTTCAAATCAATTCAAAATTTCACTAAAACTTCTTCTAACATTCCCAATATAATATTACACATAAAAAATTAACTAATCTATATTGTTTATTACTACAATACCATTCACATAGAACTTAAATGAAAATTTCGAAAAAGGATAACATAAAAGAAAGTTGAAATAAAGTCCTTTTTTCAATATTCAAACTAATTCTAATCATCACCAAATTTTTATATAATTTTTCTCACATGTTAAATTGGAAAACCTCAATTATTTTGCAAAATTTTCATAGTGGTACTATTCATATAGAACCAAAAATACAAAATTGACAAAACTAAATAGATTTGAAGCTATTGTAATAAAGGACACTTTTCGGTATCTAAATCAATTCTAATTATAATTAAATTTTTATACAAGCTTAGTAACATAATAATAACCAATAAAATCAATTACCTTAAAATTTCTCAATCAAATCAGTGCTTAAATAGCAACAAACAAAATCCAAAATTTATTTAAAACTCAAGTAACCAAGCTCTATAAAATTTCACCTTTTACATCTTTAAAATTTTCTAAAAATTCTTAAATTTTTTCAAATCATTCTTACACTATTTGTAACATTAAGAATCAAAATTTGAAATTCAAATAATTTCTAATCGTGATTTTAAAGAGCAAATAGAAATATACTATTAAACCTTCTTAATAATTTTTGCTTCTATAATTTTTCTATGGTAATTTCTTATGGAAAAACTTAATAATTTATCTTCTACTCATCTTATCACTATAATACTAAGATCATATCCTCATATTAATATTCATACAATATCAAAATCAAACCTTTTAACTTCACAAGTTAGCTTACATTCCAATGACAATTGTCATCAAATTTTTTTATCTTTCATGGAAAACTCAATAGAATAAGGAGTAATTATCATTTATCTCAAATCCTTCATTCTTTAACCTTTCAAATACCTTTTAGAATAGAAAAAGAATAGCTCTACTAAAATAAAATAAATTTTACAAATTTTAGAGAAGAAATGATCATAAATACTTGAAGGAGATTAAAAAAAACTTAGATTACCTTGCTAAAATTTGATGAAATCTCTTGGAAAAGTTAGAAAATAAAAAGCCCTAATGAAACTTGTCTAAAGGGCTCATAATTTTGGCTAGGAATGAGCTAAGAAATAAGCAGTAAAATGTACAAAAGAATTAACTTAAAAAGAAACCCTAATTTCTAAAGCCTTCAACATAAGCTTTCTAACATTTATTTTTGAAAAAACTCGGCTGATAATTTTTAGCAGATGGTGTATAGTTTTTTTCTTTGCTATTAATCAGAAGATTATTCTTACAAATCCACTAAAATTAAGCGAAACAAATTGCCTATGCCCTTAATCTTCCACTTTTTCACCAAAATGCTATAAGCTTCTTTCATAAGATTAGGCCTTGTTTTGGACTTGAATTTTCTAGGTCCTAATCATATTTAGGCCAAAAAATATTGGGCTAAGTTATCCCTAATAAATTAAAATGATTTATTTCAATTTTTAGCTTAATTTCTAGATTTTCAAACTACCTAACCCAATTTTAGACTACTTACGCCCCTAAAATCTTATTAAGCCTCCATATAATTTTCTTAAACATAGTATTAGGCTTTTAATTATATTTTAACCCGCACTAGTGCATAATATATATTCTATAAAAATTTTGGTTAGATAAACCCTCATACTACCTTTATAGTTTACTTGAACTTCACCTGATTATATTACTAGGTTTTTATTAGAGTGATTTCTATTCAAATTTCCATATTAAATTTTCTTGCTCTATAGGGGAGTTACAAAGGAATTGCTAATGTCCATATGCATATATGGAGGATTAAGTAAGGATAAGGTTATAAAAGAAGTTAGTTTAGTGTTATTTGGTTTTGTATGGTAGGCAATTTCCATTAACGGGGTCATGTATAATAGATGAATAAACTCCTAAAATAGATGAGCCTATAATAGCATGGAAAGACTTACTTTTTCTTTTGCTTTTGGAGTAGTTGTCAAGTCATGGCTATAGTTTTAAACCAATTCCAAATGCTCGTAAAAAATTTCCCTAAACTCAAATTTCAAACCTTGTAAGGGATTAAGGAAGTGGCATTTAAAGTGTATAGGTTTACTAATGTATGCGATCTTGTTAAGGTCATATATTTTAGGAATTTCACCCTACCTTTTAATAATATCTTTTATAATAATCTAGCTTTAAATGCTAGGTTGACTGTTAATCAATGTTATCTTTTCCTTATTTAGTTGTCTTAATTATAGTAAATGGTGTCTTTTCCCTATTTAATTGTGTTATTGTATTTCCAAGAAACATAGAAAAAAAAAAGAATTACTAAGCATAAGCATAAGTTGAAATCATAGTAGTTTAATATTATACTAAAAATAATAGTGAAGTATGAGGTTTTCAATTTATTGAGCACACAACTTATAAGGCAAACTAACTAACCTATCTCACTTGTGACATATGGAGCTCATAGCTTAATTAAATCCATTCTTATTCCTTTATAATCCATCAGATTATTATATTTCAATCTACATATGCTAGCCATCACATAGGTTTAGCAACTCTTTTGCTAATAGGAATTTGATCCAAGGCACACTAAACCAAATATCATATTATTGTTAGCTATAATTCCTAACTTGTCTCCCTCAAAAAATAAGTTTATAAAAAAATTACAATATAAAATGCATATATAAATGATAGAAAGTTCAACATGTTTATGTGCTATTTACCCTTCTATATAGCTTATTTTGATTTCTTTCTAAGTTCAACACATTGTCATTACTAAAAATAAGTTTATAAAAAAAATACAATAGAAATTGCATATATAGATAAAAAAAAAAAGTTCAAGAAGGTTATGTATTATTTATCCTTTTATATAATGTATTTGATTTCTTTCTAAATTCAACACATTGTATTACTTAATCTAGTAACCATTATCAATCAATCTTAATTTAATGCACTTCTTCACATTATTTATGAATAAAGAATGTCTATTTAATTACTTTTCCTTTTATTCCATTGTTTGTACTTATTATAATGCCTTTCTTATCAATTAGCAAAGGAAAATATTGTCTCTCATACTCTCTCCAATATTATCTAATTATCTTATGTATTTTTATTTATTTTAAATTTAAAAGTTATCATTATCTTTTGTGCATTGTTCTTTATATTTAAAATAATTGAAAATTTTTAAAACTTTCCTATTCAAACCAACAAGTAAATTTGCCTAATGTGAGATAAGGGTGCTAACAGATTAAGTTGAGTTAGATTTTTATCTAGAAAAGAGTAGGCCTACTTTCTAATCTATTAGTCTAAACTTAGTTTCTTAGTATATATAAGGCTAAAATTTGGATTTAGTTTGACCTATTAAAGAAACTTGACTTAACTTTTAACCTATTTAAAAACATATTTATATGGGCCTTCAAATATACTAGTAAGTTAAGGTTTTCTTGAAGCTTAGAATAAGCCAATAGCATATTTAAGCTAATTTACATGAATGCATTGATTAACTTGTTTATTTTATAGGAAAGGATCAATTAACACATGTTATATCTTATAGGAGTCTTCTTTAGAAGATATCCTAAGTGAATTAGAAATTTTAAATAGGTATTATATTAGAAAATGTCAAAATAAAAAAAGTTCGATAAAAAATTGAGTGAAATTCAGGAGAATCATAGGAGTAATTTCAATGTAAGCTTAACTAAAATTTTTATGAAAATTTTATTAGACATCAAAATAATCAAAATATAATTAAAAACTCAATAATAAGTTTAAGAAAATTTATATGTGAATTTATTAGAATTTCATTATCTAATAAGCCAAAACACAGGAAATCAGACTAGAAAATCATGGGACCAAGCTTTTAAAAGAAGCTAAGGACATAAATGAAAAAAGAGAAAAACTAATGGCATTTTTGTTAAGAATTTTTGTAGAAATTTCTAAACTATTTTAGCTAAGGGAACTGTGTCCTTGCATGTGTAAGTCATCATCAAATTTTTATAAGATAAATAAAAGAAAAAAGTAGCTAATGAGATTAATTCAATGGTTTGTATAAATAGGCTTTTGAGAGACTAACTTAGCACATAACATGAGTTTCTCATACTCTTTACTAGAATTTTTCATTCAATTTTCCTAGACTAAAATTTTCTATGGCCTTTCCCTACTAAAATCTTAAAGACAAACATGCTTTCTTTTTCTTTTCCTTATATCTTCATGGGTAATTCTTCTTAAAATTTTCTAAAATAGTGTTTATTATTTTGGTAAGAGTTTAGCTACCTTTAGTGAGTACCAAGAATACTAAAATGTTTAAAAAAAATTCAAAATGAGTGGTAACTACCTCTTTTCTTGAAAATTTTACCATGGGAAGTGATAAATATGGTGTCTAATGTTGATATTATTGTAAATTTTTATGTGTGGCTATGTATGAGGACATGGCTTTGATTTTATGCCCTTTAAATGTTGTTTGATGATATTAGGATGTTATTAGGTTAATAATATTAGTGGAAGAAGTTTCACCAAAATAGATTGTAAAATGATCATAAGAAAGTTTAGAAATAGAATTCTATTAAGGGGTTTTATTAACATGTTTCTATTTGTCCTTTTGAAATCATGTTTGGGATTTGTTTTGATTATAAATTTTGATGTTTTAATATCACAAATGATGTTAGGAAATGTAAGGAAAATTTTGAAAATTTTTGAAAAATTTTAGGAATGTGAAGAATGAATATTTATAAGCTTAGGAAGAGTGAAGTCAGAATGGAATACTAATAAGTTTTGCTTTTATTTTTTGGGTATTTAGGAAAAAATGATCGAGAAAATTTATAAAAATTTATTTCATTACCCTTTTATATGTTAGGAAACTCAAGTCCAAATTTGGTGGCATTTAGAGTTCATTTAGTTATCCAACAAAATTTTCAATTTCAAGTGCTCCAATGCAGTCTTGATTCTAGACCCTCATTGAAATAAAATTATTTGACCATATAAACCATGAAATTTTTAAGATTTAATTGATTTTCTATGTTTATCAATATGTTAAAGATGTTATGTTAAAATTTAGTAATTTATGGAAGTGACTTAAATATTAAAAAGGCCATTCCATTTCATGATACTCCATGCTAGCCCTATTTTCATAATATGCTTTCATTTCTACATAAATAATACCAAGGAACCATAATTTTGTAAGATAATTGACCTTTAATGATTCATAATCGGTTATTAAGATGTCAAGAGTTCTAGATAAATTTTTAGAGAAAGTTTGAATGGTTTAAATGAGATTTAATCATGAATACCCTTTTATAGCCTAATAAGGCTTTTGGGATAGTAAAATAAGTTTTAAATTTATATCGTATACTTGATATTTATATGACATATCTGTTGTTAAAAAAATTTGATAGAAAACTTATGTCTAAGTTAGTATTTTGACTATATCTATATATGATAATAAAATGTATGGTTGATGCTTATAGTGTCCTATCATGATTTGATGCTTATGATATCTCAATATGGTTGATATCTATGGTGTTCCATTATAATTGATGTCTACGGTGTCCCATCATTGCTTATTATGAGTATAAATACTCATCCTTTATATGATTGATGACTATGACAGCTTGATACTTATTTGTGATGTGTGGAAAAAATATGCAACCTTAGCATAACATATTATCAAAGTGGAAGGGCATAAGATGGGACTAAAGTTATAAAAGAAAGGTAAGATATAAGGTGGGACCAAAGTTACAAGGAGGAAATCTTGAGTACCAACTGTAATCATTTAACTTAATAATTTGAATAAGTATCATTTTAGAGAAAATATTATTAAGAATTTATTATGTAATAATTGTTTAAATGTATAAATACATATTTAATCTTTTATGATAAAAACTCTTTAGAAAAAAAGGAAAGTAACCATTCGCTAAGTATTCTTTAATATTTACACTTGTGTGCATTGTTTCTTTTGTGAATACTAATCATGGTATGATAAGGTGAATTGACATATATATTAAATCCTTTCCTTACTCCGCAAAGGTGCACCAAAAGAACAATTCATGAAATAGTTTAGTTTATTTGGCAAAGAGTACTCATGTATATGCTAATAATAGTATATTTTGTATACTTTCTAAGTTTTTGTATATGTTATTTGTATTATATGTATTAATATAAATTGATTTTTTTTTCATATCTATGTGTTTTAATACTTATATAATTGCAAATATTTTTCCTACTATATTTTAATGAGTAAAATCAATGAGAAATTTGTAAAGTGTCAAGGCTTGTAAAGATGTTTGGTTATTGGATTTACACTAATTAAATATTTTTACGCCAATCACGATGTTTAAAAAATAGGTCATGATAATACATGTTTTAGACTTTGGACATTTAAATAAATAAATAACTTTTTCTACAACATGATTTTACTTATTCCAACCATTGACTTGCAATCAATCACCATATTCATCTTGTATGTAAAATTTTAGAAAATTTAAAGATTTATATGCTTACAATTAAATTGTTAAAACTTTCTTATTAACATAGGACAAAAAAGATAGGTCAATGAAAACTTCATTTGAATTTTTATAATTACCTTGTAACTTTTATAGTTATTATCTTTAAGAATTTTATTTACTTATTCATTCAAAGTAGGTTTAGGATAAATAATGTAGAATTAAAGTCATACTAGGATACTATATAGGTTAGGAGTGTTTAAAAAAGATATCTATTTTTTAAGGAAGTCTTATCATACTTATAAATAAGGCATTGGTAGTGATAGACCATACATTTCTTATTATAATGATATCTAAGAAGTTTTCCTTCTTTCTGATTTATCTTCCTAGTGAATTCTTAGTCATTGACTAGAACATTCTTTAGTATCTATATTTGCACTGCCATCTTGCGCCACTAATATTTCACAAGCATGCTTCACCTTAAATTTGAAGTTTATTGATTAGATTGTAGAAAAATTCATATTAATATAAGATTTTGTGAAAATGACCTATATGATAGGTATTTTAAATTGCAATAATCCCTTTTTTTAAAAAATATTCAATAAAAAGTTTTGAAATAGGATAAGTATAAATTTAGTTGACACCTATATTTAATGATGACAAGTCATACTCACATGTTGGACTAATGTAATGCGAATTTAATGCAGCTCAATTTGAATCGAATTTGAATAAAAATCATGTTGTATTAGATTAGCCAATTTATTAAAAGTGTTGAGATAGATTAACTTATTTGAATATATACTATTTAATAAAAAATTAAAATAATTTAAATTAATTATTTAATAATTTAAAATAATTTAAAAATATTTTAAATATTTCTATTATAAAGCTAATAAAAAAGGAAAATTATTTAATAATTTAAAAGTAATAAAAATATAAAAAATTAAATTAATTAAAATTTTAACTTAAAAATATTTTTATTATAAAAATAAAATATATTATATTACATCTATACTATTTAGTAATATAGGCATCTAAAATGTAATTAATAGGAATAGGAATAAATATAAAAAATATAAAAATTAAATATATATATATATATATATATATATATATATATATATATATATATATATATATATATATATATATATATATATATATATATATATATATTATAATGGAGTAATAAAATAAAAAGAGAACTTGTGTATGAATTTGTAAGTGATAAAAAAAATGAAAAAAATGCCAGGACTATAATGCCCTAGCAATGTTATTAAGGCAACTCACCCTGGTCTATTCAACCAATAAAATGATGCATTTCTTTGGTCAAAAAAATAAACACTCTTATCTCACTGGCAATCAGTTTTGCTTCATAGTCCCTTAAGATTTATAATTTTAACTTATTTTTCATCTTCCTAAAAATTATAGCAACATTTCTCTTCTGTTTATGAAGTTCCAATGGCAACAATTTCATTGCTCATACTTTGAGTTTATTGCCTTCATTCCCAGTGCAAAAATCCGATACATAAAAACAGCATTTGCTATTGGTGATTTTATAGGGAATTATTGCTACTAGGGATTCAAACACCTTAACAAATGCGGCAGCAATTTCATGGATGCTGAAGCTTTCGCAATTGTGGTGTGAATCAAAATCGCAATTGTCATGACGTGTTGCAGATGTATCAAAGCACGTTGATGCAATTGTCGCGGATGTTGCACTCTGTTTTCATAGTGTTTCGCCGCTAACAATCATAAAAGCTCAACTCTATCGTCAAATCTTATTTAAATGTTCTCCTTCTCCGCCAAACATTTCTTTTATTATGATCTTCTTCCTAGTTCATCCAGATTCATCATTTGATTTGGATCCCAATTTGATTTTAAGGATGAAGAAAATACAAAAAAAGATGATGAATAAACAGAACATTAAAATATGGAGAAAAAGAGTGCGGCTACGTTTGCAAGAGAGAAGACCTTTGAGTTTTAGGTCTCAACTCCTAAAAGTTAAAAATACTAAAAACTAAAAAAAAAAAACAAAAAAGAAGGTTAGAGTGATTTACTTTATTGAGATGGGAGCCATCAATGGCAAGTGATAGACCAGACTATTAAAATTTTATTAATTAAAATAATTAATTTTAGAATTTGGTACTAAAAATAAAATGTGAAAAGGTTTACAAAATTCATGATTGAGATGATCACAATTCGCATTACAGCACTATAATGTTTGTGATTGCAAAAAACGCACCGTGAGCCATCGGCCTCTTACAATTGTTGTCACTGATCTTCCTGTCATGAATGATGTTTATTGGAACAAATGGATGTCGACATCAAGCTTGCAATTAGGTCAGTTCCGATCAACTTCGACATTAATCTTAGCTTCTCTCATACGAGTTGTCTTTATCATGTCTTCGACGCGAGTCGCTGATTGGATGCCGCCAAATCAAAGCTACCCTGTGAACCATCACTTCTCTTATTCCATATAGTGATTGAAAGTTTGTTAATTTCGGAAGATTAAATCTTGATATAACACTTAGTGAAATAAGGATGCACAAATATTAAAAACAAAAAGAGGGGGAGTGTTTATTGGTTGCGCAAAAGGTTTAACGTTAAAAGTTTGTTTGATCATAATTGTCTTTAATTAATGATAAATTTGTTGTAATAGAATTAATTTCAGTATTATTCTACAGCAAATAGTAATTTATTTGATTTGATTGCACATTGATGTTACCATGATTCTGGCTTGATGTTGTGCATGTTAAGTATTTTTTATAAATGAAAAAATATTTATATTTAGGTATTTTTAAATAATTTTTTAAGTGTCCTAAACTCATCATAAGAAAAGAAGATAATATGTCAATAATTTGAAAATTAAAGAACATAAAAAAATAGAAAAAAACATATTATAAAACCAGCGGTTGGTTAGTTCATGAGTTGGTATTAAATTATTTGCTTTGCATGTTAGAGGTTATAGGTTTGAATATTCTCACCATTAATGTACCAAAAAATGAAAATTATTTATCATTTATCAATTATAATTTTGATAATTATGATTTTTATCATATTTTAAAAAATATATTAATTGTTGAAGGTTGTTTTAATCTAATTATATTCTCTAAATTTGTTTAGAGTAATTTTATTAATTTTTATAAATAAAAATATTTCCTTTTTTAATTTTAACAAAACTATAGATAAATTTTGTCCTATTAATAGAAATAAATTACAGAATTCATAAAATTTGAAGGCTAAAACTTATTTAATTTGCTAAATCTCAATATTAGTAATTTTTATCCATAATAATAATAAATTTATATTATTTTTTATATAACAATACATTACTAATATTGAATTACGTCAAAAGTAAATGTTAAATAAAGCAACTTTGTTGTAGGGTTACTTTTATATTGGATCAAAACATAAAGAAAAAATTACAAAGAGTTACTTTGTAATTATAATACTTTGAGGGTTGAAAGTGTAAAGATTAAAGTATCTTTCTTTATCCCTTGTCTTACTTTGCACTTTGCTGGTAATAATATCTCATCATTCATATTTAATTATCTTTCCATCGAGGGGCTGATATTGAGCTGACACACCAGGATGGGTAACCTAGAAATAGTGCTAGGACAGTACAATTTCACCCAAATAAATAAATGAAGCTATGATTTGGGTGGGAAAATAAAAATAACAAAAGAAGGAAAAGTTGACATGTGTCAATTACATCAGGGAAACAAACGTGTTTTATTAGTACAGCAGTAGAAGTATTATATTGATTTTTTCTTAAAGAAATTGAGTCTCTTTGTTTGGCGTTTTTAAAAAGTGTTTTTAAAAACAGTTTTATATTTTTAAAAATAAAAAAATTTGTTCATTTAAGTATTTTTCTCTTCAGTTTTAAAATTTATTTTTAAAACATATGTCTTAAAAACAAAAAAAAATTTAAGTTGTTTTTATTTTTTTATTTTCAAAACGTACTTCATTAATTATATTTCTGTAATTTAAGGTTATTTTTAAAATAAATTATTAAATATATTATTTTCTTTAATTATTTTTAAATATATTTTTAAAACATATTTTATAAAACTGTTTTAAAAATAAAAAATTGAAAACACAAACAAACTCAATCTATGTGTCCTCCTTTTTAATTTTAAAATGTATAAAAATTTTCATATATAAAATAATTTTATAATTAAATTCAAATTAAAATTTTTTTTAATAAAATAGAGGAGAAAATATGATTATAGATTCAAATCATATAAATATAAGATGTTCTATATGTTTGGTAATGAAAATAATAGTTTGATTAAGTTTAAATAATTAAAATATGACCAATAAAAAAATTAAAATTTAATACAATTATCATATATTTTTATATTTGAATTTAATCATACATATCTTTGATGATAAAATATTTAATTTTTTTAATATTGTTTGATTTGAATTCATAATTGTCTCTTCTTGTCATTTTATTGAAAAAAGTTTAAGTTTAAATTTAGTATTATTTTAAAATTTGAGGAAGGTTTAAGTAGATTATGAAATTAGATAGAAAGTAAGTTTAGGAGATATCAATATATTTTTTCTCTTAAAAATAAGGAAGATTAAAAAATTTATTTAATAAATATTATGAAATAATAATAGAGATTTCTAACATGCTTAAACTAAAAATTTAAATATCAATAGCTTGACTTCATGGCATGGCATGATAAGCGTCGTTAGATTTTGGTAATGCCAAAATAAATACTAAACTAGTTAAAGGATGATGACATGACATTTGTACTTGCATTGGTGAAATTTTGATATAATTTTCAACTTAATTATATATAAGAGTCACAAATTTAATAAATTATTTTATTTAATTAGATGATAATTTTAATAATTTAACAGATGAATTTGTAAT
The DNA here is from genome assembly GCA_020226215.1 of Sindora glabra. Classification (NCBI taxonomy): domain Eukaryota; kingdom Viridiplantae; phylum Streptophyta; class Magnoliopsida; order Fabales; family Fabaceae; genus Sindora; species Sindora glabra. Next base: position 59,776,269 of record CM035234.1, on the reverse strand, counting down.
AGTTTAGTAAGAATTTATTACATATGCTACTTAGTTGATAATACCTTGCTATATTTTTACTATATTTTATTGAGTGATAATATAAGTAACTTTTGACTAATTTTTTACGATGTTTAATTTAACAGAAGAAGTTACAATTATTTAATGATAATTAATTTAATATATCATAAATTAACAAAATTATTTATTTGCATAAGTAATAAAAGAAATTTTTTGTAGTGTTTAATATGTTATCATATTATTAAGGAAATAATTTTAATAATTTAACACATAAAAAATTAATATATTAAATTCAATGATATTAGTTCATGTTTTTTATTTTTTGCGTTTTTTTCCATATGTTTCCAAATTATATTTTTTTTTATAATGATTACAATATATTTATAAGCATTCAATCCGGTTATTTTATTTAATTTTGCTATCATAGTTCTTTTTTTTATTTTTTTAATATGTTTCAAGCAAATGGGACTAAAAACATCTATATTTTAAAAAAATGTCCCAAATCTTTAAGAGAAAAAAATTAGCCTAGCTTTCTTTTATTAAGCTAAAAATTTATTAAAAGATGTTTGGTCCAAAAATAAAATTAGAATAAATTTGAATCTTGTTTAAAAGTTTTAAAAGGAAATAAATAATTGGAAAACATCTTCCATATAAACAATATGTCAATCTCTGATTTTCTTTATCTATTAAGATATGGTACCTATGCTGTAGTCTGAGTATAAAAAGAATTATCCAATAAAAATACTTATTTTTTTTAGAAAATAATCATTGCATCAAATAATAAAATAGAGATTCCATGGCTTTCTTTGCACTCTTATTCTTTTTTTTTCTTTTGTAAAAACGCCATTATCTTTCATTTATTTTAATATTATTTTTATTAATGAATAATAAAATAATATTTATTTTTCAATTTTTAGTATAAAAATATTTTGATAATTATATTTATAATAATAAAAATTAAAATAGAATATTTTTTATTATTTACAAAAATTATTTACTATAAAAAATTTAATAAATTAGAATTTTTATATTTTCATACTAGAGAAGATTTTGTCAATTATAATCTGAAAATAAAATATTAAATCTGACAATTTGTATTGTTAATCATATTATATATTTTTATAATATTAAATTATTAAATAAGATATTTATTATTTGTAATAAAGATATTATAATTATCAATTGCTCATTTTTCATTTCATTCTTATATTATTTTAATATATCAAATAAAAAAAGGAATAGAATTTCTATCCCATTCATAATCAAACCATATAGAACTCTGAAAGCATTATTATATTTTATTGTATTTCTATTATACTAAATATAATATTAAGATTAAAAAAATATAAATTCCTATTTATTATTGTTCTTAATGTAAGCGATTGACTTAAGAGACACTAATGTTATTAAAAGACTCTTTTTTCCTTTGCATTTCAGTTGGATGTTGTATTATACTCAAAACTTTAGGTTTTTTTTTTAATTTTCACATTGATCACATTGAGGTTTAAATATGTTTATGTGTATATGAATTTAGAGGATTGACAAGTCCTATTATTAATATAAATAAGAGCAAATTTTTTTCTGCCTTACTTGCTTACCAAAAGAATAGGAATTTTTTTTTATTTTTTTAATCTTTTTGCTCTCATTAATATTTATAACTCCTTTGTCAATTATAGAAAAACAAAATAAGAATCATACTTTCCATTTTCTTATATATCACACCGTGTTATTATTATTATTATTATTTGGAAATTGATTTATTTGGATGTTAAGCCTTTTTTTTTTTCCTTTTAAATGGAATTCGACAGTAATACCAAAAATACAAAATAAATAAAGCAGTCTTTCCACACCACGTACGAGTTCCTGCCAATAAAAAATGTTACTCCGAAAGCGTAGCCACCCGAGAGATTTTGACCTTTGTGCCATCTTCAAAGCTCTTGAAAGAGAGAGAATCAGGATTTGCACGAAACTCAGAATCACATTCCCTTTGGCTGAAGAAACCAAGTTGAATCGTCCAGCCGCCATACATCCAACATCCCCTTTAAATCTTTCTCTTTCTTCTTAGTGTCTTTTAAATCCAATTATATTCACTTTACAGTGGCAAGAACAACGCTGCTTTTGTTTCCTGCAATTCAACAATATGGCTGGTAATTCTTTCTTACGCTCTCAAGCTTTTATCTTTTTTATTTCTGGATTCAAATTATGGCAGAAAACATGTAAGTTTTGAGGTGGGTTACTTGTTGAAAAGCCTATTCGTTATGGTGGGTTGACTTCACATTCTTTTTTTTTTTTTTTGGTTATTGGGTTAGTCTGCATTTTTTTAATTGATAAAAGGGTTTAATCGATTGACTGTTTGGTAGACTATTTCTCTGGAATATTGGTAATACCATCACTGTTTTCTACTTACTGGTTTTTGTTTATTTGTGGTGCTGTATTCTAGTGGGTGAAACATATTCTAAATTGTAGTATAATCTGCAGGGTCAACACTTTGATGTATCTGTCACAATTTTGCTAGAAACAACATAACCTCATCTATGACTGTAGCCGCGATTTAGAACATGGTTGAACTCAAAATTGCAAGCTTTTATTTTTTTTCGTTTGACTGAATTATTTATTTATTTATTTGTTTATTTATTTATTCTCCTGTAAGATGCTTTTCATTGCCATTGAGGTCACAGATTCCTATCAGTATGTTGTTCCGGTGATAAAAAGTATGTTTATCATCAAAACTATCCTTGGTGGTACAATGACACCCAATGTTGCTTTTGGAACTTTTCCTTCAAATCCAGGACCTTCTGTGCATATTTTATGTGGCTTAGCACTCCTGATTTCATTAAAAAAAATAAAACTCAAAATTACATTTGTGGAGTTATATCTAATGCCAGCTAATATGTCCATACCATTCCATCTAACTGCAATTTGGGAAGAGAAAATTTCTCATGAATTCTGTGCTCAAAATTTGCTGATTATTAGGAAGTGGAAAAGCTTTTACCCATTTATTTAAGAGATTTTGTCATAGTTTTATCCTCTGGCCCTGTATAGCTGATTGTTTATGTTTCTGCCGTTGTGAACCAACGAGTGAATAATGTGGTAATTCTTTATAAGTATCATTCTTAGAAAAATTGTATGAAGTATGTTTTGTCTTTGCTGGGATATAATATTGAGTGTGTAATGGTTATTTAAAGTCTATCTTTTAATATATATATATATATATATATATATATATATATATATATATATATGTATGTATATGTAGCTTTTATATTTGCATCATATGTACTAGCAACACCGATTTGTATCCTTCCAAGTAAAATTAGCCATCATTTCTGTACCCCTATTATCATACTCTGAAGTGTGTTCAAATTGTTTCCTTCGTTATCCTTTTTCTCTTTTGTGTGTTTCTGCTATGGTTGCTTCATTCATTTTCTAAATTAAAAGATGCTAAGTTTCATTATGATATCCAATTGTAGACAATGAAGAAGCAGCAGTCAATGATGGAACACTTGCCAAGTCACCAATTAATAGATATGAGCGTTGGCAATGGTGGGTTTTGGTGGCACTCAATGTGTTCTTTGTTGTTTTGGGCCAATCTGCTGCTGTTCTCCTTGGAAGATTTTATTATGATAAAGGCGGAAATAGTAAATGGTTGGCTACTTTGGTCCAAACTGCTGCTTTCCCAATCCTATATATCCCATTATTCTTAATTCCTTCAACTCAGGAGGCTTCGACTTCATTCAGGCCACCTTCTGTCAAAATTCTCGTCTTGATGTACTTAATTCTTGGAGTCATCTTGGCCGGTGACAATATGATGTATTCAGTTGGACTCTTATACCTTTCTGCATCTACATATTCGCTGATCTGTGCATCCCAGTTAGCTTTCAATGCTGTTTTCTCATATTTTATCAATGCTCAGAAGTTTACTGCCTTGATTTTCAATTCTGTGGTGGTTCTCACTCTATCCTCCGCACTCCTTGCTGTGAATGATGACTCAAAAGGGCCATCAGGCGTCTCCAAGGGAAAATACATTATTGGTTTCCTTTGTACTCTCGGAGCTTCTGGTGCTTACTCTCTTTTGCTTTCCCTCATGCAACTTTCCTTCCAGAAGGTTCTGAAAAAGGAAACTTTCTCTGTTGTTTTGGAAATGCAAATCTATACTGCTCTTGTTGCTACCTGTGCTTGCGTTGTGGGTCTATTTGCGAGCGGGGAATGGAAGAGTTTACATGGAGAAATGGAGGGTTTTGAGAAGGGAAGAGTTTCTTATGTGATGACTTTGGTTTGGACAGCTGTGGCCTGGCAGGTTTGTTCCGTTGGTGTTGTTGGCCTAATTTTCACGGTGTCTTCACTCTTCTCCAATGTTATCAGTACCTTGGCTTTGGCCGTGACTCCTATTTCTTCGGTGATAATTTTCCAGGACAAGATGAATGGAGTGAAGATAATATCAATGCTTATGGCTATCTGGGGATTTTGCACTTACATCTACCAGAACTTTCTTGATGATTCTAAGGCAAGACGTTTGCAAAGTCGTAATGATAAATCCCATACGGGTTCCGCATGTTGAGAATACTTTGTTAGCCATACTGGTACAATTCGCATCATTGGCAGCTTCAAATATATACCTTATTTCTTGTCGGGAAGGGGGGGGGGGGTGAATGTCCTTGTTGTGGCATCAAGGCAATTAATTAGCTTACTTCTATGCAAGAGAAGTAAAATATATAAGCAATAAAGAACTATTTATTTTTTCTTTAGTCTTAATTGTTGTTGGTCATTCTGGTGATGTCGTTGTTGGCAACTGTGTTTAATGACTATTATTTGATCGAAATCTTGATAAATCTAGAAATCCTACGTTGGCATGTGTTATGCTCTTTCTCTGTTTTGGAGATTTCTGTATTGACGTCAATGTTGTCAATATATTTGTTAGAAGTTGAAATATAGCAGATTGCAGTCAAGTAACAATTATGAAGGCTCTGCTAATTAACCCAGCACAATTTTTAGCACAATAAACTACGCCTGTGAGGAAAATGAGAAATATTTGGGCTAAAATGTTTGCTTGTTGATTTAATGAGCCAAGGTTGAGTATTAATATCAAGACTGTAATTTGTAATAACCCAAAATGAGCTTGGAACAGATGGACGAGGTCCTGAAGAGTTTGTCGGTCAAGTTCTACAAAATCCACTTCTATTTATGGATTTTTTATTTATCGGGCTAGGCCTTTGATTGATCGAGCCTTTTGGAAATTAAAGTCTACAAACTTCCTTCAAATAAAAGAGTGTTGGTTGTATCAAAGTGGCTTAAAATATTAAAAGTATTTAGTTAAAAAATTTGTCATCTTTATCTATATTTATGATGCATGTATTTGATAGCTATTAGTGTAGTTGCTAAGTATGTAGTTTTGATTCTTGATATATGTGTTTGCCGAGAATCATTTAGTAATTACTATCTAGTGTCTAGTTTAAAGTTATCTTTAGTTAGTCAATTATAGAATCATCTATGGAATTTATAAATATGTGTCTTATGATATGTATTCAATCAATCCAAGTCAAAAATCAAGTTTCATCAATAAATTAAGAAGTTTTTCTATTATTTTTTATTATCTATCTTTTGAGTTTGTTTATTTTGTATAATTGTTTATCTTTATTTTAACGATCTTAGCGTAGTGTAACTTGGTTGCATGATAGTTTTTTACATGGTATCAAGAGTTTGAAGGAGTTGTTAGTGTGAAGCCAGATCCCTTGGTAAAAATATTCAATTAGACCTCCAAAATATGCATTTTATTGGACAGGGGATTGGTTTTGATGTGGAATTACTAAATCAGGCCAATTATAAGGCATGGAGGATTTGTTTAGAGTCTCATCTAGTTTGTAAAGACTTGTGGAATGTAGTAGGTGGAGATGACATTGTTACTCCAAAACTTGTTGATGATGTTAACAATGAGAATTTTGAAGAATTCAAGTAATGGAAGAGGAAGAATAGCAAAGCCAAGTTTGCTTTAAGGAGATCAATTTATCATTCATTGTGTGATTACATTGTTGGTTGTATATCAATAAACTAGACTTGTGAGACCTTTGATAGATTATTTAACAAGAAGAATGAAGCTAGACTGCAATTGCTTGAGAATAAGTTGACTAATGCTAAGCAAGGAGATCTTTTAATTTTTCAATATTTTCTAAAAATCAAGAACTTATGTTAAAATTTTTTTATGCTAGATCTAGAAGAGCTTATTTCTCAAGTAAGGATGAAGCATCACATCATTCCTGGCTTAAAACTAAAATATACTCCTTTTGTTACATTAGTTTAAATATGGGTTCAATAACCATCTTTGAAGGAGCTTGAGAATCTTTTGTATTCATAATAATCTTTGGCCATGTAAATGGCTAGTGTCTCGATGGAAAATGATGGATGAAATACCTTGTTTGCAAGGAAGAAAAAGAATTTAAAATGGAAGGAGAAGAGGTTTGACAATGCTTTATTAAATAATATTTCCAGCAATTCTACCAAAGATACTAATGAACCTTCTAAAGGTTATAAGCCAAATATTAAGTGTTATTTTTGTGGCAAGTTGGACCATATCAAGAAAAATTGTCACATGAAAATGAAGGAAAGCAATGTAGTTAAAATGGAGAAACAAGATGAAGATTGGGACAAGTGTTTCATGGCTAAGAATGACACATATGCTCCAATTTCAACAATTTTGACAATGATTGAATCATTGATTCTAGGTGTGACCATCATTTAATCGGAGATGATTTAATATTTTCAAATTGTCATCCTTTTAAAGAAAAGGATGGAATCATTATAGTTATTAACATATTCCATGTTGTGGAAATGGAAGGAAGTGTGGTAATTAAGAGAAATGGAGATGACTCAATCACACTCAATAATGTCTATCATGTTCTTGGTGCAAAGAAGAATCTTTTTTTAATAGCTAGTGCTATAGATGGAGCTGTTGATTGAGGTGATTATTTATTATTTGATCATCATGATATTAAGATTCTTCAAAATATTAAGGAGTTAAAGGTTGATGTAGTTTATACTAAAAAAAAAGTTGAAGATTTGTTTATTTTCTTAACTTCTAATACTTATATTGAAATGATAGTTTGTAATGATAATACAACTATATGACATGCTAGACTTGGCCATGTTAACATGTCCAAATTTAAAGTTAATGTGTAGAAAAGCTTAGTTAACTTGTTACCTATTTTATCTAGTTTTGGTGGAAGTGAAGTTTGTGAAGGCCGTTAATATGGGAAGTTTCATCATCTTCCATTTTATAAATCTCTCTAAAGATCTAAAGCTCCATTGGAATTGTTCTATAGTGACTTGATAGGTCTAACTAGAAACTCTTCATATTTTAGTTTCATTATATGTTGATTTTTATTAATGATTTTTCAAAGTTCACTTGGGTTTATTTTGTAAGGCACCAGTTACAAGTTTTCTCTAAATTTTTGGAGTTCAAAATTCATACAGAAGGTGAATTTGACATGAAAATCAAAAGGTTGCGGACTAATAATAAAGGGGAATTTACTTCCAATAAATTCATTTCTTATTGTAAGAATCATGACATTAAAAAGGAGTTTTCAATTATAGAAATACCATAACAAAATGGTGTAGCCAAAAGGAATATTAAGCATCTGGAGACTCTTAAAAGCTAGCTTTATGCAAAGAATATACCTAAGGCCTTACGGGGCAGAAGGTATATAGTTTGTTACTTATGTTATTAATTGACTACCTTCTGGCCTTATAAACATGAAGACTTATTATGAGTTGTTGTTTGGAGAAAAGTCTAATGTCAAACATTTTCATATTTTTAGCTTCATTTATTATTTTCAGATGCTAAATTCTCAAAGGACTAGCCTAGATGCAAAGGAAAGAAAATACATATTTGTTAGCTATAATAAGAGGAGAAAAAGTTGAAGATGCATGGATCTTGCAACTAACAAATTTACTATTTTAATGAATGTTGTCTTTAATAAAGTTTTTTCATACTATGGCTTGAGAAAGATAAGTCCAGTAATATGGAACTTGAGGTATCGTCTTCACTTTCAACTTCAAATAACTCATCATTGAAGGAGTAACATGAAAAGAGGAGCTTTAATTCTTGTAACTCTCCAAGGTTTAATGATAACACTGGTATCTCACTAGTAACAACTAAAAGGAAGTTAGTAAAATAGATGCAAAACCAGAAACTTAAGACCAAAACTTATTAAATTAACCCATTACCAAGATGAAAATTTTCTTAAGTACTTATTCTTGTTTCTTTTCTAATCTAATTGATAAAGAATAGCCTTTTTATTTTGATGAAGCTAAAGGTGTTAAGGAGTAGGAATGTGCTATGGATGAGAAGATGAATGCTTTAAAAAATAATGAAACTGGGGTTCTTGTTCCTAAGCCAAAGAAGTTTAACTTGTTTCTTGCAAATATGTGTATAAAATTAAAAGAAAAGCTAATAGTAACATTAACAGGTTCAAGGCATAATTGGTTGCTTATGGTTTTTCTTAAAAGTATAGAGGAAAGATTATGAAAAAATTTTCAATCCTATAACAAAGATGACTTCTATATGAGTTATCTTAGCATTAGCAACATGTTGTGGATGGAAATTGTGGTAGCTTGATGTGGAAAATGCTTATCTATATAGTGAGCTTGATAAAGATACTTATATGGATCAACTACCAAGTTCTATTTCGTCTACTCATCTTAATTATTTATGCAAGCTCAAAAAGGCCTTTATAGGTTGAAGCAAGCTTTAAGAGCTTTATATGGTAAGATTTTTGAATATTTATAATTTTATGATTATATAGATTCTAATTTAGATTCTAGCATGTTTATTAAAAAGCATGGAAATATGTATATGATTTTCATTTTTTATGTCGATGATATGATTATCATAAGCAATGATGAAAAGAAAGTTGTTGAATTATAAAAAGAGCTTTCTATTCGATTTGAAATAAATAAATTAGGAGAATTAAATTACTTCCTTAACTTAGAAATGGAAAACTTGAAAAATGAAAATTTATGTCTTAAAAGAGCTATTCTAAAAAGCTCACGAAGAGATTTGGAATTAAGAAAGTGAAAAAGTAAACCACTTCATTTGACGTCAATATGAGGCTTGAAGAAAATGAATGGTCCTTATTACTCAATCTTCAAATTTATGATCACTTATTGATAGCTTGATTTATTTAACTATTTCAATTAGAGTTATTAGTAGATTTAAGCAAGCCTTAAGAAAGCCACACTTGGAGGTAGCAAAAAGGATTTTGAAATATGTCACTTTTACTTTTGACATAACATTACTTTGCAAGACGGCAGCTAGTTTTTCTTTTGATGTGAGCCAAAGGGGTAACTTCTAAAAGTAGAGCCAAGAGGATTAAGATTGCATTTCAAAGGTTAATTTAAGAAGTTTGAGAGCATAAAAAGGAAAACTTGGAAGGACTCAACAATTGTATGATGTGCTCCTCCATTTTAGGCCTTTAAGGCTTTTACTAGTGTTTTTATTAAGTTTAAAGACATTTGGACCTTTTTATGAGTTAGCATTTTATGGTCTATTAGTTTACTTTTTTTTTTACCTTAGGTTAATTTCTTTATTACTTTAAAAACATATGTTAAGTTTTGGTAGTGTGTTTACTTTAGGCTTAAATAAGTTTATTTGTGTTTACTTTGGACTTAAGTAAAGTTAACTTGAGTCCTAATTATTTTAGGTTTTCTTTAAGGCTATTTAAGGAGGCTTATTTCTTATAGACAACTCAGATTTGAGATTTTAAGTTTTTGACAATGAGATTTGAGTTTTTGATAATTAGAATTGAACCTCTTTTGTGAGATTCTCTTTAAAGTTTTTGAAAAACTTTATGACTTGTCAAAGGGATTCAATTTATTAAAGAATTTTATCCTTTGTAACATGATTCTTCATTACTTGTCACTCATCTTCTACTTTTTAAAGTGTGACGTAATTCTTATTCTATTGCATTTTGGTTTACCAAATTTTAGGATAATCCATCAATTAGATTCTCACTCTTTTTGCTTAGCTATATTGAATCTAATCTTATAAGAGATTTGGATGATAGAAAATCAACTTCATGTTATGTGTTTATTTATGGAAGTTCGAGTGTGTTTTAATGTAGCAAAAAGCATGATACTATTTCATTTTCAACTACAAAGGCAAAATACAAGGTTGTATCTCTTGCGGTTCAAGAATATGTTTGGCTTTAAAGACATGTTGAGGATATTCATTCTTCTACTATTAAGCCAACCATGATTTTCGGAGACAATCAAAATACAATAAAACTTATAACTAATCTAGTATGTCATACAAGAACTAAACATATTGAATTGGAGCGTCATTTCATTTGCGAAAAAATCCTTGATGGTACTCTTTAGGTTACAGAAATTCAAAATAAAGAAAATATTATAAACATATACACTAAGTTATTCTCTAAAGGACAACTTAAGCTATTAAGGAAAAAGCTTGAAGTAGTATCAAAAGTCATTTTAAGGGGAGTGTTGATTATATCAGAGTGATTTATGATATTAAGAGTATTTAGTCAAAAATCTTTTCATATTTGCTTAGGTTCATGATGCATGTAATTGATAGCTATTAAGTATAGTTATTATATATGTAGTTTGGGTTCTTGATGCATGTATTTCCTAAGAGTCATTTAGTAGTTACTATCTTTTGTCAAGTCCAAAGTTATCTTAATCTAGTCAATTGTAAAATCATTTATGGAGTCTATAAATGTGTGTCTTATAATGTGCATTCAATCAATCCATATCAAAGATTAAGTTTCATCAGTAAATAAAAAATTTTCTATATTATTTTTTATTATCTATCTTTTAGGTTTGTTCATTTTGTGCAATTGTTTATCTTTAACTCTTGGTTAACAATCTTGGACTAGTGTAACTTAGTTTCATTATGATTTTTTTTACAAAGAGTATAAGAAAGGAAGAAAGAGAAAAAGGGAGATAGGGGAGAAAGATAAGGAAAGAGAAGGAGTTGGAGCTCTCTTAGACCAAGTAATGAGGAATGATTTTGATGAAGATAGAAGAAAAAACTTTTTTTAATTATTTTTGGTAATAAAATATGATAGGAAGGAGAGGTTCCTTCAATCCTACTAAATAGGGAACTGATAGTATGTTGGGGACTAGTAAAGGCCCATTTAGAGGTTAGTACGAAGTCCAATTTAATCAAAAGGTAGTGACTTAACTATATTAAGGAAATAAAAAGTTAAAGATTCAAGAGAAGAAAAAGAAGTGAAATGGGTGAAATGTGAAGATGGGGGGTATAAAGGAAAGCTCTAAGATATTTTGTGGCAAGGATTAACTAATCTATAATTCTTGTATTATATATAGATTTTGTTAATGGTTTTAATTCAATTCTAAGCCTCTAACAATTTATTAACAAGAGTTTTGAAGTTTTATAACTATAAAGCATCTATCAATTAGTTTAAATGTTTTCAGGAGTCATTTGCACTATAAAAGAATTATTGGATGATTAAAGATCGAAGATAGATGTTCAAGTGATATTGAAAATCAAGGTTCCTTAAGAATACTTAGTACACAAGATGAGTACATTTAAATAGGTTGTAAAATGCTTCATCTTAGTTTGAGCAAAGGTAACCATGTGATAGATGTAATTAAACTTGAGATAAGCACCAGTCATAAAACTTCAAAATCAAAAGATTGATAGAAATATAGATAACATGACAAATAGGACATGGGTCAAGTTGGGTGGACTCAATGAATAGGAGAGAAAGAGAGAGGGCAAGAGCTACTTTAAACATTGAACATTGACCAAATAATGTAATAAGGTATAAATGGATACAATTCTACTAATGACACGCCTAAAATAAGTCACAATTATACATGCTCAATAGTAGATTTTATAAATTCAAGTAATAACTTTTTTAAATTCAAGTAGTAATTTCATAATAAGAAATTCATAATATTTTTCACTTCTTATTAAAAAAAATTACTATAGAAGTTTAAGAAAGTTGCTACCTAAATTTGAAAAGTTATTATTGGTGTGTACTAGGCATGATGTGTGAAATGTCTCTAGACTCTTTCAATTGGATAATAAGCTTAAGAATGTGGTAAAAGAATTAGAAAGGAATTAGATACCAAGATCTTAGGATCAATTATTTTATTATTTTTAAATTAGTAGTATAAATTTTTTCTTTATTATTTTATTAATCCTTAAATTCGTAGTATAATTTTTTTCATCTAACTAAAAGAGTGGAAGTTACTAACCTCCATATGTAAATGTAGAGCTTAGTGATCCCTATATACATATACATATACATATATGTGTACACACATATATAAGCATATCAAATGAAAGCATTATTTTAATATGATAGATGAGATGAGAGAATTTTAGCCATTAGATATTCAAATATAAAGTCATGTAACTTTTTTAAGTGATCATCTCTTATATAATAGTATCCTATTTTATATTTTCATTATTTATTGATAAAAGAACCAACGTCTAAAGTCTAACTAGAATAAACACATTTTTAATTGATGTTTTAAGTTTCTTTATATTTAAAAAAAATCACCACTTTATTATATGCATTGATTTCCATTTTAATCAACATCTATAAGGTGATGTGATTTCTACATTTTGTAATAGTCAAATTATCATAATTTTTGTACAAAGATTAAGGTTTAATAGAAGTTACCTTGTTAGAACTCTGGAATTTACTCTCCAAGATCTTTCATACCTCTGTTGATGTCTTTGCTAACATGATGTTATGCCAAAAAATAATTTAAATAAATTTGAAATAATTATTCAATTTTCCAAAACTTATTGAAAGGAAAATTGGAAATTGTAGTGAGTTTGTAAGCTCAAATAACATAAAGGAAACATATCAATTATAGACTTTTTTAAGGAGTTTTGGAAGGTGTTAAAACCTTAATATATTCAATGTGGAATGCTTATAGTATAAATGAAAACTCTAAAAATTTTATTTTTATAAAACTTAAACCAAGTTGAAAACATAATTATTATGGCTGAAAATTTCAAATTTTACACTCATTGAAACTTTTATGAATTTAACTAATTTTTTTGTGAAGATTTCACTATTAAAGGACATCAAAAATGTTATTTGGAATTAGTTAAAAAAAATGTTCTAAAAACCCTTAAATATGAAGTTATTAATATATTCTTACATGAAAAATATCTAGATATTTTGATAAGAGAATTTCTTTGTTTACATTTTGCCTTAAATGGGTGGTGATCGTCCACCCCCTATCTCCCTTTTATTTTGCTTCTCCACTTCATCTTCCTCACTTCCTCACTCCATCTTTCACCATTGTAGCTAATGTAAGCTTTCTCTCACTAGGATTCCTAGAGTTTTACCTTTCCATTTTTATGAAATCTACATATATGTATTTGTTTTACTCCTTTGTTAATCCTAGACAATTAGTTTCCAATTTTATTAGGTAGAATTAAATTTTTGACCTTTATAATATTTATGCTGTTGTTCAACCCATTTTAATGCATAAAGATTTCTAAAAATGAAAGCTCAAATCTTTATCCTATTGTTGTAATATTATTTTTGGAGTTGAAATTTGTTAAAGTGGGTGAAAAAGGTTAAGGAAAAATCAAATCCTAACTCATTTTTTACTATCTTCTTAGTTAAAGAGAACTTAGAGTAACAATAATCCATCCCAAACCAAACACCATTAAAAAGTACTTGTAAATGACTTTCCATTTAATTTACAACTATTTACATGATTTTCTTACTTTGTTATCTTTATGTGAGAATAGTTGTGTACCTATCTAATTGTCTAAAATTGGTGAGATATTGATAAAATAGAGAAATTAATTAATTTGAATCGATGGCAATTATGCTTATGTGGTGAAATTTTCTTAGGGCAAAATATTGGATTATGATTGTACTCGTGAGAAATGGTATGATATGATGATGTGGGATGGATTAAATTGAATGAGTTTATTAAGGAAGTTATTAATTGGTTTTGACATTTTTTTAAGCTATTGATCTTGATGAATTCATCAACAATCTTCCTAAAATTTACAATCATGTGTGCTCTTAGAGAAGCTATCCTCTTTCTTGAATTTGATTATTTATATATCTTCTACTAACCGTTGAAGGTTTTTGAAGTTTTAAGGACTATGATTCTTTATAAAATTGCATTATATGATCCACTAGTAACATCCTACTAATTGGAATATTTGCTTGTTTATGGTGATAAAAAATTGGTTATATTAACCAAGTTAATATGTAAAATTGTCAATAACCATCATGTTTAAAAAAAGGTTCAAGACAAAATGAGCTTAAATCACAAACACAAAAGAAAAGGAATATGAAGTTTAAATCAACCTAAGGTTTCATTTATTTGTGAAAATATAATTTCTATAAAAAATATCATCAGCTTGTATATAAATAAAGGAGTTATTTGTCACTTATATACATTGTGATTAAAAAAATGATATATAGTAATATAGAAATAGAGGAAAATAACTTTCTATTTAAAATAAATGATATTATATTCCATCACACTCTATACATTAAGTATTGAATAAATAAAATATTTTCTATTATCTCAATATTTTATAATCATATTTCTATGAAAAATAATTTTTGACAAAACAAAAGGACTTGAAATGCCATTCCAAATTAAGTAAACCCCAATCCTAATTAAATGTGAAATCAATTAGGATGTAAAAAATTATTTATTTCAAAATGATTTGCCCTAGATAAACCTTGTAGATATAAAAATAAAAATAAATTCTAACCTTAAAAAACCTAAAAAAAAACTCAAAATAAGAAATGGACCAATTCATGAGTTACTTTTATCTATTCCAAGATTAGACTCAATTAGTCAACTTTATACTCATATAAAAGCAACCTAAATGACTATTGAAGGCAGTGTTTATGTAAACAATGGTTCAAAATCGAAATGGATTTATCCATTTTACACCTCTACAAGTTAGCAACATAGCAAAAGAGTTATTCTAAATAGATTTTACCATTACACAGCATCCTTTGACTTTCAAAAAATTTTCATAACTTTTTAGCATACATGATATTCTGAAAGCAAATTGATCCTTTAATTTTTCCTTAAATTAGTTGAAATTAGAAAGCATCTACCTTTGTAAAGTACTAGATAAAAGGAATCATTCATATTCAAACAAGTGCTGTTACAATATTTTTTTCATGTGAGAAAGATATATGGTTTCAATTTAAATATCCTAAAAATAACTTTTAAGAGAATCTTTGACTTTTTTTTGCACATAGTTACTAATAAAGCAATATTTACTTAAATTTGTTTCATTATCAAAACTTAACATAGATTTGACTATATTTTATTACTGAAATGCTTCTGAATATATTCCAACAATATGATGATGTTGGATGAATTGAATTGAATGAGTTTGCTAAGAAGGTTATTAATTGTTTTTAAATTTTTTAAGCTATTGATCTTAATGAATTCATAAATAATCTTCTTGAAATTTACAAAGTTCATGTATCCTTTCAATGAGGCTATTTTCTTTCCTAAATTTGATTGTTTATATATCTTTTGCTAACAGTTGAAGATTTCCTAAAGTTCTAAGGACTATGAGTTTCTACAAAATTACATTATATGATCCATAGGTAATATCCTACTAATTAGGATATTTGCCTATTTATGGCAATAAAAAATTAGTTATATTTGTATTCTAGAACTCTTATTTTATGCTTTATTTTCACGATAGTAGTTTTGTGTAATGTAATATATCTATGTTTTGTAAATATTTCACAATAAATATTGATTATATAAATCATTATTTCATCGAAACTTGTACTTACATTTCTATGGATTATTTTTCAAGCATTTAGGTAAGGTTGTAAAGTTACCAGTAACCATCAAGTATAGTATATGTGAGTTATTTGCATCAACCTATGATTGAATTCTATTTATACGATAATCCATGTGAGACTTATAGGAATAAAATTAACCTAGATAATTGAGAAAGAGAAATTCTAAATTAGCATGTTAATCTTGTGAAGTTGATCCAATGTTAGTTTCTCATTGGTCACGACTATTAAGTTGAGTTATGACATTATTATATAATTTTATATAGTATTGGAAGTTGGTTA
This sequence comes from Sindora glabra, assembly GCA_020226215.1. Classification (NCBI taxonomy): domain Eukaryota; kingdom Viridiplantae; phylum Streptophyta; class Magnoliopsida; order Fabales; family Fabaceae; genus Sindora; species Sindora glabra. The sequence goes on along the minus strand of CM035234.1, from coordinate 59,760,178 downwards.
TATCTCAAATTTTATGCGAACAAGTATTAATATTGTAAATTTACTTATATATCAATTCTCAATTATATACCAATCCTCGTGTTATGAATGATATTTTTAATTTCTTTTACTATTACAATACTTAAAGTATATTTAGCCAAGTGAAAATGAAAAAGAACATTCTATTGAAACCTTTGTCTTTGTTGGACAAATGCTTCTTCCTATTGCTATTGATAGCATTCTAACATATTAAATATCTCATCTTCCTTTTCCTATTTGTCATATATTCCAAGTTTTTATTTCATTATTGGCTAGGTGATGACAAATCTCTTTATTTCTTTACTTTGTTTCTAGTTTCTATATTTGCAAATTCCTTACATTTCTCGACTGCTAATTAGAGCTCTAGTTGAGAGATTGTTTGTGCTTCTGACATTATGCACTTGTTTTTTCTAATAGACACTTGATGGCTAGATCGAGCTTAACTATTTGATGAATAGAATTTCATCACTTCATCCATTATCACTAGTTTTCTCCTCGGATATTGGATAAATTTTGGTTAATATTTGTGCTTTAAAATTTTAATAGCTAGAAGTTGTATTTGGGAATTGGTTTTAGTTGTTGAGAGAAGTGTTTGTGCCTTGATATTATTATTTGGATCTATTTTATAATTGTCTATATTTAGATCATAGTTTTGATTTCAAGTTTGGTGCACTCTACTTTAAGTCGCTAAGTTGTGTGGTATAATCTGCTTCTAGTTAATGGTAGTGTAAGAAAACATATTCTATATTTTATTGCTTCAATTCTATTATCATGGTTTGGTGGTTTTATTAGTTTGCTATTCTACTATTGGTTTTCCTTCAAATTTTTTTTTGAGTTGTATATATGACAAGTAAATAATTTCATTTGGGATTTAAGAAAAGCTTCCTCTTTTAAAGCTTTAAATATATGAATGATAAAAAGAAACGCCTAAAAAAAGAGAATAAATTAAAGCATCCTTTAGAATTTGAGGTGGAGTACCCAACTTGTATTGACCCAAAGATTATCACATTTCAAGTAGTTTTGGAATTAAAGTAGCTTGAAAAGTGATTATTTAAATGAGTTGCCTTGTATTTCTAATGTTGTTAATGACTTATGTCATAGTGGATCAATTTTCTTTGATGTTTTGTCTTCTATGTTAAATAAAAGATATTAAACGTAGTTAGGACTATAAAATTTGGAAAAGGATAAGTTACAAACAAACAAGTTGCTAAATTACAAATGCATATTAAGAAGTTGACATAAAAAAAATGATAGATTCAATAAGCAAGTTGCTAATCTGAATAATAGATTAGGTGAGCTTACTGATAATGTTAAAGCATTAGAAGATTAGAAGATTAGAAGATATAGTTACACAATCAAATGCAAATCCTCCAACAACAAAGTAATCGCAATCCCTTTATGTTGTGTTTAGATAAAACATTTTGGAAAAACTAAGGATTTTAAAGTTTTACATTTGAAAAGGAACAACTTTACTTAGTTCTTTTGAATGAGAAATGGTAGTCAATATAGTTTTCAAAAATAAGCGTAGAATTTGTAAAATGACACCTATTTTGGTTGAATTTAAAATGTCAAATTTGGTAGCTTAAATTCTTTACTTAAAATGCTTAAGTAATTTATAAGATCTATTTAATTATTATCAAACAAAACATTTTAGCTTATAAAATTTAAATTCTTTAGTAATTAAATTACCAACTTTAATTTCCAAATGCAAATACAACATTAATGACAATCTCAAAAAATTAGTTCTACTAAATGATTTGAAGTATTTATTGTTGAGGAGGTAGGCCATACTTTGATGATTTTTTTTTTTTTTGAATGAAAGTTTAAGGAAGGTGTGTAGCTTTGATAAAGATTGGGCCTGAGTTATCCCTTCAATCTACAAAGTTATCCATGAACCCTTTTGTGTGGTAGCTTTATTTGACATACTTTAGTTCACCTTTAAGCTAACTTAGTTATCACAACATCTTTACATTTAACTACTTTAGGTTCGCCTACAAAAGTGAAGGATTGTATTCTAAATGCCAATTTTAAATCTCATGTTCTACAAATATCATATTTTCAAAAGGCTATCCAACAAAAATTGGTTACGAATCAAGTTACTCTACAAAGGAAAGTAGACTTAGAGATGTTCAAACCAACAAAAGTAGATTATAATGTTTTGCAACCCTTAGGAAGGAATAATCAAAAACAATTTTGGAGATCATTAAAAATTCAACGCAAATTATTAAGTAAGTCTTGTGCTATAAGAAATCTTTGCAAATGGTAGTTTCCATTCATGTCTCCTTTTATACTATTTGCCACCAACATGGTTACTTTATTACTTTCCACTTTATATTTTAAGTTTCTTTCTTACTCCTTTGTATATTGTTTTCTCTATAACAAGGGGGGATTCTATTACTTATAATGTGTTGGAATTTCACTTTGATTGATATCAATGTTTACCTATTTTTCTTAACATACAACTCATTGTATCCTGATGTAGATGTAATATCAAGCCATCTTTAAAAGAATAATAAATCATGTTGATTTCTTATATATTTATTATTTTTTATTTTAATAACTTATTGCATAAATTTAATTTAGATCCCAAGCAATTAACTTAATCATGAATCTAAACTATTGGAAAAAAATATCTCACAACCAAATCTTTAACATAAGAGGAAAAAAAAAATCACGGTTGATCAACAATTGTATACAAAAACTCTAATCTCATCATTTTTTTTTAAATTATTATCATCACTTTATTATTTCTTAAAAAATTTGATTTGCACGGTTAGCAGCATGTCTTGACAAAGAAAAACCTTTGCAGCATGTCGACTTCACAATGATCAACGGTTATTACTGCCCTTTCCAAAGTCAGCAATTTTTATTGATCGGTTACTATAAAACGAGGCCGCAGAAGAGTGGATAGGCTTAATTGTCTTTCTGCTCTCGCCGGCTACAGTGATTTCCGACGGCGGCGAGCCTTTCCACTTCCGCCGCCGGACCGGACTATCCATCACCATCGGGTTCAAGCATAACGCCATGCCCGATAGGCTCTTTCCAAGCCCTGGCAGTGGCCTCAGGGCTGTCGGCACCGCTACCGTCGCTGTCTTCTGCCATCTCGGGGAGCATTCTGAATCATCATCATTGCAATTTTCACTAAAATTATCACATTTGGTTGGCGACTTACCACAATCCTGCTGGTCAATCCTCTGTTCTTCGGCATTGATTTTTTCATTTCTCCTCGCCGGAATCTGCCGGCCTGATGGAAAAATCATTGAATACCATGACGAAGAATTTTCCGATGAAGATGGTTCACATGGATCGCGAGTATGATCGGATTCCAATTTATCTAATTTGACTCTGAAAAAATTCGAGAAAGCCCAAAGCTTTCCCCACTTTTTCCCGTTCGGAACCGCATTGCCATCAGAACCAGCAGCGCCGCCGTGGTTGCCATAATGACCAGGTCCTGCTTCGCCATTTTGGCCCTGCCAACGAGCTTTTTTCGAATTGCCGTTGGAGGCGTGAGCCGACGCAGACTCAGGGAAAATCGGCAGAGGTGGACAATCATCGGAAGCCACGGCGGCCTGTGAATCAGATCGCTCCGGTGACTCTGATTGGGATGGGGCAGCTATGTAGGCGAGAAGACGCTCCCGGAGGCAAGAGGCACAGATGCCGTCGGAGCTGCTGACGTCCGCCGGGTGCTTCTTACACCTCATTTTAGTTTAAACCTTCATGCCTTCTATACGACGGCGCTTTATGACGGTTGTGATGCCTTCTTCCTTTGAAAAGGAGTGGAAAAGGGAGAGGGATTGAAGGAGAAGGCAGAAAGGTTTGTCTTTATTTTTAGGAGAGGAGGAGTATGTCAAATCTTTATTAAATTTAGAGAGAGAAACATCAGACGAAAATATAGAGAGACGAAGTGTGTGGTCAAAGTCAAAATGTGAAAAATGCCTCGGTAGGGGATTGGCGAGGCCAAAATTGTTATCCAATGCAACAAAATAAAGTGAAGACTCCTTGAAATAATTTGAACTAACGATTCTTTTAAAAGTTCTCCCATCGAAGCATATATTATTTATGTGTGGTATATTATTAAATTTAATTATATAATAAATTAATTTTTTAAATTAAAATTTATATATTATATAATAATATATTAATAATTAAATTTGATGGTATATTAATATATTATTATATTAATAATGTATTATAAATTTCTTCTTTATCAAATTACGTAGGTACTTTTTAGAATATTTTAAAGATTTTAAAATGTGAGGTTACTTAATAAATTTTAAAAGTATTAAACTAAAATTATTTAATCATAATTTTTTATTTTTAATAATGTAATTAAATAATTTAAATTTAATATTTTTATAATTTTCATATCATCCTAAATTTTAAAATTCTTGAAATACTTAAAATTCACCTTATTCATTATTGTCGTAAAAATTATATTTTTTTATTAAGAATATTATTGTCATATAATACTCATGCTACATTTCATTTTAATATTATTTTCATGTATTAAATATAATTATAAAAATATTTTTCTATTTTATTCTCATTCTTATTTTTATTTCATGATATATATATACATTTTTCTTATATTATTATTTTTTATTTTTATATAATTATATAAATTATGTACAATAAAATTTAAAATAAAAAAATTAAACAATTTATATTTTTCAAATTTTATTATTTTTTATAAATCAAATAATATATTTTAATATGTAAATATATTATTATATTTTTAAAAAATTATTATTTTTATTAAATACCAGCCTAGCATGGACTTAGTCACGTTCATTACGGTGGTAAAAGGGTCAAGGATTCGTCAAACAGTCATAAATGCAAATTTTGAATGTTGTTGTTGTATTAAAAACGGCGGGTAAAAATAAATTTTGTAATTAATCACCGTAATGAATAATTAAAAAATTTGAAAGACCACCCTTTCAAAATTGGAAATATAAACATGAAGTTATAATCATTTAAAAATAATACACTAACAACTAAACTTATTTTCGAAATATTTCTTCAGGTGTTGAGAGTTTCGTATCAAGTAACATTCGATGCTTTTTAAAAAGTTTTGCTCTTCTGCATATTTCAAATTTGAAACAAAATTTATGCATAAAAATTTAATAAATAAATAATCAAATTAGAAACGGATTTTGTGAATCATTGATTTTTATCGCAATCAAAATAAATTTTAGTTTCAAAAATTGGAAATTTCTATTGTAAACAAATTGAAATAAATTTTAATTTTTTTTAAACTTAACATTGGCATAAATTTAATATTGTAACTTTTCTACTAGACTTCTTATTTTCTCATTTTACCTTCTATATATTTGACTTTCTATTTTTATTCCATATGTATATATATGCACACACTCTATGGAAACAATTCATCATTATAATGTACTGTTGGTCAAAGCTGTAACTTTTTATTATATTTAAATTTTCACAAAAATGATTACTTAACCATGCCGACTTTATTTTTCACTTAAAAAGTGTCACTTGACAAAAAAACAATCTTAACATCTTTTTTTTGGTAGAAACAATCTTAACATCTTTGGAGCTTGATGTTTTATATTTTATAAGCTTGATATTTTATTTGTAAGCTATCTCTAATTACTAGTTGGCTAATCATGCAGGGAACTTGATTTCTTAAAGGATTGAGTAATAAACTATATTTAATATATTGAAATTTACATTTTATATTTTAATTTATTTATTATAAAATTTGAAAAAATAATTCAATATAAAATATTTAACTTTTTAAAAAATTGAACTCTCTATAATATTACTTTAATAATTTTTATTTTTGAAGGTTCTCGATAATCCATCTTAGATCTTTTTCATCATCATTTATATATTGTTTTAGTCTCACCATTTATATATTGTTTTAGTCCAGTGGCTATAACTTGTGTTGATTTATGTTGTCAAGATTTCAAAACTCATCATATTGTTGTTGGTTTAAATTCCTTTTATTGTCATTTTTGTTTATAGCCATCTTTCTCTTCCAACCCTATTCACAATCAAGACATTTGATTGACAAAACGTTATATAAAATGTATAAGCTTTTTAAAATTAGAAAATAAATATATTGTTGGATGATTACAAATAGTAGAAATAAGATTTTTCAAAAAATTGTATTTCCAAAAAAATGGGAAAAGTTGCTTATCTATGCATTCCCTAGGTATCAAAAAAAATTTTGCAAGAACTTTTGCATATTATTATTAATCAAATGGTTCTGAACACTTCTAAAAGGTTTAGAAGAGAATTTATCTTTTGCAAATTCAACTTGCCACAGAACTTTATTTTCAATATTTACCAAATGACTTAAGAAAAGGATTTGAAGATGCATATTTAATTTTATCAAGAGAGGGAAAAAGTTATAAAGAATATAGTGAGAAAAGAAACAATATATAGAATGATATGATATTCTTGAATTGTTTAAGAGAAAATGTCTTAAACTTATACCATTTCATAGAAGGAAAAAACATAATTACAAGATTAATTATAATCCTTAAAAATTAGTTAATTATAATCTCAAGTTATGATAAACATATCTTCAATGATCTTCCATAAACACAACTATATTTGTTATAATTAACCACCCTATCTCTATACATTTGATATATGAAATATAGATATTTAACACTTCTAACACAATTTGAATATTCAACATTTCTTCCTAAACTATAACTTGAAATTATTAAATTAAACAAAACAAGCAAAATTTCATCTTCACAAGAATTTTAGTGATCAACAAAAGGCATGCACTCTCTTTGAAGCTAGATGTTACCTTCAAAATAACGTTTGACATCCAAAAGATAAAAGTATGCCTAATAAGTGGTAGCTAGAATGCCTTTAATTGAAAATTTTTAATATCTATAATGATAAACTGACTTAGAAAATGTGATAGATGGAATGCATAATTAAGAAAATGTGAATACTTGATCAAGTAAGAAAATGTGATAAATGGAATAACACATTGATCAAGTAAATGTGATAATGAGAATGATTATTTCAACTTTAATTTTAATACTTATTGAATTGAAACAAAATATTTGTCTAATAATGAACCTAAATAGGTTAGGTTTAATAGATTATTTTCTAAACATACAAGGCTAGTGTAAACATGTGCTAGCCCACAAACGAACTTTCTCTCTCTCCCTCTCCCCTTTTCTTTCTCTTTCTCTCTTTTATTTTTTGCCACTTTCAATGTCCCTAATCCTATCCTCCATGTTGCACTATGTTTAAAAAAAGTTTCATTGCAAAATAAGCCTAAATCACAAACACAAAAGAAAAGAAATTTGAAGTTTGAATCAACTTAAGGTTTTGCTTATTTTTAAGAAGATATTTTCTATAAAAATATATATATCATTTGCTTATATATAAATAAAGGAGTCATTTTTCACCTATGTACATTGTGAATTAAAAAAAAGTAATGTATAGTAACATGGTAGTAAAGGAAAATAATTTTTTGTTTAAAATAAATGATATTATTTTTCACCACACCCCATGCATTTAATATTCAATAGCTAGAACATTTTATGCCATCTTAATATTTTATAATTATATTTTTAAAGAAGATGGTTTTTGATAAAACAAACAAAGCTTATGGTAGCATTTAGTTGATAGAATCAAACATTATTGAGAATATGATTCCTAAAAATTTAATTCATGGGATATGACATTATCATATTTGATTCAATTGGAAATATTCTTAAGAATGTTATAATATTATATTTTAATTATTTTATAATTTTTTTAAAAATATTATTAAATTAACAAAATTTTTCTCATTGAAATTAAGTAGTCAATAAAGATTAATGGTGATTAGCAATTAGTGGTGCTCGATGGTGCAATAGGGACAATTAACGATAATGGGTAATGGTCAGGGGTGGGTGGTGATCGACAATGGTCACTAGTGATTTATCGTAATAGTGGTAATAGTTAATAATGATTATTGATAGTAGATAAAGTGATGGCGATAATGATCAATGGTGGTGGGTAGTGGTAAATAGTAATAACTAATAATAGATAATGGCCAATGATGGGTGGTAGTGGGCAATAGTCATTGATAGTAGGTAATGGTGAGCAATAATCATTGATAGTGGATAGTGATCAATAGTAGTGACCAGTGATGAACGATGGTTTGTAGACAATGATAGATGGTGGCCAATGATAGTTAATAGTGGTAGGTGATGATGAAATAAGATGTTAATAGTAGTAAGGTTTAAATGAAAAGGTATCCAAAATAGTCTATTTGTATTATTAAAATATTCTCATAACATAGAAATGTAGGATATCTATCTTCCCCAAGGGAATATTTTGAAGAAATATTAAGTTAAAAATATTTTTAAAAATATTTTTCTTAAATTTGAATGAAACATAGGAATATAACATTCCTTTGAAGCATTCTTGAAAATGCGAGAAGATTTCACAAATCAAATGCATCTTAAATACCATTCCAAGTCATGCAAATCCCAATCCTATTTAAATTTAAAATCAATTAGGATGTAAAAAATTATTTGTTTCAAAATAATTTAGCCTAAATAGACTTTTTCAAAATAAAAATAAAATTTTAACCTTAAAAAACTCTAAAAATAAAAATAAAAAATGAACCAATACATGGGTTCTTCTTATCTATCCTAGAATTAAACTTGACTAGAGAACTTTATACTTGTATAAAAGCAAGCTTAAATCACTATTTAAGGTGGTGTTTGTGTTGACAATGGTTCAATCTAATTGGATTCATGCATTTCACACTCCCAACAAGCTTATAGTTAAAATGCTATCTAGCATAATATTCCTCTTGCATAAATCCACTCTTGTTGAGGAATTCTTGTGTTGTAGTGCATGTTGGCATGAACCATCCAATTTTAGGTGCATTAAATACAAAACAATAAGTAACATTATATATAAATTAAAAATTAAATCATATATTTAATTAACTTTCAATATAAACATGCAAAATTCATATATCCAAAACTATTGTATATCTATGTCATGTTTATATAGACACTGTTTTGATTAAATTTAAGGGGAAAACACCAAGAAAGATATGAAGATAGAGTGTGTAGTCAAAGATGTAGAAAAAAAAAACTTTCTAAGGGCTAGGAAAGCCAAAGTTATGATCCAACACAAAACAAAGAGGCAAAATGAATTGTGTATGAATATATTATAGAGTATTGATAATAAAGAAACAATAGCAAAAAGACAAAACATAAAATCCTTGAAATAATTTGGACTTATGACTTTTTGAAACGTTCCTACACCTTTAAGCAAATTATCCATTATGGTGCTAAAAAGTTCAAGAACTTTTTAAAGAATCATAAGGCCAAATTTTGAATGTTGTGAATGCATAAAAAAATGTTGGAAAAAGGTAATTTTTTGTAATAATCACCATAACAAGTAATTAAAAAAATTGAAGCACTAGTCAAAATTGGAAATATTACATTTTTTTCCATTTTTTTCTTACGAGAGGTGAAAAGGTACAAATCCTAAATTTCAAACTCAACTTTACATGAATCATATCTTCAAGAATAATGACAAGCACTCAAGAGGTGAATTTAATCTTCTATCATTAAGCAATTGCTTCAAGCATCCGAGGCAATATTATGAGCAATTTTATTATGTTTTTTTGTACACACGTTGGAATATAACTAGGCAATCCAAGATCAATATCTCCATAATCTGCATAACTAAGCTTTTGTAGGGGTGGTACATTAGATTTTACATATTAATTTCCCTTGCTAACTTTAAACCAAGGAAGATCCCATGCAATTTAATAGCTAAAGGTCTTCTTGATTGAAAATGTTATGTTTTATAATCATTTAAAAATAATATGGTAACAAATAAACTTATTTCAAAATGTAATTTTAGATATTGAGAATCTTTGTCAACTAAGATTAAATATTTTAAAAAAATTTTATTCTTCTTTACATCAGAAGTTGATCTCAAATTTTTTCTATAAGTAAATTTAGTCTATTAGAAAAAAAAAAGTAAATTAGAAATGGATTTAATTAATCATTAATTTTTATTACAATTGAGATAAATTTTAGTTTTATGAACTAGAAGTTTACATCACAAATGAATTGTCATAAATTTTAAAATTCTTTGAAATTTAATATTTGTATAACTCTTTTTTGTAATATTGGCATAAATTTAATATTCTAACTTTTTCTAGATTTCTTGCTTCAGAATATTGGCATAATTATTTATTATATGATTTTTTGGGATTTATCTTTTTGTATATTTTTCTCATTTCAACTTTTATATATTGTACTTTGAATTTTTAGGAAAATATTATAGGTATCTAAATAAGATTGAAAATTAATTTCTAAAGTTTTTATATCCATTGGATTGAACTTTACAAATTTACTACACTATCCTATATTTAATAAGAACCTTTGATTTTTATTCAATATGCAATTTTAAATCTTATTTTTTATATATATAATTTTTATTCAAAATATATATTATTATGTAAACTATTCACATTATAATGCACATTTGGTTTAAGTTGTATTTTTTATTATTTTTAAATTTTGATAAAAGTGATCATGTAACCATTAGCTTTATTTTTTTTTTTATTAAAATGGTGCTGACTGGACAAAATACAACATCATTTGAAGTTATTGCTTTCTTTGCAAACCATCTCTTATTAATTAGTTTTATTTTTCTAAGGTTGTCTATGATCCTTCTTAGATTGTTTTCTTAGTCATTTATATTATTGTTTTAATAGTTAACCATATATTATTCTTTTAATAGTTGACCAAAAAGAAAATATTGTCTTAGTTCAAAATGTGGTAGTTTTATGAATGTCATTTGCCAACGTGTGCTGACTTATGTTGTAAAGATTCTTCAACTCTTCATGTCTTTGTTTTAAATCTTTAATGCTAATTTATCTTAATGGCCATCTTTCCCTTCCAATGACATTGAAGATTAAGAGATCATTATAGAAAGTTATAAAAGAAGTTTGACTTCTTGTAAGTGTAACTTCTTAAAGAGTACTAGGTAATTATGTTATTGGTTGATAAAAAAAATTAACAAAATAGGAAAAGTGAGACATTAGAAAAAAAATATTTCTAATAAAATATGAGAAGTTATTTACTCAAGCATCTTTTATATATGAAGAACTTCTTGTAGGGATGTTAACGACCTTCAAGTCTGTAAGCCAAACAAGCTAATTTACAAATATTTTTATGGATCAAACTAGAAAAATTAGGTTAGTTGAAAAATAGGTCTAAGTAAATTTGATCCAGGGAGTTATAGACTGGTCTTAAACATAAAAAGGCTAGTTTACAAGCCTAAATAGGCCCCAATTATTTTTTTTAATTTTTTTATATTTAATAATTTAAATAATATTTATGTTAATAAATAAATTAGTAATTATTTTTGCATCATAATTCAATTGTAAAAAATTAAATAAAAATGCTCAAAATAATTAAAGATAATAAAAATAAAAATAAATAATAAAATTGATAAATACAAAAATAAAAAATAAAATTTAGTAACATAAAAGTGAAATAATAAATATAAAAAATATAAAATAATAAAACTAAAATATAAAAATTAAAAAAATTAAAGAAACAGGTTAGCTTATGGACTATATTGGGCTAACTAAAATAGGCCCACTTAAAAAGTAGGCTTTAGTGAATTAGGCTCATGTAGGCTTTTACTTCATCTGATCTGGTTTGTCTGTTAAATACTCCTAACTTCTTATAGGAACTTTTAATTTTTATTTTTTACCTATGGCAAAGCTACATATGTGCTTGGGGTAGCTTTAACCACCCTAAACTTAAGGAAATTCATAAAATTTTCCTTTTGTTTCCTTTATTTTTATGAAAAGTTTAGGTTTAGCCCCTCCAAAATAAATAAGTTTCCATATAAGTCCTTAATAAAATTTAATCTGACCCTTTAATGTTTTCGCTTTAACTTCATCCTTATGTTTTGTCAGTAACTTTTAAGCATCTATGGGAAGTTCATAAAAAAATTTACTTTTTAAAAAATTTAGCTTTTCATAAAAACTTACATCCAATATCAACTAAACAACTTTGAAAAGGAAAGATTCCCAAATGCACTTTTAAATTTATTGAGGGAAGGGGAGAATAATAAAAAGTTTAGTGGGAAGAGAAAATATAAATAAAATTGATATGACTAGCTTAGATAGTTTAAAAGGAAATGTCGTAGCCTTTTATTATTTTATAGAAGAAAAAACATAATTACATGGTTAATCATAATTCTTAAAAATAAGTCAATTATAATCCCAAGTTAGGTAACCACATCTCTGAAAATCTCCAGTAATCATAATAATATCTATTATACTTAATCACCATATCTCTATACATCTAATTGTTGGGAATTCGGATTATCACATGCAGCGGAATTTTAAATTTTGATCCGAATTCTACCTAGGATCCATGCAAAAAGCATAAGTCAATGATTAGGGTTTTACCTATTAGGCACTCGTGTTTCTACTGATCAAAACTTGAGAGCGGATGAATCAAACGCCGACCAGAAGGTACAGCGTCTCTACGGTATCCACACGGAGTGAACAACGACCTCTCACCCTCCACGCGTCTGCTAGGATGCGTTTTTCTCTCTAAGAATTAGGATTGGATGTTTTCTAAGTGATTTAGGGTTTATATGGAAGCTTAAAACGTGATTTTTAAGTACTGTCCTCAAGTCCCTTTTTATAGAACTTAGGCAAGCCATAATCCTAGTCCTACTAGGATAATGCTTCCAAAATCCTAATCACACTTAACAACTCATCTTATCCTTATCCTAGAGATAATGGGAAGAGATAAGACTTATCTATTAATTATCTAATATTAGATAATGATATTATCTCATAATATATTTATCTAATATCTAATAAGATAATTACTTGATATTACTTTAATATCAAATAATATCACATAATATATATATATATATATATATATATATATATATATATAAAACGTGAATTTATTATTCTTAATAATATATATGCACGAAAATAAGTCCAATTAATTGGATATTAATATAATTAAAGTCCAATTAATTATTGTCTTATTCCTACTCCTTTTGTGTGACCCTGTAGGTTCTTACTACGTTGACAATGACTTATTATTGAGCCATAGACAGTGAGCGGTATCTAGCAATACATCACTGCCACTCAAGTAGTAAGAATGTCTGTGATTCGACATCCACCTAATACATGATCAACGTTTTACATCATAACCCTTTTGTAATAATATTCAAATTGAACTGGAGGCATGGAATGTGTCATCCTCGTCAATGTTCAATTTATATTTCTTGATACTGAGTAAACTTAAAATAAATAATTAATATCACATATTAATTCAACTGAGCATGGCCATGCATTTCTAAGTCTCACTCAATCAAGGGGCCCAAGGATATTTCTCTTTTATACAAGAGTAACAAAATCCCATTTACATCACTCACTTCCCTCTGCATGATTTATGACACACCTAATCAATGCCCTACTTGTCACCTGATTAAAGGTGACACAGGACAATATTAAAGTGAGTAATTCCTCATGTAGGGAACCGTAGTGACTTCAGGTCAAAAGTTTATGCGTAGTTGTGATCATATGAGAATAACTTATGACACGTTTATCCATGCAATATTCTCATAATAGGTCAGTCCAGTACATTGTTCACTAGCAATGTACTCATGTATTGACTTGATATCACATATCCATGATTCGTAATCATCAGTCACTATACATGCTAGTCTCGATGTATTATTACTATCCATTTTCATAATAATACTTGACTAGGGGCATTTTAGGAATAGCAAAGCTATTCCAAGGATAATTATTATATTAAGTTATAAATTGCGCATAATAATAATAAAAACAAAATATAATAATTAAATTGCCTAAAATAAAATATAATACATTATGTATAACTCTAATCATCTTATATGATTGGTTCTAGGACACACACCAACACTAATATATTAAATTAGATATCTAACACAAATTGAATATTTAAAACTTCATCCTAAATCAAAGCTTGAAATTACTAAAATTATATAAAAAGCATGTTTCATTTTCAAAAGATTTGTAATGATCAACAAAAAGCAAGGATTCCCACTAGACCTAGATGTCATAATCATCAAAATGACCTTTAACATCTGAAAGATAAAAGTATACCAAATTGGTAATAGCTAGAATGACACTTCCATTGAAAAAAAATGTGATAGTTATAATGATAAATTGGTTTAGAAAATATGGTAAATGGAATGACACATGAGAAAAGTGTTAGTCATAAGCTCATAAAGCAATTGACTTTATATAATAAATGATTTCAAATGAAATAAAATCTTGAGGTATTATTTAAAAAAATAGGATTTAGAAGGGAGGAAATTTGAAGAATTAAGGGGAGAAAAATAATATATTATTGAATAAATAATAGGTTAAATTATTACCTAAGACTTAACCCTAATGCTCTATTTATATAGAAGTCATATGAAACATGAAAACTCTAATGCCCCTATAATTCAGATGCAATCATATAAAATAATCTATGTAAGCCTTGACAACCTACAATTAAGAGGGAGATAAATTGGATGTTTTTAAAATTGTTAACATTTTTGAAATTTTCTTTGAAAAACTTTTTATTTTAGGAAGCCATGAGGATAATTTTAATTTAAACGATTCTGAGAAAGCTTTATGAAGATGTTTGCACTCAAGATATAACAATTCAAAGAATTAGTATAAATTAACTTATTTAATTATGCATAGATAAAGATTCAATAAGCATGTGCAGGGATAGGTTTCTTTTTCAACTAATCAATCATCCAAGCATAATGATTAACATTGAAGTACAATATATTCAACACTTTCATCAACTATACATAAACAAATTATTAAGAAGTATATGCATAAATATATACCCTTTTTAAGCATTTAATCATCCAAGCATCAACATAAATATTGAAACATAATGTATTAAAAAATTAATAGCAACAAAAATAGAGCATTTAATTAACAAAAATAGAGCAAAGTGCAAAAACAATAAAGAGATAGGGTAGAAAGATCAAGCACAAGAGTTTATAATGGTTTCTCCCTTGAGTATCCTCTTCAAGGTGTACATCCACTCTTTAAGCTTTCTAAGCTTGTGTTTCAATCTATTATCCCTTTAAGTTTAAATTGGTACTTGAAGAAGCCTTACAATGCTTTTGCTTTTTCTTAAGCAAATCTTCCTTTTATGAGGAATACCTTACCCTTTCTAAAATTTTTTAAGAGATACCTCACTTTTTACAATTAGGAAATGATAAAAGATGAATATCAATTCATACAAAATTTCTTATAGAGTGGATAAAACAAATAAAGCTTTAGAATAGAGAAATTTCATAAAGAAGAGCTTAAATAATGATTTGGATGAAAGAAGAATTAAAATGATGTTAAAAAATGAAATTTAGGCTCTTTCTTTATTATATTTGATGTTTCTTAGCTTATGTAAGAAGCTCATGGAGTATTATAGTCATTTGGGGTAGTTGGAAATGAAAATTATCCATCTATAGCCATTATACACACACTAGAATAATTAAAATTGATTAGTCAATAGTTTTAATGAAAATTTCACCTCCGCCAATCTAGATTTGATTGGTCAATCGATTTTAATGAAAATTTTCATCTCTACCTTTCTGGAATCAATTGGTCAATTAATTCGCAAGAATAAAGTTATAAACTCAACTTTAAAAGGTCATAACTTTTTCATTTTAAGTCCATTTTAAGCAAATGACCTATCGTTAGAAATCTATTTGAGTCTACTTTCAAATGAACTAGTTTCATGCTCATATCTAATGTAATTTTTGAGATATGTTTAAAACAATGAGCAAAGGTTATAAAAGACTAGAATGTAAAAAATTGATTTCTAGATTTAACTTGAAAAAATCATAACTCTTTCATATATTGATAATTTTAAGCAAATGATATGTCTGTGAAAGCTTTTTGAGTCTATTTTTACAAATCATAAGTATTTTGTGAGATATGATTAAAAGAGTGATCAAGGGTTAAGATTGAAAAGATCAAAACCTCATATCTCATTAGTTTTTAATATGTCCCCATAAGCTATTTTGTAGAAGCATGATTATGGGCTATCTTTTAAAAATATTTTGATCAAGTTAAGATTATGAAAATATGTTTAAGCGCTATATCATGAAAAACTCTATTTTACGAGAAAAATCTAAGCCTAAAATAAAAAAATTATACTAATTAAGTCCGTAAGCTTTTCTTGATGTTTCCAAGCTTTCAAACACTTTAATCTTCTTATCCTTCAATACTCGGATCACATCTTTTTTCTTGTCTTTCTTCCTTATTCTTAAGTTAACCATAATACGATCTTCCATTCCTTTGTTTCGATGCTAACTCCTATTTTACTCATTGGACTAGCTTATAGAAAAGTTAATAAACTTTGTAAACCATATAATTAGTCCAATTTGATATATCAAGATATTGATATGCAAAATTCATATGCAAAACAAACATGCATAATCATCATATCATGTATCTTGATTAATTATGCACTTAATCATGCTCATATAAGATATAACTCTTTTAGTATATAATCAAGTATTGATATTGCAACCATAATATAGCATGTTAATTAAAAATTTTATAACACTTTGGTATAAAGATGTACAATGCTATTATAACATTTATTTGTCATCATCAAAACTCATCATATAAAACTTGAGGTTAACAATCTAAAATTTAGAATCAATAATAATTAATTTAAAATATAACATAATTCTGAATGTAAGATAATTTCCCAATATATTCTAAGACATGGGTTTATTCCAATCATTCTAACAATAGAAAACTCTATACCCATTTAAAGCAATATGAAATGACAATTTAAGATAGTTTTTATGTTAACAACAATTCAATTTGATTTGATCCATTCATTTTACCCCATTATCTACACATAGTTAAAATAATCTTTAGCATAATACCCTTCTTAAATGCATTCATTTTTGTTGATAATCTTGCTAGAGGAATTTATGTCTTCTAATGCATGTTCGTATAGGGCATCCAATTTTGGGTGCATCAAATACAATGCATATATGTATAACTAAAGGATTTATCTCTTTGTATATTCGAGTAATAGTTATAAAGACATTATTTTGGTTATGCACGCTGAGGATTATGTAGTTTCCATCACTAATGTAGACAATCATTATTTTTTTTTCCTAAATATGCTGGTTTAATTGGTTCTTTTACTTCTCTTATTATAATAAAGAAAAATGGGTTCTTTATGAAAATTAATTCAACAAGGTTAGGCCATGAATTATTACCCTTTCCTTGAAATTCATTCACAACATTATAAGTCAATTTTAATATTATTTTATTAACTAGCTAACTAAAATAATGTAAATTTAAATCAATACATTTCTTTGAAAATATTGATATAGATCAATTTAAGTGCATATTCTAGATCCACTTGTAAGTGTGAGATAATTATCTCCTCATAACTAGTCGATGATTTTATGTGTGTTTTTCCTAAAATATTTTAGGTAAAATTTTCTTTGATTAGACTTATTTCAATTTTAAATAATCATATTTCTTTAAGTTTATGATTGGAAATTTCTATGGTTCTTTACATTGTAATAGCTTTAAGAAGGAGTCCATGTTCATATGGTTTTTTTCCTTATTAGATCTTTTGTATTTGTTTCATCCTATGCAGGTGTAATTATCTTCTTTAAGAAGTTATTTTGTGTATAAAGTCCATTAAAGATCTTCTGAAGTTTCCTTGCGAAGGTTCCTTGTTAGTCTTATTGAAATATCTGCTCTATTAAATTAATTTTCTTAGGTTTAATTTGCAAGATTTCAAGCTTATCCAAGTGAGAAAAATTATCTTTATTAAATTTTGTTTAGCGATAAAGATTTTCTTTGATAGTGCTTAGGTGGATCTAAATGTGGTGAGTTATATCAAATGTTTTTTGAATTAATGTTTGTTTTCAAAGAAAGTGTGAGTTTCTCAATTATTAAGGTATGGTTGTGTTAAAGGAATCAAGTCTTTACTTATAATATGTGTCCAATTAGGATTTTAAGCATATTCTCTAAAAACTTAGGACTTTTTACCCTTAGGTAATGAATTTTTTCACATACACATAAAAAAAATCACTAAAATTAATTATTTAGAATTGTTAAAGGAAAATTTTCTTGTGATGATATGTAATGTGCTATTGGCTTTTATCTTATTTTTTAAAATTTGAATAGTTGAAAATTAATTTTCTTTGTCATAAAAATATAGTATCAATCCATAAACAAATTTAAAAATAACTAGTACTTTACTAAAAAAAACCTAATAAAAAGAAGCTACCATTTTGCCTAAAAATGAAATATAAGAATGATATGTGTCATTTAATCAAAATTAATTTTTTTTCTAATAGAATGTAATATCAATAAGTCCAAGTTGAACTTAATGATTTAGATAATCAATTCAAGCATAAATGAATGAGAATCAAAAGGGTTTTGATTATAATTTATAAAAATAAAATAAAAGAATTATCTAGTTATCTAGCAATGACCTTTAAATTAATTCAACATTAATACTAGAGCTTAGCTAAGACTAAATCAATAATCACAATTATAAATAATCGATTTATCCTCTATATTCTTTAGGTAATTAATGATTCACATAAGCATTAAATCACTAAAACTTAATTACTACTAACAATAATCAATCATAATATATCACAAATGCAAATAATCATAATCAATTATATAACATTATATGATAACTAATAATTAACTAACTAATGCAATCATACATAACCAAGCTCAAAGATACAAATGATAACTAAATCTACAATATATCTACAAAGATTAACTCTCAAAATCTACATGAATTAGAAAAAAAAAACTTGGATTTGAAAGAGGTGAAATTAGCCACACATAGCTACCATAAGTAAAAGAAGAAGAAGAAAAAGAAGTACTAAATCATAAGTTGATGCCTTTGGAAGCATAAAAGACCTAATAATTGAATGTGCTAGATTTTCTACCTTTTAATAAAGCTTTACTTATGACTTAAAACACTAAAATAGTTAAGAGTAGTAAAAATTTTGTAACTTAACTTCTAGCCTATTTTTCACTATCAAAACTATATTGTTTCATTAATCCTTGAATATGAAAGTTATTAGGATAAACCTTAGGTAACATATGGCTTTGGATTTAAATCATCTTATGTCATGATTTATTTTCTAATCAATCATAGTTGGTATGAAAACATCATACAAACATCCTTATAAACTTTTCTTAACTTTCTTTTGTTTCTTTCATAAAAACTAAAGACTTAAAGAAGGTTTCTTATTAATAATTTTAAAAGAATAAGTTTGATGAAAAGAAACATTTCTAAATATAAGTTATCATTTATTTAAAGGTAGAAATGCTAGAAAATCATTTTAGAAAAACTTGAGGCAAAACTTCTTAATACTAATAAAAAATCAATATTGTGAAGTTTCTCCTTCTTCTTTATCAAAATCATGCATTTGATTTATTTAGAAGAAGTTAAATGTGGTTTTAGAATACCTTGAAAATAGATGGATTCTTGACAATATATGAAAATGTGATTTGTATTTTCCACTGATTTCTCTTAAGAAAATCCATGACACCCAAGTATAAGAGGATGATTGATTTTTCTCTAATTTCATATTAGTAAATTAAAACACAAAGCAAATGCAATAGAATAAGACTAGGTTAGTCAACCTTTGATATTTTACTAATGGCTATTTGAAAATCATATAACTATATGATTTAAAGAACAAAGTCGTAGGTTATGAAAAATGACTCTTCTAAAATTTTTCTTATGGAGGATACTCCATGTAAAATAATTTTTTTCTAATGATATTTTATAATAATAAATTGAAAAAGTTTGTTAAAAGAAATAATAATACTTAAAATGATAAACTATTTTAAAACACTTTCTTTTCATGATACTTACAACCATACATAAGACATTTTCCATATTGCAATATTAGTTTATTACTATGATTAAAATTTTCTTAAAATAAACTAATACTTTGCAAACATGTAAGTAATAATTCATACTAGCATAGTTATATGTCATGCATGTAATTGTAACTTGATGGATTAATTAAGATGAGTTAATCAATTTATGTGATTATGCTAATCAAAGTGAACTAAATACAAATATGTTGGATAAAGATATGTTTTGGGCCAAATGGGCCCATACAAATTAGTTTATAAAATACTAGGTTATAAGCCTTTAGGGTTAGATGCCAAAATTAGTTAAAATAGAAAATTTACCTTACTAATTTGGTTAGGGATGTTGGTTAGTGCGAGGTGGTACTAGTGGATTTTTACCTTACTATTTTGGATTTTTAGTATTCATGATATTTGGAACTGGAAGGTTTAAAAGCCATCCCAAGGGAGTTAGTCTTGCAATGGTGGTGCACAGCAGATCAAAACCATCCAACACCAACATCATTAACACCTCTAATTTGTGAACTCCTAATTGTGTGCAACAATATTTGGTAAAACTATTTGCAATTAAGATAAGAGTACTAAGCAATTGGTCCATCAGAAGGCTTTATTGCAAAATAATTATAGAAATTTAGTGAGTAATTACTAAACTCATATTCTAATAAGTTTTTACTAGTAAAATATGTATGTAGAAATAAATACCTACATAATTATAAATGTTATATCATATAACAAAATTTAAGAAACCTTATTAAGTAACCATTTTTTTTGTTACCTTCTTATTACTTCCTCAACCTTATCCCTATCTCCTCCACCTTTTTGCCTCCCATTACTAACCATGCCTTTTTTTCTTAGTAAAAAATATTAAGGCAATGGGTTAACTTTTCCAAAACCTCATATCAAATGCCTTACCAAATTTCCATAAAACATAACCATACAAGGCCTTATTATAATGCAAATTTTTTTTTGTATAGTTAAAAAAATAATTTTTGTCATTACATTTTGTTTCATATAAAAAAAAAAGCTTAATTAAAATAGTTATAACTAGATTCTCATGTTCATGTATACAATTCAAAAGTCCATAAAAGTTAACAAGTTCAAGTCCAAACAATCCATAAATAAGCCATGGGAAAAAGTCCATACAATTTCCATTTCTTCCATATCCATATAGTTAAAGAGTTCAAAATTGGACTATGGAATTTGTTCAAGTTCAAATACTCCCAAAATTTTTAAAATATTATTTAACTCATTTATTTATGTTTACACTTAATTATTACAACTTTTATAAAACATATTTCCTAACTTTTCCTATAAAACTTGTGAGTTGTCTAAGGAAAAAGGTTTGGGATTTTTATAGAGGGAACTCATAGGTAGGCCTCCTATTCGTGGCCTTCCTCTATATTTTCCTCAAAAATGATCTTTTTATTTTACACATCATAGTATTCTAATACTATAGTCCAAATTTACAAGTTTTAAGTTTATAAAACATGCTAGAAACTCATGTATCCACATATTCCAACTATAATGTCAAATTTCCTTTTTATTCATACTAATGCTCCACAAATCTTAATATATGTTCTAAGGTTTGTGAGGGATCAAACATGCTTATTTTCATTTTAATAATAAGCATATAAAGTTCCTAATATTATCATTAAAATTACATGAAGCATACTAAAGGAAATTTTCTGATAACATAGATGCATTCCAACATGTTTAAAAGTTTTATCTTCACTAGTTAGTTTCATAAATTTATATTTAAGTCATAATCAAGTAATCACCTATTTCAAATCACATTTTTCTTTAATAAAAACTTAAAAGAAGAAGAATAAGTAATAACTTACTTAAGGAATGCTTAGTGATAATAAGAAACCTAATCAAAATTTCATAAAGTAATGTTTTCTTAATGAAATCATGATTTTTAAGCAAAAAGGTTAAAACCTTTGTTTTTTCTTAAATTTTTAAAGAACATGAAATAGAAACAAGATGAAAATAGGAAGAAAATACCTTGGGCATAGGGAATATGCAATAAATTAAGGTCTCTTAAACAAGAAAAAATGATTTAGAGCCTTCTTGAAGTATTTTGATGGTTTTTAAAGGAAATTCTAAAGTACCCTGGGGGGTTACAAACCTAGGGTGATGTGGCAAATTTCAAGCCATTGGATGAAATTATTAAAATTCTTGGTATTCTTATTCAATGGCTTCTATTTTGTCACGTCACCCCAAGTTTGAAACCCCCGGGGTACCATAGCAAGCCCTGATTTTTAAGTGTTTAGGATGTTAAAGAAAGGTTAAGTATGGAAACAAAGTGGAACTTCCATTTTGAGAAAATGGAAATGCCATGAGAAATAAGGGAAATTCTAAAATTTGAAATGTGATTTTGGAGTTTGGCTTTATGCATTTAAAAAGAGTGAAAATAAAGAGATAGTTGTTAGTTAAAATTATGATTTAGTGAAAAACTTGTATTTTGTTTGCATATGGGCAAGACTCAAAAGTCTTTTTAGAAAAAAAGGAAATTGTTTATTCAACTATAGAGATAGTCTGCTTTGTAAGTCTCCAAAAACATGTGTAAAGTTTTAAGTTCAAACATGGAGATAATATAATAATACCAAATTGTTTGCACTAAAAGTTGAACTTTAGGCAAGCCTTTTGCACGCATGGGATCATGCATGACTAAGGGCTCCCATATGAGTTCAAAATATCAATTTTTCATATCAATTAAGGTTTAATACAAAGTATTAGGTTATAAGCACTTAATTAGGCACAAAATTGACTCTAAAAGATTAAAATTGCCATTTTAAAGAAATATGGGAAAAATTCACAATTCTTGTAAATAATTTATTTTCAAAATTTAAATTACACTAAGAGATCATCTAACAATATTTTTAAAAATTTAAAAATTAGTTGCAATGAAATATGAAGATTCTCATAAATTCAAAACTATGGTAAAATTAGGTAATTTTCACAATTCACATCAAATTTTGTTTAAGGTTTTCCCAATTTATTTATGAGTTTGAAAAATATAATAAGGTTTTAAAAATTTAATTATCAAGTTTTTGTAAATTAAAATTCATTTTGGCACCCTTTTTACTCTTCTTATGAATTTCAAGGTTTCCTAACATCCATATTCTAGTGCTTAATTGGAAAATAGGTGGTTTTTCTAATTAAATGGTTCTAATATATTTGAAACAAAGTTTAAGTAATTATTATCTAATTCTTATTTTATATAAAAGATCTTAACTACTTAGGTTTTGGCTTCTTTTTAGTAGTTTGGACCATTTTACCTTTGCATTGAACTAAAATTACATTTATACCTTTTTGGATCTTAGGTCATGGTTTTGGGCTTTTCTCTAGGTGGCCTAATCAATTTTTCCAATTTAGATAGGCTAAGATCCATTTTTGAATTGGGCTTTAGCTCCATTTTAGCCTTTTTGGTCCATTTGGACTTTTAAACAAGAAAATAGTTCGCTAAAGCCTTTATTTTAGCTTAATTCCTTATTCTAATAAGGCTATACTAGTTCTATTAGTTCCTTGGTTGTGTTTATTGGTCACTTCATTCATTGAGTTTTTGGAAAATGTTACAAATTCTTCCTTCCTTAATAAAATTCATCCTTGGATTTTTAGTTTGAGAAAAAAATGCATAAATTGTCAATAGCCTATTTTATATCATAATCAAAGTCAAGTCTCACCAAATAACTTAGGACACTTTTCTTGCATTGTTGTCTCTAATTCCTAAGTTGCTTCTTTTCTCCATGTCTTTCCTATATAATTTTTAACATTGGCACTTCCTTGGGTTGAAAGCTTTAGATTTAATGACCTAAGATTTTTATTGAATGTTTTTCATAAGTTAGTCTTTGATCCAATTGAACTTGTTTGTTCATAAGCATATATGAATCATCCACAATATGCTTTTGTAACATGGAGATGTAAAGAATTAAGTGTATAAGTTTCATGCTATTAGATAATTACAATTGATATGTCACCTTTCCTACTTGCTTTATATTTTTCAAAGGTTTGATGTATCTAGGTGCTAACTTTCCTTTTTTACCAAAATGTATTACAACTTTCATAGATAATACCTTTAGAAACACTCATTCTCCTTTTTTGAAATTCAATTTTTATCGGTGACTATTAGTGTATGAATTTTACCAATCCTAAGTATTAGGATTCGGATCAACATACGCAGTGGAATTTTAAATTTTTAATCCAAAACCTTCCTAGGATCCATGTAAAAGTCATAAACCATTGTTAGGGTTTTACCTTATTTGTACTCATGTTCTTTTTGAATGAATCCTTGAGAGACCAAGATGAATCAAATGCTGACCAAAAGGTATAGCATCTCTACGGTATGCACACGAGTGAACAATGACTTCTCTCCTCCACGAAGTTGTTAGGATTTGTCTCTCTCACTAGGATTAGGGTTGACCATTTTCTGAGTGATTTAGGATTTTCTTGAAGCTTATGTACGTGAATCAAAGTGTTGCCTTCAAGTCCTTTTTATAGAATTAAGGCATATCACAATCCTAGTCTTACTAGGATAATACTTCAAAAATCCTAATCACACTAAATAACTATTAACTTATCCTTATCTTAGAGAGAGTGAAGAGAGATAGGACTTATCTATTAATTATCTAATATTAGTTAAGTGCATTATCTAATATTAAATTAGCATATAATTATCTTATATTAGATAATAAATTATCTTATAATATAATTATCTAAGATTTAATAACATAATTATCTGATATTACTTTAATATCAAATAATATCACATAATATTATATATATATTACGTGAAAAATATATTATTATCTTAATAATAATATATATACATGAAAATAAGTCCAATTAATTAAATTTTAGTCTAACTAAATCCTAATTAATTATTATTTTATTCCTATTCCTTTTGTGTGACCTTGTAAGTTCTTATCACGTTGATAATGACTCATTTTAGACCATAGACAATGAGCGGTATCTAGTAATACATCACTGCCACTCAAGTAGTAAGAATGTCTATGATTCGACATCTACCTAATATATAATCAATATTTTGCATCATAATCCTTTTTTGTAATAATATTCAAATCAAACTGGAGGCATGGAGTGTGTCATCCTCGTCAATGTTCAATTTATATTTCTTAATACTGAGTACACTTAAAACAAATAATCAATATCACATATTGATCCAATTAAGCATGGCCATGCATTTATAAGTCTCACTCAATCAAGGGGCCCAAGGATATTTCTCTTTTATACAAGAGTAATAAAATCCCATCTACATCACTTACTTCCCTTTGCATGATTCGTGACACACCCAATCAATGCTCTACTTATCATCCCGACTAAAGGTGACATAGGACGACATCAAAGTGAGTAACTCCTCATGTAGGGGACTATAGTGATTTCAAGTCAAAGGACTATGTGTATTTGTGATCATATAAGAATAACTAATAACACATCTATCCATGTAATATTCTCACAATAGGTCAGTCTAGTATATTGTTTACTAATAATGCACTCATGTATTGACTTGATATCAAATATCCATAATTCATAATCATCAATCACTATACATACTAGTCTCGATGTATTATTACTATCATTTTTGTAATAATACTTGACTAAGGGTATTTTAGGAATAGCAAAGCTATTCTAAGGATAATTATTATATTTAAGTTATAATTTGTGCAAAATAAAATAAAATAAAATAATTATATTATTAAAACAAAATGTAATACATTGTGTAATATTGCAATCATTTCTTTGATTGGCTCCTAGGACACACACCAACACTAAGTTACTCTTAACTTTTCTCTAATGATTTAGGCCTTCTTAACTACGTCTTCAACTAAATCTTATCTAATTAGCTTAGCCTCTCTCAGTTCAAACCATCTTACTAAAGATCTACATTTCCTTCCATACTACCCTTCAAATAAAGCCATTTGGATGCTTATCTAATAATTATCATTGTAAGTAAACTCAATCAATGGCAAATGTTTTCATAACTTCCTTAAAATTCTATGGTATAGCCTTGTAATATATCTTTTAAAGTTTGAATTGTTAGCTCAAATTGCCCGTTTGTTTATAGGTGAAATATTATGTTGAAACATAATTACATCCCTATTATTTCTTGAAATGTTTGCAAAATTATGATATCAATTATGTACCATAATTAAAAATTATCCTTGTTAGTAATCTGTGTAATGGTACTATCTAATCTAAAGATAGATGATCATATTGAGATGCAGTATAACTTATCCTTTTAGGTAAAAAATATGTTGTCTTTATGAAGTGATCCACAATAACCCATATAGAATCATAACCCTTCTTAGCCTTTGGCAATCCTGCGATAGAGTTTATTGTGATGCTTTCCCACTTCTATATAGGTATATGAATACTTTAGTGGAGCTTGGCTGGTCACTGGTGCTCTACCTTAACCTACTAGCAAGTTAGACACTAGATCATGTATTTTGCCACATATTTTGGCATTCTTTCCCACCAATAGTTATGTTTCAAATCATGATACATTTTTGTTACACCATGATACATTGTAAATGATAGTTCATAGGGTTGCCTTATTATGTCTTTTTATATTACTTTCATAATCCATAAACAATTCTCTTTCCTAATTATTCCTTCTTTGTCCATCTTTAGATGGTTCTTTCCGTACTCCATTATTTTTTGCTTTAAGTGCTTATACTTAGGATCTTTCAATTATTCCTTCTTGACTTGTTTAACAAAAGTAAAATGTACTTTTATACTGGCTATCATCACATCTTTTTCTGTTTGTGTGTAATCTTTCTTTTTTAAGGCTTTTCTACCAACACTGCACTACATTTAAGGCTTAAGCTTCTTGATAAGTCAAAGCATACACCCTTATTTGAGACCTAGTTACTTTTCACCTTTTATCTTTTCCAACTCCATGACTTGGTACTATTGTTAATATCACAAAAATAGTATTTTAAATGGTGTGTATACTTCGTCCTACCATATTGTTCATATACTATCTGTTAAGATTGGGAGTCATACAAGCGCAGCGGAATAAACCGATCCCAACGAATGGATCCATGCAAAACATTAAATCAGAACAAGGATTCATTCAATACCTTAATGATAACTCTAAAACTCGGTCGTTGATCATCTCTTCAGTTTCCTTTGTAGTTGAAGATTTTGAGGTATCCATACGAACTCACGAATCACCAATGAACGTCCACACAAACACTGGTTAGAATTATTCTCCTTTGCCTTGTAGTACTAGCTACGCCTTTTCAAGGGTTTGGTCAAAGAAAGGTGCTAGGTTTTTTTTCTATGCTTGGGATGCGTGAATAATAATCTCTATTATTAGCCAACAAGTCTATTTAAATAAGTGCATAGAAAATCCTAACTATTTGGGCTTTATTCCATGTATAATTATAGGTTTATTATTGGGCCTTATAATTATAACACGAAATTCCTAAATATTAGGTCCAAACAATTTGGTCCAATAATTCCAAATCCATTAGACTCTAAGTGTGCAACCTTACAGGTTCTCATCACATTGGCAATGATCATTAATCATATTAATGATTATAAATAATAAGCGATGTCTAGTAACACATCATTGTTACCTAAGTAATGAAAAAGTAGGTGATTTGACTAAGCCTTTACATGTGATCGTCATTTATGTCCTTTTGTCCTAAACATCTAGATTGAGCACGAGACATGGATCGTGTCATTCCCATATAGCCCAATCTTGAGGTTTCTTGATTCCTAAGTAAGCTGACCGAAGCAAATATAATTGGCATCCCATGTTAATTCATCTGAGCATGGCCATGCATTTCCTCAGCTTTACTTAATTAAGGAGCCCGTAGATATTGCTCCTGTTATATAGGAGGGACAAATTCCATCTTGATCATACAAATCCCTCCACATGATATGTGACATATCCAATAACTAACTTTGTATTCACTTAACCATGAGTGACATAGAATAGTATCAAAATATGAAACTCATATGTAGGGAACCTTAGTGATCTCAGGTCAAAGGAGCATATTAATAATGATCACTAAGAACCACTCATGACACTCATATAACAATTCATATAGTGTTCTTAAGATGGGTTGGTCCAGTATACAAGTTCTCTAACTTGTACTCATGTGTAAACTTAATATCTCATATAAGTCATCACACATGCCAGTCTTAACATATTAAAGCAACTTAATCCACAATGATATATGACTAGGGACATCTAAGAATACAATTATTCTAATGTTTTTATCATAATTAAATATATTATGTAGATAATATATATAAATATAATAATTAAAATTACCATTAAAATAACATGATTTAAAATTACAATCACTAATATGATTGGTTTTAGGGCATATACACTAACAATGGAATTAATTAATTTAATTTTAATGTTAAAAATTTATTTGAATTTGAAATGATTTTCTGGATTCTGTTTTGAATGGAATAAAAAAGGAATTAGTTTCATGAATCTGATTTTATGTATGATGAAAAATGTTTTCTAGTTAAAATGCAGATTATGTTATAAATCAGAATTAATCAAATTAACTTCTTGAATTTTTCATATATGTGATATACCTTGCACTTAATGGCTGAATATGATTTTTCATGAAATTAATTGTTGAATCTATTTTGTATAAAATCTGTGAATTAATTGGATCTATTTTAATATGATTAAAATTTATCCATTATGATTATCTCATAAATCAAATTTGAAAACCCGTGATTTGAGTGTCAATAATTGTTAAATTGATTGACAAATGGGGCGTGTCAATTGATAATAAATTAAATTGCAATCTGAATGTCAGATGCAATTAGTAATTAGTTAATTCTCTGCGTAGCGCGACATTAAGTAATTAGTTAATTAATTTAAAATTAATTAATTTAATTTTGATGTTGAAAATATATTTGGATATATGTTTCATTTATCATGTTGTTGTTACTTGATGTATGGTGCATGATTATGGCCCTTGATTTTGTTGCAATTTTAAAATACAACTTGCGTGTCGTGCCTTTCTATTACTTCTGGTTGTACATTCTCTTCTCATCTTACTCCCCTCGGATGTAACTCGAGGTTTCTTTACTATTATGTAATAATTTTATTGGAGCACCTGAAGAGGAAACAATGGAAGTGGAGATGAAACCATAAAGAAAGAAGATTCTTAGGAAGAAGTTTTTCTTTCTTAGTTTTATTTGATATTCTTGAGTTCTAGAATATCACTTAGGTTAGGCCATAATCATGTCACGTTTAATTTATGTTTTATGTATGAGATGCATATGATGAATGTATGAGATACCTATGCTAGATGTATGTGATGCATGCTTAATAAAACCAAGTACATAATGGTGAGATCAAATAAATTAAAATCCCTCAAACAAAATATTAAGTCAAAAGAGATGCCTTCCAAAAATAGCACTCGTCAAGATCTTGATCAACTATAGGTGGGTTTGCCAAAGCAAAGTACCTAAAGTCTATCTTGGTAAGATGTAATGGGATAATAGTGATATCCAAATTGCTAATTATTGGATCTTGACTTAACTGGGCTATACCAATAGGATTGGGGCCTAGAGGCATAGAGTTGGTTATGAATTCATGAGATGAATTTGAATAAGTGTTATTCACCTAACTATCTAAGAGTTGCATAAGATGTAATTGACAAAGAGTTGTCTACCTAAATAGCCATATCTTGGGCGATTAGCCAAAGTTAACTTAAGATTTAGTAAAATATAGATCTTGACTCACTAGAAAACCTTGACGATAAAGTTTTTCAAAATAATAGTGAGGGCTATTATTTTGAGAAAAATAGTGGGAGTATTATTTAATAAAAGACCTTATTAAATAAATAAAATACATGATTCTCATTTTGCATATTTTTCTATTATAGATAACCATGGCATCAAATGCATCAAACTTATTACTGTGATCTATCCTTGAGAAGGATAAATTGAATGGGACAAATTTTCTCGATTGGTATTGAAACTAGAGGATTGTCCTTAAGCATGAGAAAAAGCAATATGTCATAGAGTAACTTACTCCAGATGAGCCTGCTACCAATGCTCCTCGAGCAGAAAAGGATGCTTATAAGAAGCATCTAGAAGATGCTCTGGATGTCAGTTGTCTCATGCTTGCTACCATGAACTTTAAGCTTCAGAAGCAACATGAGAACATGGAGGCATTCAATATCATTGATCACCTTAAACAGCTCTACCAATAGCAAGCAAAACATGAGAGATATGATGTATCTAAAGCATTGTTTTAATACAAGATGGCTGAAGGAACACCCGTTGCTACACATGTGCTTAAAATGATTGGATACATCAATAGCCTTGAAAGATTAGGTTTTCTTTTGCAGTAAGAATTGGCTACTGACATAGTTCTACAATCGTTGCCTGAGAGCTATAGTCAATTCGTCATGAATTACAACATGAATGAAATTGATAAGACTTTGCTTGAATTGCTTAACATGTTGAGAACTGCTAAGCAGAACTTGAAAAAGTCCAAGCCCAATTCCATTATGATGGTTCAAAAGGGCAAAGAAAAGGGCAAGTCTAAGGCCAAGAATAAAAAGAAAAAGGACAAGACTGATGGAAAGTCCAAGTCAAGTTCTTCTGCACTGAAGCCCAAAGGTGGTGTGGTCAAGGAAGGGCAATGCTTCTATTGCAAAGAACCAGGACATTGGAAGTGAAATTGCAAGATTTACCTGGAAAAGCTTAAGAAGCAAAAGGGAAGTGGGACTTCTAACTCAGGTATTTATGTTATAGATGTTAATTTATCTACTTCTACATCTTAGGTATTAGATACTGGATGTGGTACTCACATTTGTGTAAATGTGCAAGATCTTAAAGAAAGTAGATCGTTAGCCAAAGGTGAAGTGGACCTGCGCATTAGAAATGGAGCAAGAGTTGCTGCATTAGCTGTAGGAACTTATTATTTATCTTTACCTAGTATATTAGTTTTAGAATTGGACAATTGTTATTTTGTGCCTACTGTTAGTAGAAATTTAATTTCTGTTTCTTATTTAGACAAGAAAGGTTTTTCATTTATAATAAAGGACAAATGTTGCTCTATTTATTTAAATGAAATGTTTTATGGCAGTGTACAATTAATGAATGGTTTTTATGTTCTGGACCTTGAAAATCCAATCTATAACATAAACACGAAGAAGGTCAAAACTAATGATTTAAATCCAACCTATCTTTAGCATTGTCATTTAGGCCATATAAATGAGACACACATCTCCAAACTCCATAAGGATGGATTTTTGGACTCATTTGATTTTGAATCATATGAGATTTGTGAGTCATGTTTATTAGGTAAGATGATTAAAGCCCTTTTTACTGGGAAAGGTGAAAAGACCAATGATTTATTAGGCTTTATACATAGTGATGTATGTGGACCTTTAAACACACAAGCTAAAGGAGGTTATCAGTACTTCATTACTTTTACTAATGATTTCAGTAGATATGATTATGTGTTTTTTATGAAACATAAGTCTGAATCTTTTGAAAAGTTCAAAGAGTTCAAGAATGAAGTACAAAATTAACTTGGTAAAAGTATTAAAGTACTTCGATCAGATCGAAGTGGTGAATATTTAGACCGAGAGTTCTTTAATCATCTAAAGGAGTGTGGCATTGTATCACAACTCATTCCACTAAGAACACCTCAATGGAATGTTGTTTCTAAAAAGAGGAATTGAACTTTGTTAGACATGATTCGATCAATGATGAGTTAGGTTAACCTTCCAAATTCCTTCTAGGGACATGCTCTAGAGACTATAGCTTTCACACTGAACCGTGTTCTATCAAAATCAGTTCAAAAGACACCATATGAGATATGGACTAGGAAACATCCTAATTTATCTTTTATGAAGATTTAGGGCTATGAAGCTTACGTAAGATGTCATACTTCTGATAAACTTAGACTCAAATTTGATAAATATTTTTTTGTTAGATATCCTAAGGAAACAAAAGGATATTATTTCTATAATCCAACTGAGCAAAAAGTGTTTATTACTTGAACTGGTATTTTTTAGAGAGAGAATTTATCTCTAAAAGAATTAGTGGAAGAAGAATAAAACTTGAAGAAATTTAAGATCAACGAGAAAACATTGAACTTGAGATGAAACCTGAGCCGGTTCCACAACGAGTTGTGGAAGAACCTGCTCATGTAACACAGAACCCACGTAAGTCTAATAGGATACGTCGTGAGCCCGAGAGATATGGATTTCTCATGACTCATCACGATGATGTGTTGCTCATGGACCAAGATGAGCCCATAACCTACCAAGAGGCTATGATGAGCCTAGATTATGAGAAATGGCTAGAAGCTATGAAATTAGAGATGGACTCCATGTATTCAAATTAAGTTTGGACTTTGGTTGATCCACCTAAAAAGGTAAAACCTATTGGGTGCAAATGGGTTTTCAAAAAGAAAATTGACATGGATGGTAATTTGTGTACCTTTAAGGGATGATTGGTTGTAAAAGGTTTCAAACAAATCCATGGTATTGACTATGATGAGACTTTTTCTCCAATTGTCATGCTTAAATCCATCAGGATTCTTCTAGTTATAACAGCATATTATGATTATGAAATCTGGCAAATGGATGTCAAAACTGCTTTCCTTAATGGAAATCTTCTTGAGGATGTGTACATAACACAACCTGAAGGTTTTGTAAATCTTGAAAATGCTGGAAAAGTTTACAAATTGCAACGATCTATTTATGGGTTGAAACAAGCTTCTCAGAGTTGGAATCTTCGTTTTGATGATACAATCAAAGAGTTTGATTTCATTAATAATGAAGATAAACCCTGTGTGTACAAGAAGGTTAGTAGGAGTGCAATAGTCTTTCTGGTGTTGTATGTAGATGACATATTACTCATTGGAAATGACATTCCTACACTAAAGTCTGTAAAAACTTGGTTAGGAAATTATTTTTCTATGAAAGACTTAGGTGAGGCCTCCTATGTATTAGGTATCAAGATCTATAGAGATAAATTGAGAAAATTACTTCGCCTAAGTTAGAGTACATACATCGATAAGGTGCTAAAGAGGTTTAGCATGCAAGATTCTAAATGAGGATTCTTGCTGATGTCACATGGCATAAGTCTTTCAAGAACTCAATGTCCTTCCACAGAGTATTAGAGGCAACATATGAGTAAGATCCCTTATGCATCTACATTGGGTCTATCATGTATGCCATGTTATGTACTCGTTCTGATGTCTCGTATGCTTTAAGTATGACGAGTAGATACCAATCAGATCCTGGTGAAAGTCACTAGATAGCTGTCAAGAATATTTTTAAGTACTTAAGAAGAACTAAAGACATGTTCTTGATTTATGGAGGTGAGGAAGAGCTCATTGTAAGTGGTTACACTGATGCTAGCTTTCAAACTGATAAAGATGATTTCAGGTCGCAATCAGGTTATGTATTTTGCCTTAATGGTGGTGTTGTGACCTGAAAGAGTTCAAAGCAAGGGACAATAGTTGATTCTACAACAGAAGCTGAATACATTGCAGCATCAGATGTCGAAAAGGAGGCTATTTGGATTAAGAAGTTCATCATTGAGGATTCTTGCCGATGTCACATGGCAGAAGTCTTTCAAGAACTCAATGTCCTTCCACAGAGTATTAGAGGCAACATATGAGTAAGATCCCTTATGCATCTACATTGGGTCTATCATGTATGCCATGTTATGTACTCATTCTGATGTCTCGTGTGCTTTAAGTATGACGAGTAGATACCAATCTGATCCTGGTGAAAGTCACTAGATAGTTGTCAAGAATATTTTTAAGTACTTAAGAAAAACTAAAGACATGTTCTTGATTTATGGAGGTGAGGAAGAGCTCATTGTAAGTGGTTACACTGATGCTAGCTTTCAAACTGACAAAGATGATTTCAGGTCGTAGTCAGGTTATGTATTTTGCCTTAATCATGGCGTTGTGACCTGGAAGAGTTCAAAGTAAGGGACAGTAGTTGATTCTACAACAGAAGCTGAATACATTGCAGCATCAGATGCCGCAAAGGAGGCTGTTTGGATTAAGAAGTTCATCATTGAACTTGGAGTTGTTCTTAGCATTGCTGACTCGGTAGAGCTCTATTGTGATAATAATGGAGCCATTACGCAAGCTAAGGAACCTAGATCTCACTAAAAATTCAAACATATACTCCGGCGCTATTATCTCATAAGAGATATTGTTGACAGAAATAATGTCAGGATATGCAGAATACCGATCAACGATAACGTCGCCGATCCACTAACAAAAGCCCTAATGCAACAGAAGCATGATAGTCATATGAAATCCATAGGTATTAGATACATGGATGATTGGCTTTAATGTAAGTGGGAGATTGTTAGTGTATATGTCTTAAAACCAATCATATTGGTGATTGTAATTTTGAATCATGTTATTTTAATGGCAATTCTAATTATTATATTTATATATATTGTCTACGTAATATATTTAATTATGATAATAACCTTAGAATAATTGTATTCATAAATGTCCCTAGTCATATATCATTGTGGATTAGGTTGCTTTAATATGTTAAGACTGGCATGTGTGATGACTTATATAGGATATTAAGTTTACACATGAGTACAAGTTTAAAAATTTGTATACTGGACCGACCCATCTTAAGAACACTACATGGATCGTTATATGAGTGTCATAAGTGGTTCTTAGTGATCATTATTAATATGGTCCTTTAACCTGAGATCACCAAGGTTCCTTACATGTGAGTTTCATATTTTCATACTATTTTATGTCACTCATGGTTGAGTGAATGCAAGGGTAGTTATTGGATATGTCACATATCATGCGAAGGGATTTGTATGATCAAGATGAAATTTGTCCCTCCTATATAACAAGAGCAACATCTATGGGCCCCTTGATTAAGTAAAGTTGAGGAAATGCATAGTCATGCTTAGATGAATTGATATGGGATGTCAATTATATTTGTTTCAGCCAACTTACTTAGGGATCAAGAAACCTCAAGATTGGGCTATACGGGAATGACACGGTCCATGTCTCATGCTCAATCTAGATGTTTAGGACAAAAGGACATAAATGACGATCACGTGTAAAGGTTTAGTCAAATCAATGACTTTTTCATTACTTGGGTAACAATAATATGTTGCTAGACACCGCTCATTATTTATGATCATTAATATGATTAATGATCATTGCTAACATGATGAGAACCTATAGGGTCGCACACTTAGAACCAGTAGATTTGGAATTAATAGACTAAATTGTTTGGGTCTAATATTTGAAAATTTCATGTTATAATTATAAAGCCTAATAATAAGCCCATAATTATATATGGAACAAAGCTTAAATAATTAGAATTTTCTATGCACCTATTTAAATAGACTTGTTAGCTAATAATAGAGATTATTATTCACGCATCCCAAGCATAGAAAAAAAAACCTAGCACCTTTCCTTAATCAAAACCCTTGAAGAGGCGTAGTTAGCACTACGAGGCAAAGGAGAACAATTCCAACCAGTGTTCGTGTGAACGTTCATCGGTGATTCGCGGATTCATGTGGATACCTCAAAATCTTTTGCCAAAAAGGAAGCTGAAGAGGTGATCAACGACTAAATTCTAGAGTCATCATTAAGGTGTTGAACAAATCCTTATTCTGATTTAACATTTTGCATGGATCCGTTAGATAGGATCGGTTTATTCGGCTGTGCTTGTATGGCACCCAATCCCAACACTATCCCACTATAATGTGAATCTTTACTATTGGATCATCCTAAAATTTAGAAATTAAATAAAAAATGGATAAGCATGCCATGCTTTAGAATATAAAAGGAAAGAAGCGATAAATAAGGAGAAATCATGCTATAAAGAATATTAATCTTTTGATAAATGAAAATTAATACCACAAAAGTTAAATCTCCTTTGATAAGTTTGAAGGTTTTTAGAACCATGAGATGAAAAGCTTACATAGAGTTTTTTTATTTCAAAATACAAATTTCTAATCATGAGGAACCACCTTTCTTAAATAGGTTTGAAAGTTAATAAGTTAACTAAGCTAATTAGGTTATAATTGGACTAACCTATAAAACTAATTAAAATATTATTAACTAATCAAATAGAATTGTAAAATAATAAGCCAAACTAGCACAAGGCCTAATAATAACTTAAGCTATGAGGAACAAAACCAATAGTTAATTTAAGGGTGCACCAAACCTTTAATGTTTGACTACAATATTCGAATACTATTTAAAATCCTATAAGTATTCAAATAATTGAATATAGAACCAAATTCCCTTAATAGTCAAGTATGTACATGATTACTCATGTGTAGTTTATCAATGCTAAAATGCATAAAACCAAGCCTTTTTAAGCTCCCATAATTTTACTTTTTCATACATCCAAGCTCTTTCCAACAACCATTGAAGTCCTTCTTTGATCTTCTTGACTTTATCTCTTGTCATTAAACCCTTTCATATATGCAGATGCACTTATTCACTCTTTAAATTTGCATCACTGACTTTTTCTTCAAAAGAATTCATCCTTAAATCTTTAAAACCTACATTAAAAAGAGAAAGACCAGCAATATTAAAAAAGGCATTAACATTATACTCATCTAGAAAATTCAATTTATAAACATTATTATTAATCTTTTTAACTACTTAAAAAGGACTATCTCCTCTTAAATGCAATTTGTTCTTCCTTTAGGTTGAAAATTTTTCTTTCCTCATGTGAAATGACACCTAATCACCTAACTTAAAGATAACTTTATTTCACCTTTTGTTAGCTTGCTTGGCATATTGCTCAATCTTCTTCTTAAGATTTATCCCTACTTACTAATGCAATTTTCATATCACATCCACTTTCCTTTTCCTATCCAAACTTGAATGCTTATCAATATGTAATGGCAACAAATCCAAAAAAGTTAGCGGATTAAAGCTATAAATAATTTCAAATGGAGAAAAGTTAGAAATGAAATGAATACTTTTATTATATGTAAATTCTACACGAGGTAAGTGATCTTCCTAACTTTATAAATTCTTTTAAATTATAAGGTATAACAAAGTATCTAAATTTCCACTCATTACCTTAGTTTATCCATTAGTTTGAGGATGATAAGTTTTTGAAAATAGCAACTTAATCCCTAACTTGCCTAGAATACCTTTTCAAAGTAACTTAAGAACTTGGTATCTTTATTGGAAACTGTCATAACCTAATCCTGATTGTGATTGGCATGAATCTTGATATAAATTTCCACAAGCCTTAACACAAATCCTTTTATCTATCTAATGGAAGTTTCCCCATTTTTCATGAAGACTTAAATTATATTTTAAATTTTGTAGAAAAATGGACAAAGTTTCTTTTATTTTTGGATACTTCTCGAGGGCTATATGCTCTAAAATACAAAACATGTATTTACCACAGATTCAATAACAATAAACATATACACAATACTATACAAACTCAAATATATATATATGCATATAAATAATTCAACAAATCTAATGCTAAATCAACAAATCTTTATTACTATTTTTTTATCCTAATCCAACTATCACAAACCTTTAACAAGGCTATCTTGATTCTTGATAGATGCAATAAAACTCGAAAGCACTCATCTTAACTTGAAAATATTGGAAATAAAATAAAGTGAGCTATAAAAACTCAATGAGCATATATCTACTCTACCTTGTAAGGAATTTGTATTATATATATACATAACAATCACAAGCTAATTATGCATTAACTTAGAAATTAATAACAAACATAATTTTAGGATTTCTGAAGTATACTAAACCAAGTCTAGGATTGAATATTCACCTACACATTACTTTGATTCTAGATTTCACATCACAAATCATAACATTCTCATTTATTTATAAGCATGCCATATCCTTATTATATCACACACCATCTATTTTAGGTAGCCATCACATTCATAAATAGCCATTAAGGCTTAAATACAAATGAATCATTACAATCACATCAATAGTGATATTAAGTTATAAACAAAGTTCCAATATCAATCATATCACAAAATCATTTATAAGAAACATACATGCATTCAATGTTAACTCCCAAATCAATCTTATATCCTTTTCAACTATTTACTAGGAATTTTTCATTTGACTTCCACATTGTTAGCCCTATTGCATTTCTAATCTCATTGCCACTTATGGCATAATCAACAATGTAATAATTCACTAAAGGTCAACTTTATAAATTACAATTTTAATGCTAATTTTCATTATAGACAATTAATCATCAACACAAAGCGAACATTAACAAATAATGGTATCTACATAGCAATATTGCATGGCCATAACACTCATTTACATTTTAATACATACTATAGTTTCTAGCATACAAATGACAAAGAAAGCTCAATTACAAACATCCAACAATCAGTAATAACATTGCTATGCTCTCCAAGCATGGTCAATCCATATCTATGCAATACATATACACATTTACATTATAATATCCTATCAATCATAGATACCATGCAATAGTATTAAGCTGCAATGCTGCCTCTGTGAGCTTACAAATGAATAGATATATAGATATGTAATTTGTACCATTAGTAAGAAAATATAATTCATAGCATTTAAACAACCTTTTTATTAAAAATATTAATTTAGGATGATATATATTCACCTAGTGGTATTTATTGGCTTTGAAGATTTCCAAGCATTTGTTTCATTCACTTTGATCTCCTATTTCTTCCTAATTCATGGTTTACAAGAATAACTTATAAATACATCGAATTCACCTATTTTCTTTTCAATTCACTATCATGAAATCTAATTAGAATATTTCAATATCCTATATTACCATTCTATTATCTCTTTTTTAAGTTAATCATAGGAAATAAAAAATATATTATTTCATGGTAATTTAAAATCAAACTTACACATGTGAAAATATTAAAGTTCAATGTTTTAAAAAAGCTCATTTAGTGTCACTCATTCATCCTAAGCTATTGCATTCTTTATTTTCAAAACTTATCATTGAAAAATAAAAAATTCTCATATATGACGACTTTTCTAATCCAGAGTATAAGATAATTAGAATATTAGATTTTGTTAATATGAATATACTTTAAGCATACTTATCTAATACTCTTGAGCATAAAATCTTTAATTTATCAAATAATCAAATCATAATGGTAAAATTAAGTCTTTCTAAAATTATTTTGGAATAACTTAGATATTAAAATATAATGCTCTAAAGATGTTTTGACCATATCATACTAGCATTCCATGATACAAAGTTTTATTTTCAAAAGTTATCCTTATGTATTCAATGTTATTCATAATATGAGTTTCCTAAATTATGCATGTATAGACATAAATATTAAAGCTTTATGACTTAAGTATGTTCTAAAAATGTTATAATAACACTCCATAGCACAAAACCCTTATATTTTTAAGTTATTACTAAATTTCTCAAAAGATGTATAAAAATTTATTTTTCTCAATCAAGTCTAGATCATCCAAAATTATTAATATTGATGACATAGAAAGACTATAACCATCTTATTTTAACACTCTATAGCACAAGAATATCTCTGTCAAAACTATCATTATCTTTCTCAAAAACATATAGAAATTGGTTTCTTTTTTAATTCACCTAAACTAATAAAGATCAAGAAGAGTTTGTTGCCTAAAAGATCTCACCATACCTCAAGGGAGTCACCTATAACTCATTCGTACTAGGAATGGTGTCACATTTTGGTGAAGGCAAGAGGAAGCCAGCACTTCGTGGGGCTATTTCTGACTTCAATTTAGAACTGTTGATGGCCACTACGGGTTGCTAAATTTTAGGGAATACACAGAGGAGCTTAAGGTGACGTGTGATGATTAGAGGTGGCCATGGTTGATCCATGGCCCTGCCCGATTCTTTCACATATCGAGTTATAGCTTTTATTTATTGGTAAACACTACTATTATTGAACAATGGCTCACGAGAGGAAGGTGGAGTAGTAATAAGATGTGACTTGAAAAGGAAAGGGCACCACCAATTCCAAGAAAATAAAAGAGAAAAGCAGAGGGAAAAGAAGAAAGCTAGGGTAGAAAAAGGGAAAACTAATCTAGGAACATAGAAAGAAAGAAGAAGGTACTAACATAATAAAAGAAAAATTAGGTATGAGAGAGATAAAATAATTAGGAAAATAATAAAATAAAAGGGGGAGAGAAAGAAAATAGAAAAAGAAGCTAAGGGATGCAATTCGGTTCTTCTTAGTACATTATAATTCCAAATCCTCTTTTGATCTCACCCCTTTAATTAGTTCAAATAAATCATAACCATTATATTTTCATTTTTTATAATACTCACTCCTTCCAAATAACTTTAAAACTCAGCGTGAGTATATTAATATACATATGATTATTAAAGAACCATTTGTACAATCTCATATATATATATATATATCACACTTTAATTTCTAAAATGTCACTAGTAATGCACAATTTCATAGGTAAAAATCCATTCCACATAACTAACATCTTTCATAAATTTTGACCTCTCAAATTTTATATTTTCTAAAAAAATTTTTAATATTATTCTTGATAAATAAAATCTTAATATTCACTTAATACAAAAAATTTAAATATGTGTATTTCAAGTTAAATATAATTTAACTATCTTTAATAATATTGAAGCATATAAAATATATAAAATAATCGAACCTTAAATAGTATTTTGGGGTATTACAAACACAATGCTTCTTAGCACTCTATGCTATCTCATAACTTTCTTGAAGAAAAAATTAGCAATGTTTGTTACATCATTCATTTTATGACATAGAATAAAATGAGTCATCTTTGAAAACTTGTCAATAACAACAAACATAGAATCCTTTTTATTCTTTGTCCTTGGTTATCCTAGCACAAAATTCATAGAAATGTTAGTCTAAAGTTCACAAGAAATGGGAAATGGAATGTAAAGTCCATATGGTAAAACTCTAGATTTAGCCTCTTTGTAAGTAACACAATTACCATAACATTTCTTTACATCATGCTTCATGTTAAACCAAAAGAAATGCTTATTTAAAATATCTAGAATTTTTCTAATCCTAAAATGTCCCATTAGATCTCCTTTATGAGCTTCTTTCACGAGCAAATCCCTAAAAGAACTCCTAAGCACACATAATTTATTTTCTTAAAACAAAAGCTTATTATGCCTATAGAATTTCTTAAAGACCATTTTTTCATAAACTTTAAAAATAATGAAAAAATCATGATCACTCCTATACAAATCCTTGATATGTTAAAACCCCAACAATTTAGATTACAAAGCAAAGATAACAAGATACCATCTAGATAATGTATCAATAACTATATTATCTTTATCTTATATTGTATCAGAATGTTTCAATAAATTCCATTCATCTTGCATGCCTCATATTTAATTTTCCTTGGTTATTCAAATGCTTTAATTATTCATAGTTAGTATAAATGATAAAGTCCCTTGGCCATAGGTAATGTTGATAAGTTTCCAAAGTTTAGACCAAAACATAAAGCTCTTTGTCATGGGTGGGGTAATTGAGAACCGTTTCACTTAACTTTTCACTAAAATATGTAATTAGTCTTTTCTTCTTCATCAAAATAACTCCAATACCTACACTTGAGGCATCACACTTAATTTTTAATGTTTTAGTAAAATTAGAAAGAGCAAATAAATGAGTTAAACATAGGCTATCATTCAATAAATTAGATGTACTCTTTTGCTCTTCTTCTCAATGAAATTCCATATTTTTTTAACAAGATCATTTAAGAGTACAACTAAGGTGCTAAAATCCTTTATAAATCTTCTATAAAACTAGTTAACACATGAAAACTCCTTACTTCACTAGCACTCTTAGGGATAGGTCATTCCATAATTGCTTTCATTTTCTCCATATCCATCTTAATTCCCTGGCTACTCACAGTATAACCTAAAACACAATTTTATCCAAACAAAAAGAACATTTTTCCATGTTGGCTCTCAATTTGTCTTCTTTTAGAACTTGTAAAACACATCTTAAACATACAATATGCTCATCAACATTTTTGGTATATACAAAAATATCATTAAAATAAACCATAACAAATTTTCCAATGAAAAGATATAAAACATGATTCATCAATCTTATAAAAGTTCTTATGTATTAGATAAATTGAAAGGCATAACAAGCTACTTATATAAATCATGTTTAAAAGTAGTTTTCTACTCATCACCTTCCCTCATTCTAATTTGATAATATCCTTGTTTCAAATTAATCTTAGAAAAGACTCAAGACCTTTGTAACTTATCAAGTATGTCATCAAGTTTAGGAATGGGATATCTATACTTTATAGTAATTTTATAAATTGATTGGTAATCAACATACATTCTCTATGTCCTTTCCTTATTTAGTACTAATAAGATTAGCATTATAGATGGGCTTATGCTCTTTCTTTTGTATTCCTTTGATATGAGGTCCTCCGCTTGCCTTTGAATGCCTTTGGCTTCTTTCAGGTTAGTCTTAATGTGGGATGGTTTAGAATATAAGCTCCTTGAATAAAGTTAATTTGTTTCTTAATTTCTCTTTTTAAGGCAATTCCTTGGGAGCCTCCTTTAGGAACATTTCTTCATAATCTTACAAAATAGATTTTATTACTGTTAGTGAAATAAGGCTTTCTTGGTTAGTGGTTATATAGGCTTCTTTGTACATAAGTACAAGCATAGGCCTAGAAGTATAATGAATACTTCTAGCATCACTCACTTTTGTAAACATATTCTATCTTCCACTACCTTATTTTAAACTTACTTATTTCTTATTTTCCTTCTTTTTCTTTTCATTTACACTTTTTTCCTCACTTGTATTCTTTTTCATATTTTTTTTCTTTTTTTCTTCTTCCTTTCTTTTCTTTTGCATCTTCACTTAATCTTCATGAACTTGTTGCAAGGATAAAGGTTTAAAGGTCACTTTTCTCCTATCTTTTTTGAATTGATACTTGTTAAGGACACTATCATATGTAACCTTCCTATCGAATTATCAAAGTATCCCAAGTAATAAATGGCAAGCATGCATTAGAACAACTTCACAAAATATCTTATCTTGATATTTTTCAATGGGGAAAGACACCAACATTTATTTTGTCACTTCCATTTCTCCATTATCATTCAATTATTGTAATTTATATAGGGTAAAATGTTAGAAAGTAGATAAGCTTAATTTCTTTACTAAGATGATACTAGATACATTAACATAGGAACTACTATCTATTATAACATTATACATTTTACCTTTAATATTACATCTGGTGTGGAAGATATTCTCCCTTTGCTCTTCACCTTTTTCCTTAACTTGCATCACTTTAATCTTCTAATTACCAAGACATCTCCATCAAAAGAACTTCCACTTTCTTTATTCTTCTTATCTAAAGATGTTATAGATTCTTTATTTTCT
The DNA here is from genome assembly GCA_020226215.1 of Sindora glabra. Classification (NCBI taxonomy): domain Eukaryota; kingdom Viridiplantae; phylum Streptophyta; class Magnoliopsida; order Fabales; family Fabaceae; genus Sindora; species Sindora glabra. Next base: position 59,716,770 of record CM035234.1, on the reverse strand, counting down.
TTGTCATTTATAGACTCATAGTTTCCATCCTTCAAGATCATAGTTCTCTTGTTACGACACTTAATACCAATGTGTTCTTTCCTAGAATTTAAAGCATTTAATGTTTGAATGCTTTTAAGGATCTCCTATTTTATTTTTTCCCTTAGAACCTTCACCTCTTGTTTTGGAGAAAGATTCTTTCTTATGCTTACTCCCTTTGTCCTTCTTCTTGTCACTCTCTTTCTCATAAAGTTTCCATGAGGAACTTGATAGGAATCATATTTAAAAGAACTCTTTTCTTTTTAAGTTGTCTCTCCACTTTCATAACCATATGGACCATTTTTTTTTAATGCTTTCATAGTGTTGTAGTTTCACCATATTAGTAATGTCTTTATTCAAGTCATAGAGAAATCAAGCTATTATAACTTCTTAATCTTCTTCCATATTGGCTCTAGACATAGTAAGCTCTATCTCCTTATACTATTCTTTTGTAATATCCCAAATTAATAAATAAGGCTTTATAAATTTCAATCTTATGAAGATTTATTTTATTTATTTGGTTAATATTTGATTTTACATTTATTCTTAAAATGATATGATGATATTAAGGATAATATTTGAAATATAATTATTTTATATATGATTATTATTAATTCAAGATTTGAATAAAATAATTTTTATAGGGAATGAAATGATTTCTTGCATTTAGTAAATTATTTTTAAGAATTAAAGAATATTAAAATATGTATCTTAGAATTTCCAAATTAATCAAATTATTACAAATATATATATGAAGGAAAAATTGGAAATAATTAAATTGTAATTATAAATAAAATTAATTTTAAAAAAATAAATGAATGAATTTTGAAATGAATTGATGATTGAGATTGAATTAAATGAATTTGAAAGATCGAGATTAAAGAAGAGGTGAGCTCATATTGTATAAGAAACATGGAATCATATCTCATAGCTTATTTTCAAACATTTCTCTCTCTCCTCTCTTTTTAAAAAATTCCAGCTGTTGTCCTCTTTTTTATATTTTTCTTTATGTCGGTATCCTTAAACCGACTTTTCCCCATTTTTTTCTATAGATTTTGGCACACTTTATGCCTATTATCTAGTTTTAGTTTCCTTCTGTCTCTTTCCACTCACTCACCGTGATCTCACTCTCCTTTCTAACCACATTTTCGGCTTTCTTTCTTTATTTCCCTCACTCTCTCTTCTTAGGATTTTTCCAGTTTCTCTCTCTCTCCTTACTCACTTTCTTTTTCTGATACAGCTTAACTCCTCGCTTCTCTCTTCCTTTATTTGATGTTGGGATCGGGTTTTCTTTGTCGCGCTGCTTTGGCACTCATTGTGCAGCTACTATGCTCATCATGTACCATCGTAAGACAGTGATGGTTTCAGGCAAGAAAAAGGCCTTGGGCTCCCTTTCTTCTTCCTCGGTGATTTAACGCCATCCAGTTATTGTCAAGCTCCGACCACCATCCGCTACCTTCGCCAACATCGCTGTCATCTGTGGCCAGCTGCTGTTGTGGGCAGTATGTGACAATAGGAAAAGGTGGAGCTGAAGCTGTGTTATATTGGGTATGGAAAATCAGTTTGGAACTTTCTTTTGCCAGCATTTTGGTAAGCTCTCGTCACCAGTGAGCTCCGGTTGAGCCTTTCCGGTGTAAGTAAATATTTTTATGTCATTAGATTTTAATTTTTATTGCAATTTAAGTCTTAGTCCAAGAAACTCACTTTTATATAATTTGAGAAAGATGATGTTATTTATGAAAAGATGAGATTTTTATATTTCAGTGTGAGAAAATCAACATGGTTCAATTGTTTTTATATTATTAACTTTACTGATGATGGGTGTTTGAAGTTAATTTAGAAAATTTCTCATTTTTATGATGATTCAAACTTATACAAATGAACTTGTTTTGCACGGTTTTGGAATTAAGAATATTAGGGAAAATTTAAGCTTGAAATAGAAAATCTATTTTAAAAGTATTTTAAATACAAGGTGTCACTTATGAAAAATATACTTTTGCGTGATATATGATGTTGAAATGATATAACTAAAGTGTTTTTAAAATATTATATCTCAGTATTATAAGGATTTGAACATATTTGAATAAAACTCTTATTTTATTATTTTAGTTGGATAATTGATATAATATCAATAAAATGAGGATTTTATAATTAAAAGTATTAAATTAGCATCTTTGGAATAAAACTATATCATCAAAGTGAGAGTTTCTAATAATAATAATAATTTATTGATTCCTTATGAAAAAGATAAAGATAAAGATATTAATGTACAATTTTACACAATGTAGGAAATGGGTTCTCTCGAGAACTTTAAATTGCTAGATAATAGTGCACTTTACTTTTACAAGTTGACTTTGGAAGATTAAAGAAAGCTAAAATCCAACATAGCTAGGTGACATAGCTTGATTATTAGTTAATATTGGAAAAATATAAGAAACAAGTAATATAGAATATTATTATGTTGTAATCAAAATATAGATTTGTAGGAAGTGGAAAGGAAATAAGTAATGTTTACATGATTATAATTTGTTTTTAAGAAGGGCAATAATAAGAGGAAAATATGAAAAGATGAGTATCGATGCTTCAAAAGTGTAAATGCAACATCAAGTGAGTATATATCTCACTACTAATTTTATCTTAATATAAAATGACTTAATTGTATTCTTTTTATTGGTAATAAAGATTTCATATTCATTATATGAACTTGATTTCATGATATAAGAATAATTAGTTGTTGATAAATGATAATTTATTAGAATGCATAACGAAAGCATGGTTATGTCATTGTTAACTATTGATTGATGGATTGTAATAGGATTACAATAGATCATATCACTTGTTTGTGTTATGTGCTTTGATTGCTTGTAATTGTTGAATAGTTGTCAATTTGGGATTGTATTAGATCCGATGGTATGAATGGAATGAAACTCTAGCGAATTAACTACATTGTGAATTGAGCCTTATGAGACATTAGAAAATTGTGAACTATGCTAGAATAGTGACATCAGATATTATGATTTATGATGAAAAGATGATACTAAAAGCCGGATGGAGAATTCCCAGTAAACAATTGTGAAAGATATAAGATTTATTTGAGAATCAGATGGAAAATTCCCACTTGAACAAAAGAGAAAAATTATATTGTTGCCTTGGAAATTGAAAAGTGACTATATGTGTTTACTATCATTAAATGTGTGATATAACATAATGTTAGAAATTATCTATAATTAGATATCACTATTTGACATGAATGCACAGACTTGATGTAATTGTGATAATTTGTTTACAATTGAGCCTTAATGTTTATTTGTGAGTGTGATACTTATTCAAAATGGATAGTACATGATATTGAGTTCTAATAGAAAGTTGAGACTCTTATGATTATGTTATGAAAAATAAATTTTAAATCATGTGTAATTGAACTCCTATTTCAATGCATGGTTTCATATATTTCAATAATTTGAAAAAAAAAAGTTTGCTAATGTTCTCTATTTTAGATTTTGAATAACTTATGATTATTATATATAAAACTAATTACTTGCAAAATAGCAATAGATATATACTTATTAAGTTCTCATAACTCACTCTATTCTATCTTTAATATTTTCAAGTTGTGGTGAGCAAATTTGATCTTGTTGCATTTGTAGGGATCCAAGACTACTTTGCTAAAGAGTTTTAATAGTTGGATAGGAAATTAAATGTAGAAATAAATGTTGTGTTAAATCAACACTTGATGTATTGAATTGTTTGTTTGTGCTTATGTCTAGAAATTGTAAAGTATTATATCTATATTTGTTACTATTGTACCTATCATATCTGTTATATCTGAAATTAAAACAAGTTTTATATATTTAGAGCATGTGGGCCTCAGAAAGTGTCCAAAAATAGGGGAGATACTCTCCAATTTTTTGCAAAAAATTTATAATTAAATTTCAAATTCTCCTAAAATTTGGAAATTCTTATTAAATAAAAGGAGTAAAAATTGTTTAAGTTTGTGGAAACCAGTAATGGAATCCATACCAATCATGGTTTGGATGGGTCATGACATCTTCGATGCTTTTAGAACCTTGAGTAAGGCTTTGTATAGCTTTCACGATTTTTTTAGACATTTTTCATAAGCTGATCTTCCCAAACAATGACATATTTAAAAATTTCAATGATCACAAGCTTCACCTTTTTCGTTTTTGAATAGTTGTTACAATCAAAGATTAACTCTATCTTTTTTTCCCATTCTAGATAGGCATCCAAATCATTTCTTCCTTGGAATGAAGGAATCTTCATTTTGATGTTATCAAGATTATCATAAACTCCTTCCCTTCTTCACTTATCATATCTCTTCTTTCACCTCTTCTGTTATCATCCCTCCTTTCACCTTTTCTTCTATTACTTTTCTCAAATGAATTTAAGTTCTCATTCTCTCTATCATTTCTATCTCCTCCCTTTTTTTCATATTATCTATCATGTTATTTTCTCTCTCTCATTTTCTTTCTTTCATACTTAACTCTTCCAAGCCTCACATTTATCTCCTTAAGTTATTCTTGTATAGTTATTATATTCACTCCCCTAAGTTGTTCTTTTATAGTTCTTAATATATCATCATTAGTCACGCCACCTCCCTAGTTCTTTTAAAGATAAACTTGCAAGAAAAAGGTTAGATAAACAAAAAGACCTCACATTACACACTTAAATTAAAGGCACTTATATTTATATTTACAATCTAATTGAGGCTTTTAACCCCAAATGATCTTACACACTCTTACTTCTTTTTACTCTTATCTTTCCCTCTTGTAGTTCTTTGGGAACTAATTCACACAACAAATAAGATTCAATAAATGTGACAAATGATTTCACTAATCAAAGACTAGTCAATCAAAGGAAACAATGGATGACACTTGGAATTCAAGAAAAGAAATCAAGAAAAGTCAATAAAGATTCAATTAACAACAAAGAAATAAGACTAAGAATTAAAAGACTAATGAAAATGGAAAGTTAGATAAATGAAAGAAGCAATGAAAACTTTATTCAAAATGAGAAGTTCAATAATGAAATAGATCGTACATTGATAAATTAACTTTTTCTTTCAAAGAACTTCTTTTTTTTTTTTTGTTCTTTGTTCTTTTCCTTCATTTCACTTTTTTTTTCTCTTCTTTTTTTTTGTACTTTTAATCTTTACTTTTGCTCCTTGATCTTACTTTTCTTTTTTTTTTCTTATTTTTAATTCAACTTTTTTTGCTTTCTTTTTTTTATTTTGCTTTTCTTTTGAATTAAACCCCCAACAATTTTATAACACCTTTTAGTGTTGATTTAAATAAAGTAATAGGTGATATAATCGACTATCTCAAGTTACAAGAGAGGTATTTGACTATTATACTTAACTACTAAGAATTTAAGTAGCTTGTACCTTGCACTATTCAATTACTGTAGTCGAATACTAAACAAGTTTCAAAAGTACCCAATTACAAGATTTGAATACCATAAAAGAGGTGCTCTCTAAGATCTGAATAACACAAAATAGTTGCTCTCTATATTCAATTACTTGACTACAATACTTAAATATTATGCTATTTTATGTTGTATTCGAATAAGGTACTTAAATACTTGAAGTTAGATTTTGTGATTTTGAACTTTTTTCAAATAGTTTCACAACAACTTTCACATTAATCAATTCTAATGAAATTTTCATGAAATTTTGACACAAAACAACATAGATTTGCTTCAATTTGAGATATAAAATGCAAGGAATAACAATCGATTCAAGGATTAAACATAATATCAAGCTAGAACATAAAATTAAACTAACAAGTTAGGATTAAACATGGACTACAATAGCAATTATGCAAAAACCAAAATAAAGGAATCTAATTTGATGAACATATTGAACTAAACTTGAATTTAAACACAAGATCAACATAAGAACACTAAACTCAAAGACAAATTCATAACAAAAATAACAATAAAACCAGATTGAAAAAAATATAAATGAATAACCTAAATAAAATAGTAAAGAAATGAAAAACATAACCTAAAAATAGGAAATCTTTGCTCTAAATGCCAAATGATATGAATCTCTACTATTAGATTGTTCCAAAATTTAGAAATCAAATCAAAAAAGAAAAATAATCATGCCACACTTTAGAATAAAGAAGGAAGGAAGTGATAAATGAGAAAAAAATCGTACCATGAAGGATATTGATCCTTTGATAAGTGAGAATTGACACTACAAAAGTTAAATCTCCTTTGATAAGTCTAAAGTTCTTACTAGAATCATGAAAAAAAAAAGATTACATAGAATTTTTTGATTTTAAAATGCCAAAACTTTTGATCATAAGGAATAACCTTACCCAAATAGGTTCAAAAATTAATAAGTTAATCAAGCTAATTAGGCTCTAATTGGAGTAATTAAACTAATCTAGAAAGATAATTAAAATATAATTAATTGTTTAATACAGTTGTAAACTAATAGGATAGACTAACACAAGGTTTAACAATGACTTAAACCACAAGAAACTAGTTAATTTGAGCGTGCATCAAACATTTAGTATTCAACTATAATATTCAAATATTGTTCATAATCCTATAAGTATTCAAATATTATATTGAATAGTAAAAGATATAACTAAATTCCTATCTTAGTAGTTGAGTATGGTACTTGACTATTAATATGTTGAAATGCATGAGACCCATGCTCTTCTAAGCTCTTTCAATCTTTTCTTCTTCACGTTAGGTTTCGTATCAATATACGCAGTAAAAAATTAAAATTTGTTATCTGAAACTCACTAAGGATCCATGCAAAAAGGAATAAATCAATGTTAGGGTTTTACTTTTTGTGTGTTCATGGTCTTTCTGAATAGAACTTTAAGAGACCAAGATGAATCACGAATTAAATTCCAGTTAGAAGGTACAGCATCTCTACGGTATCCATACGGAGTGAACAAAGACTTCTCACCCTCCATGAATCTATTAGGATACCTCTCTCTCTCTCTCTCTCTCTCTCTCTCTCTCTCTCTCTCTCTCTAAGATTAGGATTAGTACATTTTTGAGTGATTTTGGATTTGATGGCAGCTAATGTGTATATTAAAAGTACTGCCTTCAAGTTCCTTTTATAGAATTAAGGCATACTATATTCCTAATCCTACTAGGATAATGCTTCCAAAATCCTAATTTTACTTAATAACTATCACATTATCCTTATCATGGAGAGAGTGAGGAGAGATATAACTTATCTATTAATTATATAATATTAGATAATAATATTATCTTATAATATAATTATATAATATTAACATGGCATATAATTATCTTGTAATAGAAAATAATATTATCTCATAATATAATTATCTAATATCTAATAATGTAATTATCTTATATTACTTTAATATCAAATAATATCACGTAATATATCATATATTACGTGAAAATATATTATTATTTTAATAATATATATATGCACGAAAACAAGCCTAATTAATTGGATTTTATTTCAACTAAAGCCTAATTAATTATTGTCTCATTCCTACTCTTTTTGTGTGGCCTTGTAAGTTCTTATTATGTTGGTAATAGCCTATTTATGGACCATAGATAATGAGCAGTATCTAGCAATACATCACTGCCACCTAAGTAATAAGAAATGTCTATGACTCAATATTCACTTAATGTATGAATAACACTTTGTAACATAATCCTTTTTGTAATGATATCCAAATCAAACTAAAGGCATAGAGCGTGTCATCCTCATTGATGTTCAATTCATGTTTCTTGATACCAAGTAGATTATTTTAAACAAATAATCAATATCTCATATTGATCCATTTGAGCATGGTCATGCATTTCTTAATCTCACTCAATCAAGGGACCCAAGGATATCACTTCTACTATGTAATAGGAATAAAATTCATATCTACATCACTCACATCCCTTTGCATGATTCGTGACACACTCAATCAATGTTCTACAACACATCCCGATTAAAGGTGATACAAGATAACATCAAAGTGTGTGACTTCTCATGTAGGGAATCGTAGTGACTTCAGGCCAAAGGACTACGTGTATTGTGGTCTCATGAGAATAACTAATGACATATGACAATCCATGTAGTTTTCTCATTGCGGGTCAATCTAGTACATCTGTTCACTAACATTGTACTTATGTATTGACTTGATATCATATATCCATGATTCATAATCATCAGTCACTATATATGCTAGTCTCGATATATTATTACTATTTCTTTCATAATAATACTTGATTAAAAGCATTTTAGGAAGAGTAAAACTATTCCAAGAAAAATTATTATATTAAGTTATAAATTACGCAGATATATATAAGAAAATAAAATATAATAATTGCATTGCCTAAAATAAAACATAAAACATAATATATTGTACATTATCACAATTATTTTTATGATTGGCTTCTAGGACACACACTAATACTTCATGTATCTAGGCTCTCTCCAACAACCCTTGAAGTCCCTCTTTGATCTTTTTGACTTTAACTCTTGTTATTAAACCTTTCAGTGCATGTAAATATGCTTTTTCACTCTTTGAATTCATGTCAAGTTATATAGGTCCAAGCTAGATAGCCCATTTATCCTCAGTTATAGTATGTTCTTAGCACACATCCATAAGGTCCTCAATGTTCAAACTTGCATTAATTATAGTAAGGCATTATTTTATTATAATATGATAGAGAATAATCTCTACTTAACATTTTCATAATGGATTCTAATCTATTAAAGATGCTTGCTTCCAAAGAGATAGTTTGTGTCTAGAACTTTTTTTTTTACTTTACTCATTGATTCCTTTTAGTAGGGCACTTTGAATTAAAGTGGTCCTTACTGCCTTCTTTCCACTGTTAAACCCAATTCATTTTCTCCCACATGTCCCTTCTCTTTCTCTTTTTCATTGGATGGTACTCTAAGTGGATTGGTTGATTTAGGGCTTGTTGATAGGTGATATTATCAAATATAGTAACTTGGTCAAAGAAGTAATCTTTAAGTCCATTCACGAACCTTTCCACCCTTGAAACTAGGTGGTAAAAAATAATCCACTAGATTAATTTGAAACTAATCCCATATTAAAGGTTTAGCAGTTTTGTCTCATTATTCAACATGTTTAATGAACCAATAATGAGATGTGTCATCTAACTATTATCTGACTAACACCACCATTATAGTGTCTATATATCCTAACATTATACTTATCCTCTTAATCTACTCTAGGAATTGGTAAGGATCCACTGAAGGATTGGTGTTATCATACCTCAAAGGTTTAAGTTCTAAAAAATCATTCACTATTTGCAATCCATCTCTTAGTGCTACTAGGGGAGGTGACTATTATCGATTTTCATCCCCGTATAGAGATTAATCTTAATTTTAGGTTGCTACTTGTGCTAGCCTTTCTCCTATTTTCTATAAGGTTACAACCTAAGTTGGTATTTCTAGTTGCTCATTTTCTTTATATTCATTACCTATAGGTAAATTAGCAAATCTAGCATTCTTGAAACTTTTGAATATGCCCTAATACGCCTTCTTCTTTTAGCCATGCTCCTACAAGATAATAAGTATTAGAAATAAATTTTAATCTTGTACTTTATACCTACTTCTTCAAGACCTTTCTAGCTAATGCTCATTTCCCATGCCAATTATTAGTTTTGAAAATATGTTCATAGATACACACACATACACATATATATTACTTGTGATTCATAATTTCCATAGAAATTTAAAATCATACGTTGATACCAACTTTATTATAATCCATCTTTTAGTAAATCATGATTAGTGTGAAAATATCATACAAGTATCCTCATAATATTTTCCTAACTTTCTCTTGCTATTTTCATAAAAATTGAAGGCTCAGGTGTATTTTTACCAATAATTTTTTTAAAAGAATAAGTATTATGAAAAGAAACATTTTTAAAAACAAGTTATCTTTTATTTGAAGATAGCAATGCTAAAAATATCTTTTTTGAAAAACATGAGACATAACTTCTTTTTCATACTAAATGAACACTATTACTATGAAAATAGATGCATTTTTTTCAACAAATAAAATTGTTTATTTGAAGATAGCAATGCTAAAAATATCTTTTTTCAAAAACATGAGACATAACTTCTTTTTCATACTAAATGAACATTATTACTATGAAAATAGATGCATTTTTTACAACAAATAAAATTGTGATTTGTATTTTCCTTTTATTTCTCTTAAGAAAAAAAATCATGACACCTAAGTATATGAGGATGATTAATTTTTCTCTAATTTCATATTAGTAAATTAAAAAATAAAATATATATAATAGAATAAGATCAAGTTAATAAAGCTTAGATATTATACCAATGACTATTACAAAACAAGATAATTGCATGATTTAAAGAATAGAGTCTAAGGTTATGGAAAATGATTCTTCCAAGGTTTTCATTATGAAAGATACTTCAAGTAAAATAGAATTTCTTCTAATGATGTTTCATAATAACAAATTGAGGAAGATCGTTAAAAGAAATGGTAATGCTTAAAGTAAAAAACATTTATAAATTTTTTTCTTTTCATCACACTTACTATTATACACAAGACATTTTCAATAATGCAATATTAATTTATTATGATGATTAAAATTTTCTTAAAATAATATAGTACCTTGCAAACAGATAAGTTATGGGAAATTTATATTGGCATACTTATATGTTCAAGTGTAACTCCCTTACTTATTAACACCTTAATCCTCATTAAATAGGTAATTATCGCATACTAATTTGCCTTCTACTTTAGACTAGCTCACAATACCTCAAATTTCTGTATCTCATACGATATAGGCAAGGGTCATGTAATTATACAAAAGTTCAATTTACAAAAAATATACATCCATCACTTACAATATTACTAACTATACAATCATTTTTAATATACAACTTCAAAAATTTACTCTCCTTTGCCAAGAGGGCCTTTAGAAGCATCACCTGGAATGGTTAGTATAACACAGAAAACGTAAGAAACAGAGTTTCCCAGTAGCTAGCCATCACTGTAAAAATATATTGAGCCATTCCAGATCCTTAAGCAAATAAAACATATATTTCAAAATCAATTAATCATTTATCATCTCATTCCATACCGTTGTAAGAAACATGCATCACACATAGCAATCATCAAGCCCATTCAAGGACTTATATAGATATCTAGATGGCCATCACAGATAATCGTACCTAGGCCTCATATACAACAATTTCACTATCTTCCCGAGGTACTCTAAAGGCCATAGGCCTCATATACAGCATTTCACTGTCTTCCCGGGGAACCCTAAAGGCCATAGGTACCGCGCACAGTAATTGCATTATCATCCCGGGGAACACTCAGGCCATAGGCCTCATATACAGCATTTCACTGTCTTCCCAGTTGCGCACACAGCTATTTCATACACATTCCATACAATGGAAAAATATACAGAAAGTCATGTAAATAGGAAACAAAGTTTAAAGATAAAGCTAGCTACCTTTTATAAGCTTCCAATAGTGATGTTTCTTTCGCCCTCACTTAAAAACTTCTTTACAATTCCTTTTGCCTTTCGGCTTGTCACTCCTTAGTCTACATAAATACACATCGTAGTTCTTATTAGAACATTATCATTTTCCTTAAATCTCATGTATTCTTTACTTCCTTCACTTAAATAAATGCATACTTAGATGCTCTATATCTTGTTTTCAGGCCTTGAAATGACACATATGAACATTAGAAAAGGATCCGGAAGTAAAACCATGCAAAACGTGAAGAGTTAAAGCTAAAATGTTCACTTAACAAAGAACACGGGGGTCCCATACCCCATGTTCAGGGCCGTGTTTCTTACTGGATGACTTCGAGGCTTCATTGGGCTGCTCAGAGAAGAACACGGGGGTGAACATGGGCCGTGTTCTAGCCCGTGTTCAGAACATGGGGTACAACATGGGCCGTGTTCTACCCCATGTACATTACTGATCTGCCTTCGCTGAAGAACACGAGGTACAACATGGACCATGTTCTATCCCGTGTTCATTACTGATCTTACAAAAACACAATTTAAATGGCTGAATCTCCTTCTCTCCTTCTTCTCCACAAAAGGGGAGTTTCATACACACTTTCATAGGCTTCATAATCCATAAGAATCATCCTAATTTCATCAATTTAGCCAAATTCTAAATAAATCATGCCAAATCCACATATGCACCATTATGCCTATAAAATCTTAGTTGTACATATCATGGTTTCTTGTTGTTTTTACACCAAACCAAAGCCATAGATCAACATAACAACATCTAAAACACCATTAGACATGTTCAATTCATCCAAAGCTCTATGGTCAACCACCTTTGACCATACCAACATCAAGATTTCAAGAAACTAAGAAGAGTACATTAAAGAGCTCTTAGAGGAGAACATTTTTACCTCTTACTGCAACTTGAAAATCCTCACTTGGGAGCTCACCAAACTTGATTAAACTTGAGCTTTCTTCAATCTAAACACACCAATGGATAGAGCTTGATGAGAAGAGCAACTTTCCCTTCTACCCCCAAGCTTAAATCTCACTATTTTTGGGTGAAAAAGCCAAAAGAAACTTTCTCTCTCTTCCTTCTCTCTTCTGCACGTTTTTGGTGCTTTAATGGAGTCTTCCATAGCTTTTGAGAAGAAAGGAGAAGGAAGAATACTTTTCATGAAGCTTCAAGGGTATTCTTGTCATTTTTGACAATTCCAAGGGTAATTTAGTCCTTTTTCACCAATAGTAAGGCTATTCTTGCCATTCTTTTCTAACAATGACACTTGTCATGTGTCTATTGGTCTCACTAAAAGAAAATCACATATCACACCCTAAAATCTTGGTTATTCATATTAGATCCCAAATTCTTGATTATTTCCACTTTAACCACACCGATTTTGCACTTTTGTAATTTAGTCCATAGGGTTTCTGTCGGTTTAAAATTCCTTACACTGTCAGACTTAGACAACTTTCCTTTTTAGGATTTTCTAACCTCCTTTGATCGTTTATACTGCTTATGAAAATAAATTATTTTCCCTACTATCCTTTTTCCTTCAGAATTTCGATTATCTTTACACTTAATTCCTTTCAACTTAATATTCACCCACCAAGCTAATTCAATCATGCTCTTCGTTTCTACAGCCTCAGAATTTAGAAATTCAAATGATAGAATTAAAAATTCAGGACATTACATCAAGCATATAATTGTAACTTGATGGGATAATTTAAGTGAGTTAATTGATTCATGTGATTATTCTAATTAAAGTGAATTAGTTACTAATATGTAAGATAAAGATATGTTTTGGATCTTAAGGCCTTATACAAATATCTCTAAAATATTAAGCTACATGCTTCTAGATTATAAGCTAAAATTATTTAAAATATAAAAATTGGTTTACTAATTCAGTGAGGAATGCTAGTTAGCAGAAGGAGATGCTAAAGGATTTCCACCCTACTATTTTCAATTTTTGGTATTTGTAATATCTAGAATCTAGAATCAAAAGGTTAGCAAGCCATCCCAAAGGAGTCAATTTTGCAATGGTGGTGTATTGTAGGCTGAAATTAACCACTAATAACACCAATCATACCTCTAATTTATAAACTTCTAGCTATGTATAGTAATATTTGGTAAAATAATCTTCCATTAAGATAAAATAACTAGGTAACTGGTCTATTAAAAGGATTTTCTACAAAATAATTAATCATATAATAATAAGTATGGAAACTCAATAAGTAATTATTAAATTTGTATTCTAATGGATTTTTACTAGTAAAATACATGTAGAAATAAAGACTTACATAATTATGAATGATATATCATGTAACAAAATATAAGAAACCTTACCAAATAGCCCTTTTATTTTTTAAGAAGAAATGGTAAATGGTATATAAGTTACTTCCGTGTTACTCCTCTTAACCTTATTTCTTTCTCATCCACCTTTTTGCCTCCCACTCATAACCACACCTTTTTTTCTCTGTAGAAAAATGTTAGGGCATTAGGCTAACTTCTTTATAACCACATATCAATATACTTTACCAAATTACTATAAAACATAGCCATATAATGCCTTATTGTAACACATATTTTGGTATGGTTAAAATACCATTTTTACCATGTTGTTTTGTTATATATCCAAAACAAGCTTAATTAAAATGGTTATAACTAGATTCCAATGTTTATGTATATAATTCAAGGGTCCATAAAGTCCATAGGTTCAAGTCTAAATAGTCTATAAACAAGCCATGGGTAAAAGTCCATACAAGTTCCATTTCTTCCATGTCCATATAGTTATAGAATTCAAAATCAGTCTATAAAACTTATTCAAATGCAAATATTCCCTATCTTTTTAGAATATTATTTAACATGGTCATTTCAATTTACACTTAATTATTACAATTTTTATAAAAAAATGTTCTCTAACTTTTGCTAGAAAACTTTTAAGCTATCTAAAGGAAAAAGTTCAAGATTTTTATAAAAAGAGCTCATACATAAGTCTCCTACCCATAGCCTTTCTCCATGTTTTCTTTAAAAATAATTTCATTCTTCTACACATTTAAGTGTCCTAATACTACAATGTCAAATTTACAAGTTTTAAGTTCATAGAGGATGCTTGGAACTCATATATGCACATATTCCAACCATAGTATTAAATTTCCTATATACTCATACTAATTTTTCACAAATCTTAGCATATATTCTAAGGTTTATAAGGGATCATATATGCTTATTTTCATATGAACAAATAACATATAAATTCCTAAAATAATGTTACAAACTTTAGGAAATTAAAAATAATTATAATATTTTTATGTTAGAGAATAACTATTTGATTTTTATAATTATTTTTAAAGTGAGAATTTTATAGAGAATAATAAAATTTTATGGTAGAATATGAGGTGAAATAGTGAGAATAGGAGAAAAACAAATAATTAAATGTTAAATTATAGTTATAGTTAAGTAAATGTGTATAGAGGAGATTTAGAAAACTCCTTTCCAATATTACCCCTAGGTTATCCCTTATTTCCTAAATTTCCCTTAAAATTCTCAAACACCCTTGTAACTCCATATTACCCTTTCTTATACACCACTTTCCTCTATTTCCTCTCTTTTATTCCTTTTTGTTCATTAACAAATTCCAATAAGAAAAATAATTAACTTCAAATAATCATCAATAATTTTTAGTTAAATCAAGGCAAATACTCTTTATTTAAAGCTATTAGGTGATTATTTTCTCAAGTTTTGCTTTAGATGAAAGAATTAAGGGATGTTAGGTCAAAAGGGATAACCCATTGAATTTAAATGAATAGAGCAAGCTAACTATCATTTTAGCCTTTTATTTCTTCTCTTTCAAAGTTATATAAGTAAGCAATTTACTTAGATTAGTTGCTTTTAAATGATTTATGGTTGATTAAATGTAAAATGATGAGTATGAGTTATTTGATGATTAATTAATGAAAATTTTAGTTTATATGTGAAATTCTTGTTAATTATAGTTTATATAAGGGTGTTGTTGCTTGTATTGAAGGAATTTCTAAGTTTAAAGTTGTGTTTGATGATAATTTGATGTTATGAGACCAAATAAATAGTGAAAATATAGAAAATCTATAAAATTTGAGTTAGATTTTGCAACATTATCTAGGATAGTTGACTATAAGTCCTTTAAGAGTAACTCTCAAGGTTATAGTTGATTATATATTTGATAATGGAGCCAAGTTTTGCCTTTGGACCCATTTAATTGATTATATAGTTAACTACTACCTTATAAATCCTAGTTTTATGTATTTTATGAGATTAAATAATTTTGTGTTGATATTTTGTTTATATACATATGCATTTAACATATAGATGCAATTAAATTAGATTTTTTATGCTAAAATTTTAGAATTGGATATTATTATGATGAGAAATATGAAAGGGGAAATGAAATGTTTGAATTATGATATAAACTAGATCTAAAAATGTTTGTGAAGAAATAAGACAAACTTTGAAGGGTTGATGTTGGGTTTGTAAAGAGATAAACTTGATAATATGCTTTGTATTTTATTTATTTATCATTGTATATTCAAATGAAATTATTAATGTCTATTTATATTGTTATATACAAGTATACCTTTATGTGTTAAGGATTAACATAAATGGTAAGGATATTGTTAATATTTTTTTAGCATACCACTATAAGTATATTATTTATTTATTAAGTCTTGCACTCACTTTTTTATTTATTTAATTTTACAAATACCATTACAAAAGCCCCTCCACCTTCAACACTATAAGAGTAAATCCTTTACGACATTTTGTACAAAGCAGTTATAACAATTATTTTGTTTGTAAGTAGAAATACTCTATTAGTAGTTGAATTCTCCATTATGGGAGCACTTTATGTACATTAGGGTTAGTTAAACTAGTTTAACCTTAAATAACAACATTAAATAAATAGATCTAACTTCCTTTCATTAGTCACTTGAAACAAACATGCTCAAAGTAAATGCTTTCGTCTTTGTATATAAAATATCTTGCATTATTAGTAATCATGTGTTGATATCTAGCATTAGGATTAGATAAGGTTCGTGGAAATTAGGTTATTGAGTTCCACGTCAACCACAGAGTAAGAAGCTTATGATAAAATTGGTATCAATGCATGATTTAAGTTTTTTAATAGAAAATAAACCCTCAAGATAGGTTAATTAAGTTATATATACTTACTACCTAAATAAGTGTTGGTTGTGTAAGATCACATATCACTAATACTATTTTGATAGACTCTAAAATGCCTAAAGATATGGTATTAGGGTTACTTATTATAAATTTATTGTAGTTAATTTATGTTTATATCTAAATGAGTGGAAGTTCTATGAAAGAGGAAAAGATGGTAGATTCAAGCAATTATTGAGCCAATGATCTTAGTGATGAAGAGTTATCCAGAGGCTTTTAGGCTTAGAGTAACCAATATAAGGGAGATAATGATAAGAACATCCCTATGTGAGCTATAGATTTTAAATAATAAATCATGATTAAAATAGCTTAGTTTCTTCAATAAAATAAGGAATAAGACCAATGCAAAAGCTAGGATGATCAAGCTTCTAGTTAAATAAGGAAGCAAGAAAGAGATCAAACCCTTCCTAGAGAGAATGTGGTTAATAAGCTACACATTATCCATGAATTCAATAAATTAAAGCCACCTCACTTTATTAGTTTAGATCTAATTGCAAATCCATATCAATTCCTTGCTTAGATAAAAAGATATGGAAGGATGTGTCATGTTCTAAATAGATGATAATTAAGTTAATGGGATATTAATCAAAGGATATAGCACATTATTGTTTATTACACCTTTTTTTAAATAAAGTGTATTAATTTAAATTATAAAATAAAGAAGAATCAAACGATTAGTAGAATCTTGGATAAGTTAAAAGTAATTAATATGTGATGGAAAACTAAATAAGAAGTTATGAGATTGAAAATGATAGAATATGGTATTTGAGTTATAAGATATGAGTGTGAAAGTATGAACGAGATTCAAAAGGAAAACTCCTAAATATACCCTATGGCCATTATTTCCCATTTGCCACCCTTTATCTTTTTCCCCTCTCACATTCCAACCACACCCGTCATATCCTTTATATTCCCTCTTTACTCTTCATCCTTCTCAACATAAGGATTATTGCAAAAATTAACAATTCCTTATAAAATTTTT
Organism: Sindora glabra; assembly: GCA_020226215.1. Lineage (NCBI taxonomy): Eukaryota > Viridiplantae > Streptophyta > Magnoliopsida > Fabales > Fabaceae > Sindora > Sindora glabra. Next base: position 59,699,056 of record CM035234.1, on the reverse strand, counting down.
CAATCACTTGAGGTTAAGGCATCATCCTTATTGAATTTGCTTTCTACTTCTTCTTAGCTAACGTAGGATGGGACGATTTTTTATTTTCAAAAAAAGGTTTAGAACCCTAACTTAAAATCTCCTATTTTTTATGCATATAGGTTTGAGGGATCTTCCATCTACTTTCTTAACAATCTTTTCTATGCAAAAATGAGTGGATATTTTCCTAATATTGTTAAAATATTTAAAAAACCATGAATATATGTTATTATATAGGTTTTATGCCTTTATATGATGTTGAAAGAATTAATAATGACGATTGATGATATATAATAAATTTATTATGAATATGGAATGCATTGAACATTTATGGAGCCTTATATATGAAGCGATTTGAAATGGTAAAGCATTTGTGACCATGGAATAAGTATTAGTGATGGATAAATAATGCTAGCTTGCAGAGAATTTATCGATTTCAAGGAAATGGATGGCTATTTATGCTAAAATGGCTAGTTATTACCCTAGGAACTTGGATAAAGGATTATCTAGAGATAAATGGCTAGGCATTTGAGTACTGGCTACTCATTTAATCCCTAGGCAAGATTTTTCCCTTGGCTAAAGAAATAGCTCTTTGTAGGGTAACAATTGGTCATTTACCCCTAATTACCCAAGATAACATGTTGATATTATGTTCAATGATTCTTATACATGTGATATAATGATTGTGCATATAAATATTGATGAATATGCATTAGAAAATGATGAAAGGGTTTATGCAACTTAAGATAAACTATTATATTATTGCTTGCATATATATGAGTATTAGAGGGATATGAAATTTGAAAAGATATGATGGAGGTGATATGAATATTAGTTGAAAATATCTTAGTATAGAGAAGGGTAAGGTATAAGATTGGCATAAAATAAATAAGGATGGAATAGAGGGAGGGCATAAAGTTAGATTAGGAGACATAAGGAGGTGTATGTAATTATAATTGTGATGGTATAAAAATTTAAAACCATTTGAACAATACTTGATAATGTTAATATAATTATGTTTCTAAAAACATCATATGTAAAAATATAAGAAAGATTGGTTGTTTCATGAAAGTTATCTAGATAGAAATGTTCTAGATGGTAAGATACTTTAATATTTATTAAATTAATAAGTGTCCACTCACTGAGCCTGGACTCATTCCTTCCATGTTTACCTTGAAAATTCATAAGTCGAGTTTCTACTGTTGCCCCAACAAGTTAAATATAATAAACAAAGCACTCCTTTAGGGTGATATGGACCTTAATAAATAAGATATTTTAGGGCCTTATTCTTAGTGCCCTATATTTCTTTGATCTAGTATATATGCTAATCTAACTCCTAAGCAAATTTGTAAACTCTTAAAACATCATGATTTGCTTATTATGCTAATAGTCCTTATTTCTTCTTATTATTGTGTGGTTAGCAATGTGTTAAATGAAGGTAATTTAGCTTGTGAAAATCAATAAAAAGTGCTCTACATCGATCACGATTAGGTAAAGGTCATGACACTGGTTCTTTAGCATCGTAAAGATAATTGCTAGGTAAATTGAGTTTTTCTTACTAGTGAAAAACTTATGCTTTCTTTACATGTGGAGAAAACTTAAAAGTACTTTTAGAACAAGAAAGTTGTTGGCTAGCTTATAAGTGTTCAACTTCAAAAGAAGTACCCATTGTAAGTCTCCAAAAACATGTGCAAAATTTTAAGTTGATGCATGGAAACAATACAATGGTACTAAATTATTTATATCAAAAGTTGAAATTTAGGCATGCCTTTTGCATACATGGGCTCATGCATGGCTATGGGCTCCTATATTAGTCCAAAATGCCAAATTTTCAAACCAATTAAGGTTTAATGCAAGTATTAGGTTGTAAACACTTGATTAGGCATAAAATGAGCTCCTAGGAAGGCTAAATCATGATTTTTTGGGAAAATTTGGAAATATTTTGTGATTTTAGAAAATAATTATATTTTTATAATTTAAATTATTTCAATACATCATTCAATAAAATTTTTCAAAATTCAAAACTTATTTATGGAGAAATATGAAAATTCTTGTGAATTCAAAATTATCATAAAATTATATAATTCGCATGATTCACATAAAAGTTTATTTAGGATTCTCTTAGTTACTTTATATTTTTATGAGTTTGAAAAACATAATAAAGGTTTAAAAATTTAATTCTAGAATTTTTTTCAATTAAAATTCTATTTTGGTACCCTTCTCATCTTTTTATGAATTTCAAGATTTCCTAATGTCTATATCTAATGCTTAATCAGTAAATGGGGTCTTTCTAATTAAATGGTTCTAATTTCTTTGAATTAAAGTATATATAATTCTTATTTAATTGTAATCTACTAGGAAATATCTTAATTACTTAGTTTTTGGTTTCTTTTTATCTATTTGGTTCATTTTGCCCATGGGTTAAGCTAGAATTGCATTTATGCCATTTTGGATTTTAGATTATAGTTTTAGGACTTTCTTTTGGTAGCCCAACCTATTTTCCTTCTTTAAATGGACTAAGATCTATATTTAAATTAGTATTTAGCTTATTTTTATCTTTTTGGTCCATTTAGGCTTTTAGACAAGAAGTAACTCGTTAAGGCTCCTTTTTAGAAGTTTTTCAACTTTAGATTTGTAATAAAAATCTAATTTTAGCTTAATTCCCTATTCTAATAAGGCTATATTGGTTCTATTAATTCTCCAATTGTATCTACTATTGATATAATCAATTGAGCTTTCAATAGACGTCACATCTTAATCTCTAAAGCTTTGGAAATGACCTAAAAATTAAGATTGAATTAGACAAGATAATAGCAATGCATTAACTTTTTGGTTAAATTCAAACATCTAAACAACTAAATCAAGTCATATTGTCTCCATAATACTTGTAAAACTTCTTTTTAGCTTTCCAAATATAAAAATATCATCCCAATCAGACTTATAAAATTCAAGATATGACCAAAACTCTAAATATAAAAAATCTTGCATAAATTGAATAAATCAATTTCATTCTAAAATTTTGCTTAATCCCAAAACAAGGTAATTTTTATTGAATTAAGTACATGTATAACTTAAAAGCTTAAAAATAGGTCAAATAAATATGCAATTATTGTGCACACTAAATTTCCATACTTAGCCTTTGCATGTGCTTAGGCAAATATATCCTTTATTGAAAATAAAAGCAAAAGACCAACTTTCTAATTACTTCAAGATAATAAAATTACAAGTAAGAAAACAATAAATGATCTTAAGAATCATAACACATCATGAATCAATACTCTTTGGATTAAAAATCAATTAGCATGACAACTTCAATCAAAAAAGTAAATCAAATTGATAAGCCCCTATAAGATTCGTTGTTAAACTATCAAGTGTTTCATTCAAATTTATCCCATGAAATTGCACTATTATAAGGTTATTTTTTTATCTAATATCCAAGAAGAAAAGAAAGGAAAAATTAAAAATATTAAAGAGCAAAATCAAAGAAATTAATAAAGTACTTGAAATATAAACATGGGCAAATCATAAACAATTACAACTTAACATAACACCTAAATTAAATCAAATATTCATTAACTTTTTCTTTTCATTTCTTATCTATTTTCTTCTTGCCTTATTCTTTCTTTCTTCTTCTTTTCTTTTTCACCTCCTTTTTTTTCTTTTCTTATATTCTTTTTTTAACCAAACCTTGAAACAAAAGTTGATGGTTTCCACATTTTTCTTCATACATAACACACAAAACCCATACTTATTCAATAATCCATTTTATAAACATTTTAAACACTCCACTAATTCTTAAAGTTAAATAAAAACATTTATTTTTTATTATAAAGATTGTTATCTTGCTACACAACAAAGAAATGACAATTAGTCTTGAGAGAGCTCATCAAAGATAAATTTCGAAGCTAATTATTTGGCAACTAGCTCATCAAAGAATGCCTTTATGATTTTTGTGCATGCATGTGCACATGTAACATTAAGTAATTTCTAGAGAAACAAATCCATGAAAGAAAATCATACATAAAAAGGAAAGAGAAAAGTGCAAATGCTCAATATAAAGGACGAAAAACTCAAAATATAAATATAACAAATTTAATTTACCAATCTAAAATTCATCATTGTGATAATGAACTTCAAGATGTAAGGCAATTTATTCAATCATGTTATAAAACTTTCAAACTCTTATTGATCTTACTTATCATAAATGTAAACTCTCAAATCATTGAAAAGCATAGAAAATAACTCAAAATGACTAAAAAAAATAAAAACACATTTATTTTTTAAAAGCATAAAGAAATCTTAAGTCATTTCCCCACACTCTTAAATTTCACACTGTTCTCAATGTAAAGTGCATAAATAGCAAAAGATTATGGACAAGTAAAGAAATAAAGGAAATCTTATTATTATTTAGGTTGCCTCTCAAGAAGTGCCTTTATTTAACATTTTTGGTTAGATGTTATAGCTACTTCAATCCAGCTTCATTTCATAAGCTATTGCCTCAAATGTTTCCAATGAAACACACTTCTAGTGTTTATGTAAAGGGTTCACTACCAAAACCAATTCATCTATTAACCTTTTTTCTAAGTGATAACCTTAACCTTTTTTGCTTTTCAAATCAAAGTCATCTCGTACTATGAAATTAATTAGGTCAATAGAAAAAATTGAATAAACTACAAGAGGATTTTTTATAACTTTGGAAATATTAAGTTTATCTATTGCTCCATTAAATTCTATTTTGAATAAGCCATTAACCACATGAATTTTTATTTTTTTTCTTATTTTCCCTCATCAATCTCATCTTAGAGCATATTGACTTCCATCTTGCTAAAAGTTTCCAAAATCTTCCCTTCTTATTCCTCTTTATTTTCATTTTCAAAGCTATTCAAAAAAGGAGGAAGAACTAAAGAATTAACAAAAGAAACAAACTTATGTGTGGATTGTACCTTAATAATAAAATCTCTTGTCTCTTTTTCTTTTGGTTGTTTGCTTGTTAGATAAGAGATGGAAGATAGCATGCTTGCATGTTGAGTTTCCAATCTACTTACTATAGTTGCAAGCTAAGTAATTTATAACCCTAGGTTAAGAACACTAGTTTTTGTCCCTTGTTAAAACTGCAAGGTGTTAATAGTCATATTCTTGATAATTTCCTTAAGTTCCATCTTTGAAGTTTAAGCTTAATATATTGGTAGATATGCTTAATTAGGAAATTGACATTGATTATAGCTAATTTGATTGCTATAGTGGAAAGTTAAATGATCTTACCTTTTGGGTTGTAGGAGTTGGAATATGGAGCATAGTAGTGCTAGGGTGGGTTAGGAAATCTTACTACATATATTTGAGTTTCATGCAATTGTTTTATAGCTAACTAATGAATAAAAGATATCTAATTAGATAGTTGTCATTTAATACTAGATACAGGTAACTCACTAAAATCATTGTAAAAAACCATATTTTGTTTAAGTTTAATTTTTAAATTTATGAAAGGCCCTATTGTATTTAGAATCAAAATTAATTCAAAATCATAGAATGAATGATTCATACAATAAGAGGAACAAAAATCAAATGGAAACAAAGAATTGGAAAAAATAAAAAATACTAAAACAATTGAAAAACAATAGCAAATGATCTTTTTAGCAAAAAGAAATGCTGACCCTTGATCATGCTTTGAATGCTAAAAATACTTTGGATTAGAAAGTTTCATCTACAAATTCCACTAAAAAATTTATTACCCAAATCATTGAAAAGCTTGAAAAATAAAAAAAAAATATACATACAAAAGAAGGTTAAAAGGTTAGCAAAACAAAGAAAAATAACCACAAATTAACCAAATTAATCCATGGTAACAATGCCAAATTTTGATATATGTGTCATTCATACCAAAATCAACTTTTTCCACTAGAATGTAATACTGATAAGTCCAAGTTGAACACAAGGGATTAAATGATCAATTTAGGCAAAACAAAACTAGACATAAAGGGCTTTGATTGCAATTTATCAAAATAAAATAAGAGAACAAAATGATAAAAGGGAAATTAGAACAATAAAAAGGCTTTAGTCTAAGGTGATTTTATGTTTTAGTTCCTTGATTGATCCTTCATAACTAATGAAATATCCTAAATTCGATCACTTAACTAGAAAAATGCCCAAAATCCCTATGACACTACTCCTAATGTTAATTAACTCAAACAATCATATAAATTGATTCCTTGTTACTAAATTCAATTTAGAATTATCCAAGATCCTTGCAATAATTCTTTAATTAATTCAGCAATAGTACTAGAAATTAACTAAGACTAAGTCAATAATTGTAATTGGAAATTCTCAATTTATCCTCTATTTTCCTTAGGTAATCAATGATTTACCTAAGCATCAAATTACCAAAATCCAATTACTACTAATAACATTCAATCATAATAGTTCACAATCACATACTAATGATAATTATATACAGCATTAGATTATAACAAATAATCAATTAACCAATTACATTTAGCAAGTTACAAAGTAATCTTACATAACAAAGAACAGAGAATTAAAAGATAATCAAATCTAGAATATATTCATAAAGATTAAGTCTCACAATCTATATGAATTAAAATGCAAAATGCCTTGGACTAGAAAAGGGAGAAATCAACCACATATGGCTTTTATAAGTAAAAGAAAAAGAATGAGAAGTGCATAATTATGAGTTACTACCTTTAGAAGTACAAAAGACCCAATATATGAATGGATTAGGACTTTCTACCTTTAGAGCTAATTAGGGATGATTTTTAGGGCTACAATGGATTAGGCATTGCTCAATTTGGAAGTCTAGAGCTCTACTTATGACTTAAAACACCAAAATAGTTAAGTGTAATAGAATCTCATAACTCAATTTCTAACCCCTTTTTCACCATCAAAACTATGTTGTTTCACTAATCATTGAACATAAAAGTTAATAGGCTAAGCCTTAAATAACATATGGCTCTGGGTTTAGCTACCTTAACCTCTAAAGCTCTAGATATGATACAAAAATTAAGACTAGGTTAAGTGGGACAACAATACTGTATCAACTTCTCAATCAAATTCAAACATCCAAACTAGGTTTTACTTTTTTCATAAAATGTGTAAAATTTCTTCTTAACTTTTCAAATATATAAGTGTCATCCCAATCAAACCTTTAAAACTCAAGATATGACTAAAAATATGAAATGGTGTTAAAAAAATTTTATTAATTGAATAAATCAATTTCATTCAAAAACTATGTCCAATCATAAAATAAGACAAATTTAATTGAAGTAAGCATATGTAGATTCTAGGAGCCTAAAAATAAGAGAAAATAAATATGCAGTTATTGTGGACATCAAAGAACTTATCCTCTTTTTTATTTTTTATGTTTTTTGGTATTTTCAAACTTGTATGAAAATGCAAGGACATAATGACATTGATACCATGTGAATTAGAAATTAATGATTTTAATAAGGAAAAAATTTATTAAAGTTTCTTGAATTTTTGCTATAAAATTCTCCATTCAAATTATATTGTGTATTAATTACTCTATTTAAAAAGAATTACATCATTGATAACCATTATAATTATCAAAATGTAATTATTAATAATTAAAGTTAGGTAAAAAAATTCAAAACACAAAAAACCCATTGAATTAAATCAAAATTTGACAAGTGAAAACAGTTTAAAATTTAAAGTTGGTTTATAATGAGTAAAAATTTTTGAAAAAAATTAGTTTATGGTAAAAGTGATTTGAAATTTCTTAACCATTTCTAATTAAACTTACCCTAAAAAATCCATTTTTGTGATTTAAAAAAATTTATGTTTTATTTTTTTAACTATTATATTATCTTTTAGCAATATAAAATAAACATTACATAATATAATTATAGATTTAATAATAATAATAATAATTATAAATTTGTAATGGTTGTTAGTCAGTTTTTATTTTAATATTATATTTTTACATTAATAATTAATTTAAATATTACACATGCATGTAGTTTTTAGACTTTGTGATAAATTTGAAAATCTAAATCTAAAAACCATATGTAATATTTTCATGTTAATAATTTGATAGTCATATATAATCACTATTAACAATGTTCAAATATAAAATAATCAAACTCTTAGGTTAATGAAAAAATATATGACTTTAATATGAATAAGTGGAATGGTTATAACAAAATTAACTTTAAAAGAAATTTTTAATATTTTTAAATTGATGCTAACCACTTGAAAATACTAAACACCAACTTTAGCAATTAAAATAGAAATCTAATATTTGAATTAGTTAGGTGGGGTCATCAAAATGGAAAATTGAAAAAACTAATTTGAATAAGAAAATTCATACAAATCACTCATTACCGAATTGCAGATACCCCTATTAATAATGATTAACAGAGCAATTTATACATGTGCCATAATATAAATGAAGAACTTTATGGCAAATACCTAAAAGATTTCACCTAAGTTTTTTCTTTTGATAATACATAAGACCTTAACCAACAAATTTGAAGAATATCATAAACAAAAATAACAATTTTATTGAAATATTAAAGCACTAGTAAAATATTCACTAAATTGTAAAACTAGTCATCGAATATCTTTGAACAACATTTTCTCTATACAATTTTATTCCTTTTTTATATTATTCAAGAATGAAATTATATGTACAAAAAACAGAATGTCATAAACATAGTTAACTTTATCAACATTGAAATATCTAAGGTAATTTCATCAATGAAAGCAATTTTTATAATTCAAGAAACACTTTATCAATGCTCTATAATTTTACTTTAAAACATTGAAAGATCTAAGGCAGTTTAAAAGTCGCTTTGATTAGCCCCCCGTAAATGATTTGCTTTGAAAAAAATGCAAGATAAATGACCAAAATATTCATGATTTTGAAGCTACTAATGAATAAAAGAATGTCCACCTTTAAGAAAGAAAATTTATGTTTTTCAGAAAATAGTTGAAAGTGTTATAAAATCATCTCTCTATTGGTGTAATGATTACCTCACTAATAATTGGAAGCCTAATATACTACTTGGGATTGAAAACTCTAAATAGCTTGCTTAGGAAGTTAAGAATGTTAATTAGTAAATTATATTAAAGTGACACTTCTTAAACTTTCTTTCAAATAGGTGATAATGCTAATCTTTATTTTAAAGAGGTGTCAGTTTTATACATTATTACTATTATATTTTCAAAATACTCTTTTCTAATCATGAAAATGTAATCATAAATTAGGAATTTTAAAAAGGTATAACTCTATGATTAGTTAACTAATTTTTGCATATAATTACTCGTTTTTAGTATCTTCCTATAATCTTTCAATAAAAAATAAGAAAATTTGATTTTAGAGGGGTCTGCCCCATTAGAAACGTATAGATTAAGTTCAAAACTTTAAATAGTCATAACATTGTACCCGATCGTTCTGCAAATTATATATTGATTTTATGTAACTTTTCAAAATAACTTTAGCTAGGGAAAAGATCTTTTCTAATGACTTTTTTCAATTTTTCTTTATTTTTTTTATCATTTTTCGAACTTTGATCTCATTTTTCTCAATTCAAATTCGTTCAAATCTTACATTAAACTTTTGCTCCTTAATTCTTTTGGTATGTAATAGTGTCATAATAACTTTTTTAATAATAAAACTATCAAAGAATAATATGTTACTTATTACAAATTAAATAGTAACATATTACTGTTTGGTCTTTAAATAGTAATATCGACTAAAAACTCAAAATAAAAGGATCAATCAAATCTTATTAATAATCAAACTGTCAAAAAAAGTATATTACTATTTGGAGACATCAAACAATAACATTGATAAAAAAAAAAAATCTTAAACAATATGAAATATCAAATTTTATAAACAATTAAACTGCAAAAAAAGAGTATGTTATTATCTGGTCTCTAAATAGTAACATGTTACTTTTTAATATTCAAATAGTAACATTGATCAAAAATTTAAAATAAAAAGATAAATTAAGCCCTATTAACAACTAAACTGTTAAAGAAAAGCATATTACTGTTTCATCTTTAAACAACAACAACAACAACTAAAAATCTAAAATAATCAAATAAATATATTCTCATTAATAACAAAAGTGTTAAAAAATAATATGTTACTATTTACAAATCAAATAGTAACATCAACTAAAAATTTAAAATAAAAAAATAAATTAAGTCTCATTAATAATCAAATTACAAAAAAAGAGCATGTTACTATTTAGAGATATCAAACAGTAATATTAATAAAAAATATCAATTAATATGAAATATTAATTCTCATTAACAACTAACCTACGAAAGAAGTGTTACTATTTTATCTTCAGACAGTAATATATCACTATTTAATCTCGAAATAGTAACATCAATCAAAAATCTAAAATAAAAGGATAAATCAACTCTCATTAACAATCAAATTGTCAAAGAAAATTATGTTACTATTTCGTCTTCAAACAATAACATGTTACTATTTGATTTTCAAATAATAATATCAATTAAAATTTTAAAATAAATAAATAAATTAAATCTTATTAACAACCAAAATACCTAAGAAATGTATGTTACTGTCTAGATGTTACTATTTAGTCTTCAAACAGTAACATCAATTAAAAATTTCAAATAATATAAAATATCAAGTCTCATTAATAATTATACTTCCAAAGAAGAACATATTACCATTTCATTTTTAGACAATAGCATGTTATTATATGATCTCTAAATAGTAATATGAACCAAAAATTTCAAATAATGTGAAATATAAAGTCTCATAAACAATTAAACTGTTAAAGAAGAGCATATTACCGTTTGATCTCCAGACAGTAACATCAATAAAAAATTAAAAATAAAAGAATAAATTAAATCTCATTAATAACCAACTGTCAAAAAAAGTATGTTACTGTTTTATCAACAGAGAATAACATATTACTATTAGGTTTTTAAATAATAACATTGATTAAAAAAATCTAAAATAAATCAAAAAATTAAGTCTCATTAATTCATTAATTCATTAATAACTAAACTGCCTAAGAAGTGTACATTACTGTCTAGATGTTATTATTTGATTTCCAAACAATAATATCAACTAAAAATTTCAAATAATAAAAAATATCAAATCTCATTAACAATCAAAGTCCCAAAGAAGAGTAAGTTACTATTTCATTTTCAAACAATAATATATTATTGTTTGATCTCATTAATTCATTAATAACCAAATTACCTAAAGAGTATATATTACTATTTGGATGTTAGTATTTGATCTCTAGATAGTAACATCAACTAAAAATTTTAAAAAATAAAAAATATCAAGTCTCATTAACAATCAAAGTTCTAAAGAAAAGCATGTTACTATTCCATCTCTAGACAGTAACATATTATCATTTAATCTTCAAATAGTAATATCGATCAAAAATTTCAAATAATAGAAAATATCAAGTCTTATTAATAATTAAACTTCTAAAGAAAAGCATATTATTGTTTCATTTCTAAACAATAACATGTTACTATTTAATTTTCAAATAATAACATCGATCAAATACCCAAAATAATGTGAAATATCAAGTTTTATAAATAATCACACTTTTAAAAAGAAACAAGTTATTATTTGATCTTCAGATAGTAACATTAACAAAAATTTAAAATAAATAGACAAATGAATTCATTTTTTTAGTTATTTTTTTGTATGTATTTACATTTTCTTTTTTTTCCAAAAATACAATTTTATTATTGTTTGAATTTTTAATATAACAATAATTCATTCAAAATAATTATTTTAAAAAAAGTAAAAGAAAAACTATTTTGTAATTCTATAAAAAATTCTATGCCTCTAAATTTTTATTTATTTTTATTTTTATCTTCACTAAATTTATTTTAATACCTAAATATTAAATTTTTATTAATTTAGAATTAAAATTTTATATTAATTTAATTTTTATAAAGTTAAAAAATTTTCAATTTTAATTTTTATAATTTTTTATTTCTTATTTTTATAAAATTAAAAATTATTCAATTTTAATATATGATAAAAAAAATTTCTATTTCAATATTTTTTTCTTCTCAAGACACACTTCAAGTATATCATTTTCTCTTATGAATATTGTGATAAATTGTTATTAGCAAGTGCATTTAAATGAAAAAAAATGTACTTATGGTATCTCGTTATAATAAATTACCACCCTTATTTTTTCCCAATGTTAATTCTTGGTAAAGCTATTGGGCTCCCCACTCCTTATGTCATTAAAATGTAGTTTCTTCTCTAGGCTTAGACTACATTGTATTACAGAAAAAAAATGGATACATGCCATAAAAAAATTAGTATAATTACTTACTAATACAAGTCTCATGAAAAAAATTTATAATTTGCAACTTTTATTAGAAGTTGCAACTTTTATATAGAATTGAGAAAATTTTTTGATAAATTTTTAATGCAACTTTGAATGATAAAGTAACTTTTTATGTACTTATTTGATGTAATATCTCTACATATTTACAACCTTGTTAAGTAAAGTTACAAAATTTTATATAAAATTTGTATTTTTCATAACTTATATGTTAAACTAATAAGACTCACAAATTTTTTGAGTACGTATCAATGCATAATCAAAAATTAATCATACATGATAAAGTTTTCTCAGGTGCTCGCTTTGAGCCAAAAAAAATTGATGCAGAGTTGTGAGAATGATCGAACTGGGCATTATATATTACAAGTTGGGAGGTTTTAGCACACCTTAAACAATAATTGTGAGAATAAAATTGAACTAAACAAATTCAATCTTGGACATCCATGCTAATCGTTCCTGTAAACTAATTTTGGGTAATCTGGGCTCCACATATTATTCTCCACTAATTCCAGGATTTCTTCCTGCAAAATTACATCGAGAAAACATTCTTACATTTAAATTTTTTCGTATGGTTCCATAAATACTAGAGATTGGTGGTGAATGAGAATGAATAATTTATGCTTAAACCATGGAAAAGTATGTAGAACTTTTAAGCCACATAGAACTATGCATTACCAATGCTCAACTCGTACTATAACAATTAGAAATAACACTGAGGTACAAAAATTGAAAAAAAAAAAGAAAGAAAGAAAGAAAGAAAAACAAAACAAAAATGAATTAACATTACAATTATTAATAAAAGCAGTCCTGATTGAAGTAAATCATTGAGAAAATCGAAAAACAACCAATTATGATAATAACGTTAACATTAATTCAAACAACCAATCAACTAGCAACACTTAAGGAACTTTTTTTTTTTTGGGTGGAGATCACAAAATAACGCATATGGCTTTAATGATCGGGTCTAATACAATTTAGCCCCAGATGGAGGTAAGTATGTTTGGATTCAGACGCAAGGAACGTGAAGGGAAAAGAAAGGAAACAGCACACAAACTTCTTGACAGCTTCCTAAGAACATGAACTTTTGATTCTATATCCTAAAATGATGCTTTGAATGACAAAGATTCTCTTCATTAATGTTAGAGAAATTTGTATCGCCATATCCTCAACTGAGTTAGACAGTCACTATATATATTATAATACAGGATACATATAGCATAATATAATAGATGTGGAACCTATTTACTAACACTCCCCCTCAAGCTAGGCTATAGATGTCAATCATGCCCAGCTTGTTACAAATTTCATCAACCCGTTTTCCCGGAAGAGCTTTAGTAAATAAATCAACTAATTGTTCCCCTGTTCTAATATATCTAAGACTAATAATTCCTTCTTGTAACTTCTGTTGAATAAAATGACAGTCAACTTCTACATGTTTAGTTCGTTCATGAAAAACTAGATTTGAGGCAATGTGAGTAGCAGCTCGATTGTCACACCACAATTGCATAATCCCACGAGTCTTGATGCCAAGTTGCTGAAGTAGATAATTAATCCATACAAGTTCAGATGTAGTATGAGCCATAACTCGGTATTCAGATTCTGCACTGGAACGAGATACAACTGCTTACTTCTTACTTTTTCATGACACAAGATTTCCTCCAACAAATACACAATACCCAGAAGTTGATCTCCGATCTATAAGATATCCGGTCCAGTTTGCATTAGAAAAAGCCTCCACTCTGCAATGACCATGATTTTTATATAAGACTCCTCGACCAGGTGCTTTCTTCAAGTACTTCAAAATGTGTGTAAGAGCATTCCAGTGGGAAGTCCTTGGGGAGTTCATAAACTGACTAACCACACTTACTGGAAAGATAATATCAGGCCTAGTTATAGTAAGATAGTTTAATTTTCCCACCAATCTCCTGTATTGTTCAGGATTTTCAAGTAATTCCCCATCCTGTGGATTAAGCTTAATATTTGGAATCATAGGGTTCTCACATGGTTTAACTCCAATCATTCCTATTTCATTCAAGAGATCAAGCACAGATTTCCTTTGAGATAAGAAAATCCCTTTTCGCCCTTGAGCAATTTCAATGCCTAAAAAATACCGAAGAGCTCCCAAGTCCTTAGTCTGGAAGTTAGCCTGAAGAAAGGCTTTCAATTGTGAGATCCCCAACTTATCACTCCCTGTGATCACAATATCATCAACATATACAGCCAGAAAAATACATCCTGAACTAGACTGTCTATAAAACACAGAGTGGTCATGATCACATTTCTTCATTCCGAATTCTATCACTACTTCACTGAATCTTCCAAACCAAGCTTGAGGAGATTGTTTCAACCCATATAATGATTTTTTTAAACATAATACCTTACCACACTCCCCCTGAGCAATAAACTCAGGTGGTTGCTCCATATACACTTCCTCATTCAAATCGCCATGTAAAAAGGCATTTTTAACATCCAATTGGTGAAGAGACCAATCATGAGTAGCAGCAAGAGAGATGAGTAAACGAACAAAGGTAATCTTGGCCACAGGGGAAAAAGTCTCTGAATAATCAACACCATAGGTCTGAGCATAACCTTTAGCGACTAGACGTGCTTTTAAACGAGCAATAGAACCATCCGGATTCACTTTGACTGTAAATACCCATTTGCAACCAATGGATTGTTTACCATCAGGTAAAGGCACAAGATCCCATGTCTGATTAGCTTCAAGAGTTGTCATTTCTTCCTCCATAGCAGCACGCCACCCATTATGAGAAAGAGCTTCAAGATAGGACTTAGGAATAGTAATAGAATCTAAAGAAGCAATAAAGGCTCGAGAAGAAGTAGGTAAAGAAGAATAAGAGACATAGGTGGAGATGGAATAAGGGTGGTGAGGGTTACCTTTCTGAGTGTAAGTACGGATACCTTTTCGGTGAGCAATCGGAAGATCCAAATCAGAAGACACAGGAGGAGGATCTGATGAGGAAGAAGTCGGTAGAGGAGATGAAGCTGACGGACCGTGGGAAAGCGAGTCTGGATCAAATGGCTGTTGCATGACCGGTGGAGGAGCTGCTGGTGGTACCTGCACTCTACGAGAATAAACAAACTAAATTGGAGGTCGAACCAAATTTTGTGGTGGAGGAACTTGTGAGTCCAGTGAAGGAGGAGGGACAAGGAAGTATGCATCAACATGATCTGATTCTGGCAAGGGGGAGGAAGAGGGAGACGGCCCAAAGAATGGGGTAGAGTCAAAAAATGAAACATCAGAAGAAATAATATAACGATTTAATTCAGGAGAAAAATATCGATACCCTTTTTTAGTACGAGAATAGCCAAGAAAAACACACTTCAAAGACCGAGGATCCAATTTCGATACCTGGGGATGGTGATCATGAACAAAACAAGTGCACCCAAAAATACGGGGGGAAATAGAAAAAAAAAGGCTTAGAAGGAAACAGAATAGAAAAAGGTACCTAACCACCAAGAATAGAAGAAGGCATGCGATTGATGAGAAAACAGGCTGTAGAAACTGCATCTGCCTAAAAAACTTTAGGAACTTTCATTTCAAATAAAAGTGCCCGAAAAATTTTTTTCGTTCAGCTACTCCATTTTGTTGCGGAGTGACAGCACAGGAAGACTGATGAATTATACCATGCTGAGACAAATAAGCTGAAAACTGTGAAGAGAAATACTCTTTAGCATTATCATTGCGAAAATTACGAATAGTTGTCTGAAATTGATTTGTAACCTCAGCATAAAAAGTACAAAAAACATTAAACAACTTTGAACAATTTTTTATTAAATAGAGCCAAGTCACTCTCGAATAATCATCCACAAAAGACATAAAATAACAAAAATCAGACTTTAAAATAACTGGGCAAGGCCCCCAAATATCTGAATGTACTAACTCAAAGGGGAATGAAACCCGCTTATTAACTCTAGAAACATAAGATTAGCGATGCTGTTTAACAAATTGACAAGACTCACAATCTAAATGAGACACAGACACTAAGCTAGGACATAATTTTCGTAAAGAGAGCAATGAGGGATGGTCAAGGCGACAATGTAATTGATGTAGAGTGAGGGTAGCAGCAGCAGCGATTGGTTGAGAAACTTTGTCATCCAGCACGTATAATCCCCCAGATTCATATCCCCTACCAAAAATCTTCTTCGTCAACAAATCCTGAAGTACACAATAACCAGGAAAGAAGAAAACACCACAATTATAAGCACGGGTAATTTGGCTAACTGAAAGTAAATTAAAGAGAAAATTTGGGAGGCACAAAACATTGGATAAAGAGATATTAAAGGTGAGATTGACCATGCCACTTCCAACAACAGAAGCAGTAGACCCATTAACTAAAGTGATATGTGAAGGATGAGAATTAGTAAAGAAAGATAGTACACCTGTTTGACCCGTCATATGATCAGTAGCCCCAGAGTCAATGACCCATCTAGAATTGGAATGGGATAGACATGCAGTAGGATTACCTGTGTGAACTATGGTGGCAGTAGGTTAGGTGGGTGGCGGCTGTACAGAGATCTTTAATTGCAAGTACTCAGCATATTCGCTATCAGATAATAATTTACCATTGACTTCTGACTCTTGTGCCATATGAGCAAACATGGACTGCTGGGTATTCCTTCCTACCAACTTCAGACAGAATTTCTTGATGTGTCCTTGTTCTTAACAATGATAGCAAATCACAACCGAATCACCTCCTCTCCTTCCTTCACTAGAGTGATTCTACCAATCACCTCCTCTTCCTCCTTCATTAAAATGACCTTGCCTTCTTCCTCTTCCTTTGCCACCTCTAGAATTACCACGGCCTCCACGAGCACTTGAGCCAAATAATGCTACTGACTCATTCATATTTGAAGATGGAGAGGAGGAAGAAATATCTTTAGATGCTCTTTGAACTCGATAATAAGCTGTTTTTCGGGTGAGGGGCTCAGAACTAGATAAGACCTACTGTCGTGCTGTGCTAAACTCAGGAGGTAAACGCATCAAATAACACAAAACAGCTAGTTGTTCTCGCTGAGAACGTTGCATTAACATCACTAGTAATAGGCAGCAGAGAATTCCATTGATCATAAATACGATTGAACTCAGTATAAATTTGAGCATTGGTCTTACCTCTCTCATCTGATTGAAACAAGGACACAGTCAAATCATATACCTGATTCAGATCATCGTTTTTCGAATATAGGCCTTCAATAAACTCCCATAACTCCTTAATAATACGACAATGAGCTGTGTTATCTTCAACTTCAGTAGCTAAAGTATTACAAACCAACCTGAACAACCGACGATCTTCTATGATCCATTGTTGATCAGGATCTTCTATGGGTGGCTCTTGAGTCAGGTGATATGTCATACGAACTTCATCAAAATAGTATTCAATTACTCTTTTCCAAGTAACATATTGTCGTCCTTCAATATCTAACTTCCGCTCTGTTATTTTTCCACCAACTGGTAATAATTCTAAAAAATTAGATCTAAATTCTCTCCTTGAATTTCCAGAACCATTGGGACCCCCAGAATCGTTCATGAAATCAGAACTAGTATCCATATCCAACCAGCATAGCAAAAAAACCAGAAGAAAATTATCCAGAAAATAGAAAATGCCACTTGAAGACACGAAACTGCAAAACCAACCTTATAGAATCCTTTAGAGTCCTCCGAAACAGTGTCAGACAGAAGATCGCCACCTGAAGATGCTCCACACGCCTCCACGCGCCGCCGCTTGCCTCTGTGCGTGGGCTTCACACACCTCCGTACACACGCACGTGTGATGCCACGCGCCGCCTAGTTGAGATCGTCTCGGCCCGATCTGTTGTCTAGTGTACCCAGACCTTCTGTACCGGTTCCGGTTCTGCTTCCACGGCCTTGAACAGTGCTGTTCTGGTCTCCACTTCCGTACGCCGCCACCAAACAGCAATCCTGAGGTCTGGGCTTCCACCAATAAGCGGCTTAGAGTGCCGCTGGTCCCACCGTGACCTTAGTCACGCATAAAAGAATAAAAAAAAGAAAAGGAGGAAGAAGAGAGAGAGAGAGTTGGGTTGTTGATTGAGATAGGAGAAGGATTACTAGAAAGCTCTGATACCATATTAATTAAGAGAAAAATTTGTATTGCCATATCCTCAATTGAGTTAGGCACTCACTATATATATTATAATACAGGGTACATATAGCATAATATAATAGATATGGAATCTATTTACTAACAATTAACTTTCGATCAAAAAGAGCAACAATTACAATGATGGATGACAAGATTTTTTTTTTTTTTTTAAATTTTAACTACATAAAAATGGTTATCACAACAAATTATTAATATTCAATAATTGTCATAAGTTTATTAATATTCACAATAAATTTATTGTCACAAGTTCAAAACTCAAATGAGCCCCAAGGTGCATTGAACCAATCTAACATGATACGATTGGGGAAAGTGGGTAAGGTAAATGTTAAACAGAGGGGAAAGATGCACTTTTACCCTTGATTGTACACAAGCAAATTCTAACACTTTCCCAATCACTGGCGTTCTACCTTCTCTCTAACATACTACAAATAAACCAATAACACTTTGCTACCAAAAGAAACACACACTCTATTTGCAATGTGCCTCATGCACAATTATACTCCAACATTGAGTAAATATTTTGGCAGCTATAACAGTATTGTCCTATTTAATTATAAGTTCTAATATCCTGAAATATGAAAACAATTACCTGATTAAGTTTGCGCAACTCTCGAGCATCCATATCATGGTATCCTTCTGCTAGATCCTCTTCTACAGCTTCCTTTATAACAGCAGCAGCTACCTCCTTTGTTATATCACGAATGCTGTAGGGGGAAAAAAAGGGAAAAAAGAAAAAATAGAGGTGATAAGAAAGATGCCACTGCATTTAGACCATCTCTTATAGCCCGAACAGAATAGAATAGGTGATATATATACCTAGATATTGAAGGGAATATGATCCCTTTTAAGACCTCTTCCTCGGTCATATATGAAGCAAGACTGAAATTTTATATGACCAACCATAGAAAAAAAAATTAATAAGCAGGATTAACATTATGCTTCGGCTTAGAAAAAGCATTTCAGCATGAGCTATATGTCGCAAATAATCAAAAGATTCAAAACTAAGCATGAAATATGACAGTAGTAGTGCTATTGGTAAATCAATTATTCATTATTTCAAATTAATATACACAGCAAGAAAATTTTCAGAAAAATACATTTGCCAAAGAAATTTCCTTTATTTAAATTACAAAAAGCTGATAACCCCTAATATATTCCCAGGTCCTTCAAGCTAAAATAGTTCATTTAACCACATCCTAGATATAAGTGCATTTTGGCTCATAAGTACTACACAATTGCAGCTCACAACTACTACAAAATCTAACAAATTTCTGAAATTATCAACCATAGTCAAACATACCACTCAGCAGCGGCCTGTAGCATGCCATCAGAGATGACTCTAGAGCCAGATAAAAGAGTGCCGAGACCGATACTGGAACAATTCACATGTCAATAGAAACAAAATTTATTATTTTTTATAACGCAACTTAAATTGAATATCTATTCAGGAAGAAGCCACAAACCCTGGAAAGAGGTACATGTTGTTTCCCTGGTTACAATGGCCAATTTGACCATTACCTGTACAATGATACAATGTTGCATCCGTAAGTTGTAAGTTCCCCCAATCAGGAACAAATAGAAATGAAGCGTTTTCAATAAACCAGTCCCTCACCAAAGTGAAAAGCAGATGGACATCTTTAATGGAGTAAAAAAACTCAAGTTAGAGAACATAATTATTACAATGTTAGAAAATTTTGTTGGCACCATTATCTTACAATACTTTTGTAGTCATTTAATTGAAATTTTAGTAATCAAAGACTATGTTTTTCATCCTCAACCGTATACTATGAAATGAACCATTCGATGGTGTGACATGGTCCACAACTGCTTTTGATTATCAAAGGTTGGGTGATGGGAAACAAAGATAAAGATTGAAGCATCAGCCGAAACAATAAGTAAATGCTTCAGGACCACCCATCTAAAGCCACTCAACAAATGCTAATTCATGCAAGTGGCTTGAGTATCCTATAAAATAAACATTTTCACCAGACGAATATCTAAACCAGACTATAAAGACATAATATATACAAAAATTGGTCCATGACCCCTGCCCACATGTTCCCCTCACAACAGGGGATGTGAGTTTGAAAACTGATCTCATACCTAGATCCACATCCTTGAATGGACTTCCACTTGCAAATATAATATTTTCTCCCAATATGGAATATGCTTCTTCAGGGGTGCATTCAGCTGTCAAGAAGTAAGGGAGTGGGATCAACAAATTACTCTCAACTCACATTGTCAAATTTCCAGTTCATACAAATTACAGAATTATTTTCAAACAAGAAATTAAAAATACGAAAAACCCCATACCATTTTTTGTGGGATTTGACATAGCAAATATGGCCGGTCTTGTTGAAGTTGAATCCTTGAGAGCCTCTAACACCTGGAAAACTAGATTGCATCATTAGTATGTTGGTGGGCAGCAGGTTAATACAATAGTTGTATTAGACGGTATGCAACTTTTCATTACCCTTTATCTTTCAGTTCACACAAGGCAAACACATGGTTCTTTCTTTCAGATAGACTATCACTCACTCAACTCGCTGTTCAATGTTATAAGTCTCTTTACCCTGAG
Organism: Sindora glabra; assembly: GCA_020226215.1. Classification (NCBI taxonomy): domain Eukaryota; kingdom Viridiplantae; phylum Streptophyta; class Magnoliopsida; order Fabales; family Fabaceae; genus Sindora; species Sindora glabra. The sequence continues at coordinate 59,677,976 of CM035234.1, read as the reverse complement.
CCCAACTCATAATTTTACAGTTTTAACTCAGCCAGCCCAAGCAGATCATCTAAAGTTCAGGCAATGTTTTTTGGGAAGAAGGGTTGCTCAAGCATCATTTTAAATTAAAAATAAATATGCCAAGTTTAGTGCACGAGTCATTATTATGTCTTAAGACAAACATAAAAACTGATATCAGAAAATTTTGAGCACAATGGACTAACACCATCAAAAAATATTATTATACATTTGTTTATATACATAACTGCAATCTTTAAACAGAGAAAAGACATAGCAGAAGGCTCTTTTGTCGTATGCCTTTTTCCATAATATGGTCAATTTGGCTTGACAGGAATGCTAAAGATTTTGGTGAAATCATCTCCAGCACCTCTTATGGGAATGTGGTCTATATGGCTTCTTTGTGGTGCTAAGCTAATGATTTTTCTAAGAGGTACCTTCAATGGACATGCTAAGAGATTGGAGATCTCTGATGACTTAACATGCTTCCTTTATTCTTGCTTTTATTGCCGTTTTTTTCTTTTTCTGTAGGAACCTACCTAATCCTTGTCCTGTAATTCTTTCCTTTCTTCTTCTCAAATCCTTCTTTTATCAAAAAATATTAATCCAATAATATCAAAAGATTGGCAGAGTTTACAATAAATAGTTAACTTGGAACAGTAAAGATATAAACATACCTCTTTTGAGAATAATCCTCCAACAGCAGATAATCCTAAAAGAACATCAGGCTTCACCTTCTTGACCTGTTTACCAAAGATGTATCAAGAAAGTGGTTGGCTGTTAAAAAAATAAATAAATAACAAAAAGGATATGCATATATAAAACTCAAGGGCTGTTTGATTCAACTGGGGAAAGATAAGGGAATCAACAAAGGGAAACAGAAAAAAAAAAAAAAAAAAAGAGGGAATGAATATCCCTTGATCAACCACTCTGTTTGATTCCCTTCATTCACTTTGTCAATAATTGGTATATTGGGGGGAAATTAACTTATTTTTTATTATTATTAAACTAATTATTATATTTATTATTTTAGTAATTATTACTATTATTAAAATATTAAAATTTATTTTTACTATTTATAGTTATATTTATTTTTATTTATGATTATTATTCATTATATTATTAACAAATATTATTATTTTTATAATTATTTATTGTTTTAGTATTGTTATTTTATTAATATTGTTATTGTTGATTATTTTATTATTAACTATTTTATTATCTTTAGTATTATAGCTATTATTTTATTATTTATTATTAATTATTAATATTATCGCACTTATTTTTACTTTCATTATTTATTTATTATTTTATTATTATTATTGTCATCGTTACCTTATTTGGGGAATCCCATCAAGGAAAACAAGGAAAGGGAATGAAATTTTTCTCAACCAAATACAAAGGGAATGAAGACTCTCAGTTCCCTTTCCTTTTCTTGATCCTAAACCAAACAGCCCTCAGAGAATGGAAGTAATGATCAGTAGATAAATACCACTGAAAAAAAGAGTTTAGAAATACAATAAGTATCAAGCGTAAAAAACAATACAACAGCAGGAAATGGAGGTTTGTGCGGGCCCATTCAAGCATAATGGAGATTATAGATAAAAATTATTTTTCTTAAATATATCTCTTAAATTAAAATGTCCCTCATATTTACCTAAATTTAGATGAATATATCCTAATAAAATAATTTATATGGTATAATGTTTTTCCTTCTAATGAAAGAAAATTTTAATTAAAAATGAAGAAGGAAAATACAAAGACAGGCGAATGTTAATATGCAATCTAACAAGCAAGATAAATTTTCTAATTCTAGAGAACAAGAGATGATTTTACATAGTTCATCAAGCTAGTCTATTACAGATGCTCAGAATGTTTCCATGAAGATCTCAAGAAATAATAACTGAAGGTCATTTTATCAAGCTTAAACAACACAAATAATTTTATAATTTGCTGCTGAATTTTCGTATTCCATAATTAAAATACACTAACATTTAGAGCAATTTTTTCACTCACCACTTCCACAAGGCTTGCACCTTCCCTCAGTCCTTGACGACCAGACTCCTTCACGTTTCTTGCAAAAGGCAGGGCTTCTGGATCAATATTTTCACGTGCTTCTGTAATCAGACCCTAGAGTTGCATAAACATTGAGAAATCTAATTATCATACGGGGTCATTAGCTGTCTTCAAATGAATTAGGACACGAAGCAAATAATCAGACTCTTGTTCTTAGCCGAGTACATAACCAGTCATAAAATATTGCATGGTAGTCACAAATCACAAAAATAAACCAAAGCAAACAACTAAGTTACAGAAAAAATAAAAGGCTATCACGCAGACTATGTTCTGTTGAAATTATTTTGACTAATATATTGCACTGTTCTAAGAAATATTGACATGAGCCATGGATGTAAAAAAATAAAAATGGCTCAGGAGCAATGTTAATTTATTTTAATACTAGCATTCTTTTCATTAGCTGACCTCACTTAGTGAGATAAGAATTTGTTATTGTATCCTTTTCATCTTCAAGACATGCAAGAAGAAGACCCCGATACTGTACTTCAAGACAGTAACAGAATACTGGTGTTTTTTTTTTTTTAACTAAAAAATAAAAAAATCTTTGTAGATAGGAGAAAGAATACAAAAGGAGATTATAAGTAATCCTATAAAATTAATACAAAATTGTTGACCAATTTCTATGCAAATCAAACAGGCTCAAACCTCTAAAAAAACCATTAGCTTTCAATCACAGATAAGCAACAAACAGAATCCTATCCCATAAAAGAATATTTGGTTGGGTCTAATTTCTGAAAATTCTAGCATTTCTTTGCAACCAATCATACCAAAAACAAGCACAATCTGAAAGAGCCTTCTTATCCTTATTACCCCAAAAATTCCTGAAATTAGTAGATAAAAAACAACCCAGATTTGAGGGGCACACCAAATAACATCAAATAGGGAAAATAATTTGGTCCAAAGCTCCCAGGCCATATCACAATGCAAAAATAAATTATTGTTGGTCTCTAAATTCCAGAAACACATCGCACATAACACATCCAGCAACAGAATACAGATAATACATAGGAACTGGTTCATCAACAATTTTAGAATGTAAGGTAGCCATGTTCACAAAACAAAACAAAGAAGCTAGTTTACCAAGGACCAAGTATAAATGCTTGAGACAAAGGGGAACAAATCTTAAATGATGCACTGACAAGTTGGTATGGAAGGATATTATATACGTGTATATATATATATATATATGGATGACATGATAATAAGCATGCAACATATAACCCAAATGCATGTTTAACTAGATTAATACATGAAAAAGATCCCCTAATTCTAACCAAAAGGTCAATCAATGAAAAGGATGGCTGATGTAATTAAAAATTTACCCTAACTTTGAACTCATTTTACACGTAAACCCATCACACTTCTGAATTACAAGTGTACTTCACAAACAACTACAAAGAGCTGCATTAAATAAGAATATGAAGCTACACAATACCTCAGCATCAACAACCCAGAATTGGCTCTTTGCACTCTCAAAAGCTACTTCATTATTACCCAACATCCTTGCCATTGTCTTTCTTGCAGTATTAAGAACCCCAATTCCTGCACTGCAGCAACACAAATATAATCAAAGAAATTAAGATAAAATTCCATGAATAACAAAACAAACAACAAAAACACTAGCTTCTTCTTCCCCTCCCTTCTCTTTTCTTTCTTTTCCATGTGCGACTAGGTCACGGTCAATGTGGCGATGGTACAACATTTCTGTTTGAAAAGAAAAAAATTCAAGACTGTCAAATGTGAATTTGTTGACTGTTGTCCAAGTGCAGCAGGGTCTGACCAGCAGGTGGCCGAAATCAAGATCTAGGTTGATAAAGGTGTAGAGCAGAGGCCAGCAAATGCAACCAGGTGATGCATTTAATAAAGGTTGATAGATGCGTGCATCACATGCATGCAGTGCAGGGAGGCACATGAGGTCCACACACCAAGCAGATTGACGGTGCATGGCAGCACATGGGGTGTTTTTCAGTGACGCTGTTTTTTCTGCAGATAGTTTAGGAACTCTCTCTGTGGTTGGTTTTTTGGTTTGTGGCTCCAAACCCTGTGTTTTTTAATTTTCTTGACAATTTTGATTTTTTCAGTCAGTTTCCAGGAAGTTTCTGTCATGGCTATTGATAAACGTCAAGGTTTTCAATGTGGGAAAGTCAGAAACTAAGCCTTGTTTTTCAGATTTACTTCTGATTAGAAGTCATATATCGAAGGTCAACAGTATAACACGTTGAATATATAAAATTCCAAGCCTCTCTGCAGCCGCCGCCTACTCAACCCACTGAAAAACAAGTAATCCCGTCTTCTTTCCAATTCTCAATATAATGGATAATTGATTTGAAGGCCATTGATCATATGATGGGTGACAAAAGTATCTCGTCTTCTTTCCAAACTTCATCTTCTTCTTGTGTTACTATAACCAATGGGTCTACCACTTCCATTATTGAAAGTGGTATAGCAAATGTCACTCCCAATATCTCCTTGTTTAATGTTTGGTGCCTTTCTAAATTCCCTTTCAACAAGCTTTCTATTAGTTAAATAACACGTAATTGTGGCATTTTCTTCTTTCCTAAATATTGCATTTTTCACGATCTTTAAACCAAAAAAAAAAAAAAAAATTGATAGAAGATACAAATTTGGTGGCCTTTACGTGCTTGATGAAAAAATTCCTATTGCACTATTACTACCATCACTCCATATTAATTGTATTGCCTTTTGGGTCATCCTCCCTTCATCTTTAAGGAAATTGTGTCCTAGTGTAAGTTCTATTATGCATTTAGATTGTGAATCATGTTAACTTGCTAAACAACACCATCCATCTTATGTTCCTAAAGTTAATAAACAAGTTGCATCCTCTTTTAAGTTAGTACACTTTGTTGTATGGAGTCCATGTCCAACTGTCTCTAAAATTGGTAATTAATACTTCGTTACTTTTTTTTTATAATTATTCAAGAGTTACTTGGCTTCATTTCATGAAAAATCGATCTAAGTTATGCATTATTTTTTATGCCTTTCATGCAAAAAAAAAATATGAATCATTTTCATACTTCAATACAAAACTTACATAATGATAATGCTAAAGAATACATACATATATATACATTAGGCAAATGCAGTTTCCACAACTTATTTCTTCATTAATGGAATGCCTTCTTCAATTCTTGATGATTAGGTAATCTACTCCATTTTATTTCCTTCTTGATCTTTGTTTCCTCTCTCTTCACATATTTTTAGATATACTTGTTTTGTTCAAAATCATTATCTTCAAGTATCTAAACTTGACTTGCAATTTTTAAAGTGCATTTTTCTTTATTAATTGAATGTCTTCTTCAACTCTTGATGATCAGATAATCTACTCCATTTTATTTCCTTCTTAGTCTCTGTTTCCTCTCTCTCCACGTATTTTTAGGTGTACTTGTTTTGTTTAAAATTATCGTCTTCAAGTATCTAAACTTGACCCACAATCTTTAAAGTGCATTTTTCTTCATCATTCTTGTACACAAAAAGGATATTGATATTACTCTATTAATTTACATCGATATATTGTCTCGTCTGATATTACATTCTTTAAGTCCATTACCTTTTTGGACTCCTCTGATTCTTCTTCCTCCACATCTAAGTCCAATTCTCTTGATGAATATTTCTTTGTATATTTTTTTCTCAGGAACCTTAGCCCCCACCCCTCTAGAAAACAATTGGGTTCATCCTCATATTAAATATGTTTATTCTCACAGGAAGCAAGTACCAATAGTAGCATCTCCCCTACCTGACAATGCCAATAAACCTGAAGCTACGCCAATAATTGATGTACACTAGTTTCATCTTCTTTACTGGCTTCTTCCTTATCAAATCCTCCTTCCTTGCTATCTAATCTTAACATCTCCATTAGCCATTGAAAAGGTACACATAGTTGCACTTAGCGAGACAACACTAATCACCTTTACTCCATTTCTAACTATGTATCCTACAATTCCTTGCCTATGTCCTCTCAATCATTTATTGCCTCACTTGATTCTATTACTATTCCTAAGTCTGATATAAAGGCACTCTCTCACTCAAGGTGACATTCTACTATGTAGGAAGAAATGTAGACTCCTGTTGCAAATCAAACATGGGATATTGTCTCATTACTAAAAGGAAGACAATCTATTGGATGAAAATGACTGTATATTGTGAAAGTTAATTATAATGGTACTATTGCTTAATTGAAGGCCTATCTAGTGGCAAAAGGATATGTGCAAACTTCAGAAATTTTCTCTCCCATTGCCAAAATTAACTCTATTCCATTAATTACCTATTTTGCTATCTCTCATAGCTGGCCTCTCTATTAGCTTGATGTCAAAAATGCCTTCCTAAATGGTGATTTACTTAAAGAGGTGTATATGGAACAACACCTAAATTTATTGCTTAGAGGAAGTGTGTCAAGGTTTGTCAACTAATGAAATCTTTATATCGCCTAAAGCAATCTCCTTAGGCTTGATTTGGGAGATTTAGTGAGCCAGTGACAAAACTTAGGATAAAAAAAAAAGTGTTCATGACCACTCAATATTTTACAAACAATCAAATTCTAGTTGCATTCTTTGGCTGTATATATAGATGATATTGTGATCACAAATAATGATAAATTGGATATTTTGAAGTTGAAAGATTTTTTTCAAACCAAGTTTCAAAACAAAGACCACAAAGCACTACAATATTTCTTAAGAATTGAAATCACTTAAGGAAGGAAGGGAATTTTCTTGTTCCTTTAATCTCTTAAGTAAAACAAGAATGCTTGAATCTAAACCTTGTAGTACTTCTATTGTTAAATAGTAATAAATGTGATTGATATCTATTAGTTGACTATACTGTAATTACTTAGTAATCAAAATAAATGAAGAAATGTTTAGGCATAATTTTTAGGGATTTTATTCTCTAGCATTAAAATGTATTGATTGTAATTTTGCTATATAAAAAACCAAGGTTAAGATCATTTTCTCAAGCCATTCATTCCAACAATTTCAAGTTGGTATCAGAGCCCTCACATTGAAGGACTTTGCTTTTGTCTTCTAATTATTTTTCTCCTATACTGAGTCACTGATCACAAACATATTTCCAGCACTTTCAAACCACCAGAATATTTTTCCCTCCTTTTTAACACAGACCCATCTTCCAAACCACCAAAATTTTCCCTGCACAAATACTTTTTTGGTCCGAACAAATCACCACAGCGCCCAGATCTGATTGTTTCGATTCACGGAGCAGCACTTCAATTTTTTCAAAACCACCACTAGAATCAGTATCGTTGGCGAATTTCCAGCCACCGTAGCTAGCTCATGTCATTAACGCGCCACTTCCAAACATGTGTGGATTCCACGCACCACCGTCCCAGACACGCGTGCACTGCACGTGCCCCCATAAGCTAATCACCGCCTCTTCCTGACTCCATCCATGTTCTTCTTTTGCCAACCCAATCACCATATTCCCTTTTCTTTGTCGAGTACCAGCCGTTAAAAAAAAAAAATGAAATAACAAAGGATCAAAATAGAACCAGACAACACTCTCTCTACCTCCCTTTTTACCTTTCTTAATCAGCAGAACAAAATAGCACCAAACCAAATAGCACCCTTTCCCTACCTCTCTTTCTACCCTTCTTAAACAGTGGCTTCCTTTTCTCTTTTACCCTCTATCATGTCTACTTCTAAATTGAATAATTCTAGCAGTATCTTTTCCTCTATATTCTCTAGTACTCCAACAATTACTTCTGCAAAATTGAATGGTTCCAACTATTCCTGATGGAGTGTTTCTGTTTTATTATGGTTTAAAGGACAAGGATATTCTGAATACTTGACTACAAAAATTGAAGATGTTCCAGCTGATAAACAACGCAAGTGGAGCATGATTGATGCACAATTATGTGCGATACTGTGGCAATCTGTTGATCCTAGCTTGCTGCGTATTTTTCAACCATATGGCACTTGTTACACTTTTTGGGAGCAAGCCAAGAATCTTTACTCCAATGATATTCAACAATTGTATGAAATTGTGACCAAATTGAAGGATTTAAAACAAGAGTCAGATTTATTTTCTTATGTTACCATTGCCAAAACAACAATAGCCCAATACAAGAAACTTTTGCCTGTCACTATTGATATTAAAGAGCAAGAGAAACAACAAGATAAGTTTCTTATGTTTTTTATTCTTGCTGGTTTAAACTCTGACCTTGACACCTTCTATCAACAGACATTGGGCAATGCAAAGGTTTCTACAACAAAAGTGTTAATCAACCGTCTGTTACGATTACCCACTTCGACTACTCCTAATAATATTGAAAACTTTACCTTGGTGACATATGCTAGTGATCATGGAAAGGGACAAGGTGGTGGACGCAACAATAGAGGAGGACGTAATGGTGGTGGTCAGGGCAATCGACCTCAATGCACTTATTGTCATAAGTTAGGACATACCCGAAAGAAATGCTTTGCTTTACATCGCCAACCTCCTTGATCAGCTAATGTGGTTCAATCTAGTTCTACCAATGTAGTTCAATTTGGTTCTGAATCAACTAATCAATCTTCTCTCTTTTCTAATCCAGAATATCAAGAATTCTTGAAAGAACAATTTCTTCAATACAAGGCATCCAAACAAGAACAGGCGCATTCTGCATCCCTTGTAGACACGGGTAATTCTATTGCTTGCTTATCTCATTCTGCATTCATGATCGTTGGATTCTTGACTCAAGTGCTTCTGATCACATATTTGGTAATCAATTTCTTTTTACCCATCTTAATTGCACTACTAAATCGCTTCCTTCAATTACATTAGCTTATGGTTCTAAAACATCCGCTCATGATATTGGTCAAGCTAAACCTCTCTTTTCACTAAATTTACAATCTGTTCTTTACATGCCCAATTCTCCCTTCAACTTGATTTCTATCAGTCAACTTACTCGAACTCTTAATTGTTTTGTAACATTCTTTTCTGATTCCTTTTTTATACAAGATCGAGGTACGAGGAAGACGATTGCTACCAGACATGAGTCAAGAGGCCTATACTACATTCAACTAACATCATCAATTACTTGTATTGCTGCAGAGTCTCTAGAATTAATTCACTGTCGTTTGGGTCATCTGAGTCTTTCAAAATTACAGAAAATAGTTCTAAGTCTTTCAAAATTGAAATCTTTAGATTATGAGTCATGCCAACTCAGTAAACATGTCCGTAGTTCTTTCTCTATTAAAACTACTAGTCGAGCTAAGTCTTTATTTTCTTTAATTCATTCTGATATATGGGGTCCTAGTCGTGTCAGTACTACTTTAGGTTTTCGGTATTTTGTAACCTTTATTAATGATTGTTCTCGATGTACTTGGTTATATTTGATAAAATATCGTTCTGAATTATTTTCAATTTTTAAATCCTTTGTTTTTGAGATTCGTACCCAATTTGGAATACCTATACAAATACTTCGTAGTGATAATGCTCGTGAATATTTTTCTGCATCTTTTACTTCTTTCATGTTATCACAAGGCATTATTCATCAATCAACATGTCCTCACACCCCACAACAAAATGGAGTTGCTGAAAGAAAAAATCGTCATTTAGTTGAAACTACACGAACTCTATTATTACATGCTAATGTTCCATTTCATTTTTGGGGTGATGCTATCTTAACAGCTTGTTATTTAATTAATTACATGCCTTCATTTGTTTTAGAAAATATAATTCCTTATTTTTTAGTGTACCCTAATGAATCTTTGTATAAGCTTTCTCCTCATGTTTTTGGGTCCACTTGTTTTGTTCATGATCTTACTCCAGGAAAAGATAAATTATCAGCTTGTTCGATAAAATGTGTTTTTGTAGGCTACTCAAGACTACAAAAAGGGTATAGGTGTTATTCTCCAAATTTAAAGAAATATTTTATATCTGCTAATGTTACCGTTTTTGAAACTTCTTATTCCTTTTCTTCTTCTGGAGAATCTATTTCCATATCTAAGGTTTTGCCCCTACCAGTCCTTAATTCAATCCCTTCAAATTCACCACAAGATCGGCCTCTTATCACTTATCAACGACACCCTCGTCCAAATGTACCTCAAGTAATTGATAATGATAATCCATCTGTTGACTCACTATCCGATTCCGTGGGATCTCCTACCTCAAATCCACCTGCTGATCTTCCTATCGCCCTTCATAAAGGTACTCATTCCACTCGTAACCCTTATCCTATTTATAATTTTTTGAGTTATCATCGTTTATCTGCCCCCCATTCGGCCTTTGTTTCTGCCTTGTTCTCGATTTCTATTCCTAAAACTATACAGGCAGCTCTCTCTCACCCGGATGGTGCCAAGCGATGCTTGATGAGATGGCAACATTCGAAGTTAGTGGCACATGGGATCTGGTTTATTTACCATCTAACAAATCTACTGTTAGATGTCGTTAGGTGTATAAGGTTGGCCCAAATCGAAAAATAGACCGATTGAAAGGTAGATTGGTTGCTAAAGGATATACTCAAATTTTTGGCTTAGACTATGTTTGTTGATTAAAGGAAAATTTGTAATGCCATATCCTCAATTGAATTAGGCAGTCACTATATATAATATAATAGAAAATACTTATCATAAAACATAAGTGATGTGGGACATAATGCTACTTATCTATTAACACACCCCCTCAAGTTGGGCTATAGATATCAATTATGCTCAACTTGCTACAAATTCCATCAATCCGTTTTCCTGGAAGAGCCTTAGTAAATAAGTTAGCTAATTGTTCCCCAGTTCTAATATGTCTAAGACCGATAACCCCTTTTTGTAACTTCTGCCTAACAAAGTGACAGTCAACCTCTACATGCTTAATTCGTTCTTGAAAAAGCGGATTCGAAGTAATATGAGTAGCAACTCGATTGTCACACGACAATTGTATAATTCCATGAGTCTTGATGCCAAGTTACTGAAGAAGGTAAGCAACCCATACAAGTTCAGATGTAGCATAAGCCATAGCTCAGTATTTAGACTCTGCACTGGAGCGAGATACAACTGCTTGTTTCTTACTTTTCTATGACACAAGGTTTCCTCCAACAAACACACAATACCCAAAAGTAGATCTTCGATCTAAAGGACATCCTACCCAATCTACATCAGAAAAAGCTTCCACTCCGCAATCACCATAATTTTTATATAAAACTCCTCGACCAGGTGCCTTCTTCAAATACCTTAAAATGTGTGTAAGAGCATCCCAATGAGATGTTCTTGAAGAGTTCATAAACTAACTAACTACACTTACCGGAAAGGCAATGTCAGGCCTAGTTATAGTAAGGTAGTTCAATTTTCCTATCAATCTCCTGTACTACTCAGGATCTTTAAGTAACTCCCCACCTTCCGGACTAAGTTTCACATTTGTGATCATAGGAATTTCATATGATTTAGCATCAATCATCCCTGTTTCATTCAAGAGGTCAAGTACATATTTTCTTTGAGACAAGAAAATTTCTTTCCTTCCTCGAGCAACCTGAATGCCTAAGAAATATCGAAGTGTTCCTATTAGTCTGGAATTTAGCTTAAAGAAAAGGTTTTAATTGTGAAATACCCAGTTTGTCACTCCCAATAATTACAATATCATCAACATATACAGTTAGAAGAATACATCTTGAATCAGATTGCCTATAAAATACACAGTGATCATGATCACTTTTTTTCATTCCGAATTTTGTCACTACTTCACTGAATCTTCCAAACCAAGCTCGAAGAGATTGCTTCAACCCATATAATGATTTCTTCAAACGTAGTACCTTGCCACACTCCCCCTGAGCAACAAACCCAGGTGGTTGCTCCATATACACTTCTTCATGCAAATCTTCATGTAAAAAGACATTTTTAACATCCAACTAGTGAAGAAACCAATTATTAGTAGTAGCAAGAGAGATAAGCAATCGAACTGAAGTAATTTTGACCACGGAGGAAAAGGTCTCTGAATAATCAATACCATAAGTCTAAGCATATCCCTTAACTACTAAACGAGCTTTCAAATGAGCAACAAAACCATCCGAATGCACTTTCACAGTAAATACCCATTTACAACTAATGAATTGTTTACCATCAAGTAAAGGCACAAGATCCCATATCTGATTTTCCTCAAGAGCTGTTATTTCTTCCTCCATAGCAGTACGCCACCCATCATGAGAAAGAGCTTCGAAATATGACTTAGGAACAGTAATACTATCTAAAGAGGCAATAAAAGATCGAGAAAAAGCAGGTAAAGAAGAATATGACACATAGTTTGAAATGGAGTATAGGTGGTTAGAGTTACCTTTCTGGGTACAAGTACGAATACCTTTTCAAAGAACAATAGGTAGATCCAAATCAGAAGATACAAGAGGAGGATTTGATGAAGAAGGAGCTGGTAAGGCAGATGAAGCTGACGGATCGTTTGAAATGAAACCTGGACCGGATGATTGTGGCTTGTCTGGTGAAGGAGCTGCTGAAGGTACCTGCACTTTACAAGAGTAAACATATTTAATGGGAAGTCGAATCCAATTTAGTTGTGGAGAAACCTCTAGATTTTGTGAAGGAGGAGATACAAGTAAGTATTCATCAACAGGTTCTGAATCTAACAAGGTGGAGGAAGATGGAGAAGACCCAAAGAATGAAGTAAATTCGAAAAATGTAACATCAAAAGATACAATGTAACGATTTAAGTCAGGAGAAAAATACCAATACCGTTTTTTAGTACGAGAATATCCAAGAAAAATATATTTCAAAGACCAAGGATTCAATTTGGATACCTATGAACGATTATCATGAACAAAACATGTACACCTAAAAATACGTGGAGGAATAGGAAATAAGGACTTAGAGGGGAACAAAATAGAAAAAGGTATCTGACCATCAAGGATTGAAGAAGGCATGCGATTTATCAAAAAATAAGCTGTAGAAATTGCATCTACCCAAAAAACTTTAGGAACCTTCATTTGAAATAAAAGGGCACGAGAAACTTCCATTAAATATCGATTTTTTCATTCAATTACTCCATTTTGTTGTGGAGTAACAGCACAAGATGAATGATGAATTATACCATGCTGTGATAAATAAGCTGAAAACTGTGCAGAGAAATACTCCTTAACATTATCATTTCGAAAATTATAAATAGTTATGCGAAACTGATTTGTAACTTCAACATGAAAAGTACGAAAGATATGAAACAACTCTGAACGATTTTTCATTAAATAAAGCCAAATCATTCTTGAATAATCATCCACGAAAGATACAAAATAACAAATACCAGATTTTGAAGTAACTGGGCATAGCCCCCAAATATCCGAATGTACTAACTCAAATGGAGATGAAACCCGCTCTAAGAACATATGATTGACGATGCTATTTAGCAAATTGACAAGACTCAATCTAAATGAGAAATAGATTCTAAGGTAGGGCATAATTTTCGTAAAGATACTAATGAGGGGTGACCAAAACGACAATGCAACTGATGTGGAGTAGGGGTAGCAACAGCAGCAATTGATTGAGTAACTTTATCATCTAGTATGTACAATCCCCCAGATTCATATCCCCTACCAAAAATCTTTTTCGTCAACAGATCTTGAAACACAATAACCAGGAAAGAAGAAAACACTACAATTATAAATACGTGTAATTTGGTTGACTAAAAGTAAATTGAATGGGAAATTTGAGAGACACAAAATGTTGGATAAAGAAATATCAGAAGTAACATTAACCACACCACTTTCAATAACAGAAGCAGTAAACCCATTGGCTAAAGTAACATGAGAAGGATGAGGTATTGAAGGAAGACACGATACCTATTTGACCCGTCACATAATCAGTGGCTCCAAAATCAATGACCCATCTAGAATTGAAATTGGAGAGACATAAAATAGGATTATCTGTTTGAACTATTGAAGCAGTGGATTGAGTAGGTGGCGACTGTAAAGAGGCCTTCAATTGCAAATGCTCAGCATATTAACTATCGAACAGTACTTTACCATTGTTTCTTGATTTTTCTAGGCTATTAGGACCCCCAAACTTGTTTGTGACATTAGAACCAGTATCCATGATGAAATTTATCCAGCGAGCAAATTAAGGAAAACAGAAAATTACCTGAAAAATGGAAAAACACTACTTGGAGGCACAAAATCGCAAAACCAACTTCACAGAATGATTCACTGACCTCTGAAATAGTACCCGAGCAAACGTCGCCTCTGAATGAACTCTCACGCGCCGTCATGTGCTACCCAAATCCTATGCTCGTGTGCCTCACGCGCCTGCGTACAACACGTGCGTGTCACACGCCACCCCACTTGGATCACCTCACCATGATCTATCTGCCGGTGTGCTCAAATCTTCTTTCCAGTGGCCAGAACCCCTCTAACGGCTTTGAACAGTACCCCGCCACTCTCCTCTAACACTGTACACTGCCATCACAGCACCGCCGTGATCTGGGCTTCCTCTAATATGCGGCTTAGTTCGCCGCTGGCCCACTGTGACTTTTTTAGTCACACATAAAAAAATAAAATAAAAAGAAGGGGAGAAGAAGAAGAGAGAGAGGGCTGGGTTTTCTTTTTTTTTTTAAATCAGAGTAGGAGAAGAATATCTAGAAGGCTCTGGATACCATGTTGATTAAAGGAAAATTTGTAATGTCATATTCTCAATTGAGTTAGGCAATCACTATATACAATATAATAGAGAATATATATCATAAAACATAAGTGATGTGGGACATAATGCTACTTATCTATTAATAATGGTGATACCTTTTCTCCTATTGCCAAAATTGCATCTGTTCGTTTGTTTTTATCTCTTACAGCCATTAATCATTGGTCTCTACATCAACTGAATATCAAAAATGCATTTTTACATGGGGACCTCGAAGAAGAAGTCTATATGGAGCAACCTCCAGGGTTTGTTGCTCAGGGGGAGCCTGGTCTTGTTTGTCGTGTGAAGAAATCTCTATATGGTCTTAAACAGTCCCCTCGAGCTTGGTTGGGGAGGTTTACTAAAGTCATTCGAGATTTTGGCATATGTCAAAGTGAAGCAGATCATTCTGTTTTTTTATCACCATTCATCTACCTCTCAATTTATATATCTCATAGTTTATGTTGATGATATAGTTATTACAGGAAGTGATCAGATTGGTATAGATCGACTCAAGCAACATATTTTCCATCATTTTCAAACAAAAGATTTGGGAAAACTTCAGTATTTTCTTGGCATTGAAGTGACTCAATCCCGTTGTGACATTTCTATCTCTCAACGCAAATATGCTCTTGATGTTTTAGATGAGACAGGACTGATAAACTCTAAACTTATAGATACTCCTATGGATCCAAATATTATACTATTACCAAATCAAGGTAAACCACTCTCAGATCCGAGAAGATATCGCAAGCTTGTTGAAAAATTAAACTATCTCACAATCACTCGACCAGATATTTCATTTGCAGTGAGTGTGGTGAGTCAATTTCTCAAACTCACCATGTAATATTCATTGGGATGCAGTTGTTCGAATTCTCCGCTACGTAAAAGGAAATCCAAGCAAAGGTTTGTTGAATGAGAATAAAGGGCACACACGTATTGTTGGTTACTTAGATGCTGATTGGGCAGGTTCTTTAGATGATCGTCGCTCTACTTCAGACTATTGTGTTCTTTTTGAAGGAAATTTAATTTCTTAGAAAAGAAAGAAGCAAAGTGTAGTAGCAAGATCAAGTGCAAAAGCAGAGTATTGAGCTATGGCATTAGCTACTTGTGAACTCATATGATTAAAACAATTGTTACAGCAGTTAAAACTTTATACACCTGGTCCTATGGAGCTTATATGTGACAATCAAGCAGCATTGCATATTGCTTCTAATCCTGTTTTTCATGAAAGAACTAAACATATTGAAATTGACTGCCACTTCGTAAGAGAGAAAGTTGTTGCAAAGGAAACTATTATAGTTTTTGTGAACTCCAATGACCAATTGGCTGATATGCTCACAAAGTCCCTACAAGGCCCAAGAATAAGCTCCATATGTGACAAGCTTGGTGCATATGATATATATGCTCCACCTTGAGGGGGAGTGTTAAATAGTAATAAATGTGATTGATATATATTAGTTGACTATGCTGTAATTACTTAATAATCAGAATAAATGAGGAAATGTTTAGGCATAATTTTTAGGAATTTTATTCTCTAGCATTAAAATGTATTGATTGTAATTTTGCTATATAAAGAACTAAGGCTGAGATAATTTTCTCAAGCCATTCATTCCAACAATTTCAAGTTCTATAATTCCAAATGTTAAGTTTGGCTTAAAGGATAGGGAGTTACTAGATAATCCAAAGCAATATAGACTGCTAGTGAGAAAATTGAACTATCTTACCATAACCAAATCAAATATTGCTTTTCCAGTAAGTGTAATAATTAGTTTATGAATTCTCCAAGAACATCACATTGGAATGCATGCAATTATACAAATCTTAAATATCTCAAGAAAGCTCCTCGATGTGAGATCTTGTATAAAAATCATAGTCATTGCAGAATCAAAGGTTTCTCTAATGCAAATTGAACAGAATGTTCTACAGATAGAAGATCCACCTATGGGTACTATGTATTTATTGGTGGGAATCTTATGGCTTGGAAAAGTAAGAAACAAGTAGTGGTGTCACATTCAAACGCAAAATTCGAGTATGAAGCCATGGCTCATACTACATTTGAATTTGTGTAGATTTCTTACCTTTTTTATCAACTTGGAGTTGAAACTTCTAAAAGTCATTGCAAAATCAAAGGTCTCCCTAATGCAAATTTAACAAAATGTTCTATAAATAAAAGATCCACCTATGAGTACTTTGTGTTTGTTGGTGTGAATCTTGTAACTTGGAAAGTAAGAAACAAGCAGTGGTGTCACGTTCAAATGCAAAATTCGAGTATCAAGCCATGGTTCATACTACATCTAAACTTATGTGGATTTCTTACCTTCTTTATCAACTTGGAGTTGAACTTCTAAAACCATATAGTTGTCATATAACAATCAAGTTGCTACTTATATTGATACAAATTCGGTTTTTCATCAACAAACAAAATATGCAAAAGTTAATTGTCATTTTGTTAAAAAAAACTTCAAGAAAGGATTATTAATTTTAAACATGTTAAAACTGGGAAATAATTCACTAACTTATTTACTAAAACTCTCCCAAGAAAATAAGTTGATATTTGTACAAACTAGGCATGTTTAATATCTACTCCAGTTTGAGAATGAGTGTTGGTGAATTAAGTTTATTAGTTTATTATTTGCTAAGATATATCACCATAAGCCTATCTCTTGTAATCCTATATTTTTATTATAAATAAATGTGTCAACCTTTAGTAAAAGTATGACTTCAAGAATTATTTTCTCTCTTAATAAGGATAAGCAATCCTCAAAAGAAAGACATCTTAATAAACTAAAAGCTCAAAGGAAATAAAACCAAAAGAAAACCACCCAATCAGAGACATTAAATAATCATATAATGTGGACTCTCCTATGAATACTTGTCTACACATGTATTGTAACATCTCAATGTGTGCATTGCTAAAAATGAGGTTTGATTTATAAAGCAAAAGTAAAATAAGTTTGTTTTAAATTTCAAAAAATATCAATCAAAATATTCTTTTGAAAACTAAAAAACCAGAAAATCTGACAAGTTTACTTAACTTTAGATTTTACAGATGTTACTGGTAGGTAGCATTTTTCATCAAGCCTGAGAGGCAATTTTGTAAGTCACCGATGACAGTTTCATAAATTGAGATAAGAAGGTGTTTTACTATTACTGCCCGGTAGCATTTTTTTATAGATAACTGCATTATAAAATAAAAAATTAAAAAAAATATATTTAAAAAAAAAAAAAAAAAGAACAGTCATCCAAACCATTTTCTAGTACTGTTCCTTTAAATTTTTTAAATGTAGTTCGACAACTATACTTTCAATAGATAAAACACCAAACTGAAAAAAATAAAATAAAATAAAACATCCTTGCTTTCTCCGTATTTTGAGCCCCTTGTGCTCCCATGTGATGTGTCACAATAGACTTGTAAAATCCATCCTTGTGCCTTCAAAGGCTTTCCAGATCACTCTATTACAAAAATATAGCTGCGTCGAGATATAGCACAAGAAAGTATTGAATGACCATGTGCTTTCTTCATCCTTCAAACTTTATTGAGTTTCACATGAAGTGGCGTGTTAGAACTATATCATTGATTCTCCAAAGCACCTTTACCAATTTATAATTTTAGGCCATGTATAAGAATATATTACCAGCCAATTATCATAAAGCAAGATAATTAACTAACCTTCCAGCACCAGCAACAACTATCTTCATCTTTGGGAAGTCAATCATTGGCCTTCCTTGTGCTCTTACAGCACCTAGAAGTCCAGCAATTGCAACTCCAGCAGTTCCCTGTATGGAGAATTGTTATGCATGATGCTAGGGGGAAGGGATACTATTCATCACCAAATATATACATAGTATTCATTTTTCACATGAAAAGCTGGTGTTACATCCATAAAAGCTCAGATAATCCACATATAACCTTAATGATGTGAAATAATTCCTGTGCTATCTAAAATATACTAAAGGATCTGCCTCTTCAAATACTTGTAAATAATTGTACAATCATCTCTAGCCAGGTGGATCAAAAAAATAAATAGAATGGTTCTACCAACTTCAGCTTTTAGTAACCTAGAATCATGATTTTAAAATCAAATAAATGCATATTAAGTATAAATCATGCTACTGCTAATAGAAGGTGAGTATAGAAGATTTCACATCTCAAGGCATCTAATCCTATTCTTATTACCTCAGTGTACAAATTGAAAAGAAGCAACTACTGCATAAGCAGAGTAGAAGGCTATGAAACCAATGGCAACATATGCTACACAAGAAATCTCTCCGAAAGGAAAGCCAACATGGTTTACAACAGCAAGAAAACTCTAATTGACAGAAAAATTTAGAGGTTGAATCAAGGGTAGAAATACTAGGAATTGAAAGCCCATGGTATATACAGTACCAAAAAGGAAAATTGGGAGAAGAAGAATGGAGATGGAGACTGATCTAGAAGTTACTTTAGTACCATGAACAGTACCAGCAAGGTAGGGTTTAGGTGGCAGATTTGGAAAAGAAATGATTAGGAAGTTGAAAGAAGTAGTTTGTAAGTTTTTTTTAAAGGCTAACAATAAGCCTTCTGATAACAGTGAAGCAATGTATTGTAGCACGACAGCATCAGCACAAACTAGCTGAACAATTGAAATTCACTAGCACGTTGTGCAGGACATGCTCATTACAAAACACATTTCAAACTTACAGTTCTTCACAATCTTATAAACATGTCTTTCTAATGAAAAAGCCTAATGATATGTTCATATACAATCAGCAAGTAATGCACCTAACTATGCTTATTTCACAGAGATATCCTTCATTTCATCTCTTGCTTTGATTTTGTGCGTGGGGATGGTTCGTTTCTCGAAGGATCAATGGTTGAGAGGTCTTGCTTTGATGCATCATATATGGGCTTGTTTTCTAATCCACTTTTTGCATTTCAGCTTATGGTTTTTTACAGGGAAGTCTCCATGTCTGATATTCAAACAGATGGGTGTACTCTTCTTATTTCCTCACCCTTGTTTTCAATGGATTCCTAATCTTCTTCTATCATATTTCTTTACTCTGCTAATGATTTTTCCTATATAATAATTTAAAAATATATATAGTAACCTGTGAAGTGTGATCTATGAAACAACTGAGATGATGTCATCTTACATAAGAGAAATTTATACCTGCACATCATCATTGAACATTCTGTAGGTATTTCTATACCGCTGCAATAACTTAAATGCCCACTTGCTTTGAAAATCTTCAAACTGCAATAGCCCAACATCAGTAGCCTTACAGCCTCAAAAAAGATGAACCCAATTCATATATGGCCAATGCATTAGAACTTAAACTTCCCCATAGAACCTTATTACCACAGAGAATTACCTGCACAATCACATGTGGCCAGCGAGTAAAGACAGCCTCCATGAATTCATCTACAACAGCAAGATACTCTTCCCCTTCAAGACGGTGCTGTTGCAATCCTAAATCTGGTGACAAAGAGTTAATTGATTTCGTTGGGTGTGAAGTCAATTCATAAAGCCAAAGCTCAAGTTGAAAGCTGATAGACAGCATAAACGCAAATGAAACAACAGCAGTTAATAACAAGGGCTTTGGAGATCCAAATGCACTTGTACAGAATGAAGTGCAAATTTTTAAATAACATTAACCATGTTCTACAGATAAGGTAACAACTTATGTCCATTAAAGGGAAATAGTAAACCGTTCTTTTTCCAATACAATCCTGTCCCCTAACACAATCACATTCCTTCCCTATCACCAAATCACTACCATCTACCCCATCTTCTCAGTTACTTCATTACCTCCCAACACGACCTTCAAGTAATGGCTTTAATATTAATAATAAACTTGATCGATCACCAACATTTAACCCCAACCAATTTCGCCCAATTGAAGTCCACATCCTGAATCACCGAGTGATACCATCACCAGCAGCAGCAGAACAAGGAATTGCTCATGACCCCCAAACCTTTCTTTCCCTTTCCCCTTCCCCTTGAAAAATTCCAACAGCCCCACCCAATCACCCATTCATTTATTTATAAATTCTATAAGTATAAATTAGAGCATTTTTCAAAAGTTCTACATTAGTGTTATGACTTGCTTATTTTTATATTATTTATGATTTATATAGGAAAATAAAATAAATAGTAATTTAATTTTTTTTATTTTATACTTTTATTAAAAAAAATGTTTAAGGAAAAAAAGAGAGAAATATTAATACATTACAAATGACAAAAAATTATAGTATATATTTGAATTAACGTATATATAACCATTGTTAGAAGAGAATGGTATCTGAAGCCATACTTGAAAATGAAGCAAGCACATCTATTTATAATACAATATAGATTATAATAGGACTAAACTCATCTAGGTCCATAACCCCATAACTTATACTAATCATTTACTAATACTCCCCCTCAAGTTAAAGTATAGATATCAAATATGCCCAATTTATTACAAATATTGTCAAGCCATTTTCTTGCCAGAGCTTTAATAAATAAATTAGTTAATTGTTCCTCAATTCTAACAATATCTAATACCAATGACCCCATCTTGAAATTTCGGTCTAATGAAACAACAATTAACTTTTATATATCTTATATGTTCATGAAAAACCAAATTTGTAGCAATATAAATAGTCGTTTGATTATCACACCACAACTACAAATTTCCATAAGATTCAATTTCAAGTTAATGAAAAAGGTAGGAAATCCAGCTCTGATGTAGCATGGACTATAGCTTGATACTCAAACCTTGAACAATACACCATTACTTGTTTCTTACTTTTCCAAGACATAAGATTCCTACCAATAAACATATAATACCCAAAAGTGGACCTTCTATCTATAAGACATCTAACCCAATTTGCATCAAAGAAATTTTCTATTTTGTAATGATCATGATTTTTATACATAATTCAACATCTAGGTGCCTTCTTGAGATATCTTAGTATGTGCATGATGGCCTCCCAATAAAAAGTTCTTGGAAAATTCATAAATTGACTTACTACATTTATAAAAAATGCAATATCAAGTCTAATTATGGTAAGGTAATTTAGTTTACCCAGTAATCATCTATACTACCTTAGATCTTCTAACAAAAAAGCAATATCAAGTCTAATTATGGTAAGGTAATTTAGTTTACCCAGTAGTCATCTGTACTACCTTAGATCTTCTAACAACTCTCTATCTTCCAAGCCAAGTTTAACACTCGAAACCATTAAAGTCTCATAGGGTTTAGAGCCCATCATCCTTAT
The DNA here is from genome assembly GCA_020226215.1 of Sindora glabra. NCBI lineage: Eukaryota > Viridiplantae > Streptophyta > Magnoliopsida > Fabales > Fabaceae > Sindora > Sindora glabra. The sequence continues at coordinate 59,656,049 of CM035234.1, read as the reverse complement.
TTCTTTCAAAAGATCAAAAACATATTTCCTTTGAGATAAAAAAGATTCTTTTCTTTTCTCGAGCAATTTTAATCTCCAAAAAATAATAGAGTACTCCCAGATCTTTGGTTTGAAACTTGGTTTGAAGAAAATTTTTCTATTTTGAAATACCGGTTTATCATTATTAGTGATCACAATGTCATCCATATAGACAACTAGAAAAATACCACCAAAATCTTATTGTTTATATAACACTAAATGGTCATGGTCAATTTTCCTCATCCCAAACTTTGTCACTACATCACTAAGTCTCCTAAACCAAACTCAAGGAGACTATTTCAGGCCATACAAAGAAATTTTCTTTTTTAAATCAATAAATCTTGCCATACTCCTCTCAATAACAAACTCAGGTGGTTACTCCTTATACACCTTTTCAAGTAAATCACCATGCAAGAAGGTATTTTTAACATCAAGCTAATAGAGAGGCAAACAATTAGATGCAGTAAGAAAAATAAATAAATGAACAAAAGTAAGTTTTGCAATTAGATTGAACATTTTTAAATAATCCACACTATAAGTTTGTGCATACTCTTTTGCCAGTAAATGAGCCTTCAATCGAGCAACAATACCATCTAGGTTAACTTTCACAGTAAATACCTACTTGCACTCAATAGAATTTTTATTACTTGATAAGGATACAATACCCCATATATGATTTGCCTCAAGGACCATCATTTATTCCTCCATAGCAACACACCATCTAAGATAAGAGAATGCCTCTAGAAAACACTTGGGAACAATAACAAAATCCAACGAGGCAATAAATGATTATAAGGAAATTAGCAATGAGGAATAGGACACATGTAAAAATAGGATAATGGTGATTAATGTTACCTTTCTAAGTGCAATTATGTGTACCTTTCCGATGGACAAAAAGAATATCAAGATCATAGGTTAAAAGAGGAGGATCTAGTTATGAAGAAGCCAATAAAATAAACAAAGCTGGTGGTGATTCAATAATTGGTATTGCATTAGATGTTTTGACATTGTTAGATGAAGGTGCTACAACTAATACCTGCACTTTGCGAGAATAAACATGCTTAATAGGAAGATAGACCCAATTTTTTCCGCTTTTTTTTGGGGTGGGGGGAGGAAGCTGAGAATCCAAAGAGATAGAATACACAAGGAAATATTTGTCAAGGAAATCAAATTGAAGTATGGTGAAGGAAGATTTAGAAGAGCAAAATATGGCATGGATTCAAAGAACGTAATATCGAAAGATACAAAATGATTCAAACTAGAGAATAATATTAATACCCTTTTTGTGTTCAAGAATAACTAAGAAAGACACATTTTAAAGACCATGGATCGAATTTGGAGACAAGAGAACAATAACCCAAAACAAAACAAGTATAACCAAAAACACATGGAGTAAAAGGAAATAGAAGTTTACAAAGGAAAAAAATGAAATATGATACTTGACTGTCGAGTGTGGATGGCATTCAAATCACTAGAAAATAGGTGTGGAAACTTCCTCTACCTAAAACAACTTAGGCACTTCGATGGAATAAGAGTACACAAGAAATCTCCATTGAATGATGATATTTTCTTTCAACCATTCTATTTTGTTGTGGAGTAACCATATAGAAAGATTGATGAATAATACCATGCTTGGATAAATATGAAAAAAAATGCATAGAAAAATATTTTTTAGCATTATCACTTCGCAAGTTTCATATGTAAGTATGGAACTAATTCACAATTTTAGCATGAAAGGCACTAAAAATAGTAATAACTCAAATCAGTTTTTCAGGAAATAAAGTCAAATGACTCTTGAATAATCATCAACAAAGATAACAATACCAATAACCAAGTTTAACCACCACTAGACATGAATGTTAACCTTAGCCCCTTTTTAGAAGTTTTTTAGCCCTTTTTTAGAAGTTTTTTTTTTATGATAACAAAACACTTTGACACTATTGGACTTAGCACTTGCTCAACTAGAATCTTGATGCAAAAAGTAAAGTTCAAATGATGAAGATCTTGGTATTAGGTTCTTAGAAATTTATTGTAAAAAGAGGAATTATTCATTAAGGAGTTCTGGATTCTCATGAAAAGAAAACATCAAATCTTGTGTCTAAATTTCTTTGCAAAATGAGTTTGGTTTGTGCCTTTATGAAGCTTGCTGTTTTTCATCTAAAATCTTTCAAAAAATCTTTTCTTCTATGCATGAATCGATTCACCAATCAATTCTAAACATCCAGAAAGCAATCTGGAATGCATGAATCGATTCGCCAATCGATTCCAAGCATATAGAGAGCTACAAACGAAAAGTGAATCAATTCTTTAATCAATTCATATTTTTTCAAAAAGAAAAGACTGAATCGATTCATCAATCAATTCTACACATCCAGACCCAAAATAGGATTGAGTGAATCGATTAACCAATCGATTCAAACACAGTTTCTATTTTTTTTTAATATGAATCGATTCACCAATCGATTCATTAAGGCTTTTTCAAATTTTTCGAGTCAACCTGAATCAATTTCCCAATTAATTCACAAGGCAGCAACTGCTCCATAATAGCTATTTTTTTTTAGAGTAACAGCTTTTTTACTTCCAAACTCTATGTAAAGGTTTTATTTCATTTTAAAATTATAAGATAGTGCTTATACTATTACATAGACACAAGAAACATCTTTTTCCTTCTTCATAACCTAAGAATCCTTGAACTTATCTAATTGAAACATTCCTCTCTTAGTGCTTCCTTGTATAATCCATCTTTTAGAGACTAAAAGCTACTCAACTATATTAGTTGTTCTCATTTATTGTACACTAGGGTGAGGTATCCCTAGAGATTTCAAGAGTGGTGAATCTCTTAAGAAACTAAAAGCTTTGAGAGAGGTTACTCAAAGGGACTAGTGAAAGAAAAACAAAGACTATACTGAGGCTTCTTCAAGTGCCCCAAAACTTGAAGGGATAGTGATCTAGAGTTAAAATTCAAGTCAAAGAGGCTTGGTAGTAGATGTACACCTTAGAGTGTTAGATCTTCAAGGTTAGAACCACTAAATAGTAATGTTTGATCTTTCTTTTCCCTATCTCCATATCTATCTGCAATTGCTCTATTTTGCTTTTATTTGTGATAAATTCTCAAACGTGCATATCTTATATCACTATCTTTATCCTTCATTCTTACATTTTAAATAAAAATATTAATTGCTGAAAATTTATTTGAAACCCAATTCACCCCCCCCCCTCTTGGGTAAAATTTAGATTAGCAATGAACCCCCAACATCAAATTGTATTAGCTCAAAAAGAGATGTAAAATGTTTATGAACTCTCAAAACATAAGACAGATAGTGTTATTTGGTAAACTAACATTATTCACAATCAAAATGTGAAACAAAACTTACAATAGGAAACAGTTTCTTTAATGATGCCAAGGAAGGATAACCCAAATAGCAATGCAACTACTATAGAATGATGGTAATATCAATAGCAATAAATTAAGGAACTTTTTCATCAAGCACATATAGGTCACCAAATTCATATCCTTTACCAAAAATCTTCTTTGACAAAAGATCTTGAAAAATATAATAATTAGGAAAGAAAAAAAACACCATAATTATAGGTATGTATTATTTGACTAAAAAAATGTAAGTTGAACTTAGAAAGGCATAAAATATTAGACAAAGAAATACCTGGGGTAAAATTTACCATAACGCTCCCAACAATTGAAATAGCAGATCCATTTGCCATAGTAACACTTGAAGAAGTTTGGAAAGAAGACAAGATACATCTGACCCATCATATGATCAATGACCCCAGAATTAATTACCCATCTAGATTGAGAATTAGAAAGATACACAATGATATTACCTATTTGAATCAAAGTTGCAATGGGTTGAGTGGGTCGGCGCTACCTAAAGGCTTGAAATTAAGTATTCATTACATTCACTTTCAAACATGCTTATAATAAACCATTGCCCTTCTATATTTGACTTTTGATCAATTAGCTTTCCACCAACCAAAAGAAAATTCATAGCCATGACAAAAAGACTTGATGTCATCATTGTATGTCGTTTTCACACTCAATTTAGAGGAAGCTGCCATTACAATCACAAACAACTGGAAAAACAGCACTAAAACATAACAAGTTCAAAAAATTGCAATCTGAGTGCCCAAATCACAAACCTAACCACATATGGAGGTGCAAAATCTACCCAAAAGATCACTGGAGAAAGTGCATTGTCAGAGGAATGCTCATGCACTGCCACGCACTGGAAAAGCTAAACGCAGGTGGTGCTCACACACAGTGAGCACCTTTACAAATGCCATGTTTCGCTCATGCACAATCCAAACTCTATCACCGGGCACCAATGTAAAGGTCTATCAACCAAGATTGTCAAAAAAAAAAAAAAACCTCGTGTGTTTGCTCCAATCACTCCAAACAATACATTGCTATATGATATGCTACACCCACTTAGCAATATCAAATGCCCGATTTGGGTTTTTGAATCATAGCAACTCCAAGCTACTATTACCACACCACTATGACCTAGTCACACATGAAAAGAAGACTTGATATTGTTGGGAATGAATGGTTTGAGAAAATTATCTTAACCTTAGTCCTTTATATAATAAAATTACAATCAATACATTTTAATGCTAACAAATAAAATTCTTAGAATTATGCCAAAATATTTGTTAATTTATTCAGATTACTAATTAATTACAGCTAATACAAATCAAAAACATTTATTGGTATTTAACACTTTCCTTCAAATTGGAGCATATATATCATATGCACCAAGCTTGTTACATATATAACTTATTCTTGGGCCTTATAAGGACTTTGTGAGCATATCAACCAATTGATCATTGGAGTTCACAAAAACTATGATAATTTCCTTTACAACAACTTTCTCTCTTATGAAGTGGCAGTCAATTTTAATATATTTAGTTCTTTCATAAAAGACTGGATTAGATGCAATATGCAAAGCTGCCTAATTATCATATACAAGCTCCATAAGACCAAGCATATAAAGTTTTAACTCCTGTAATAATTATTTTAATCATATGAGTTCACAAGTGGCTAATGCCATGACCCAATACTCTACTTCTACACTTGATCATGCTACTACACTTTGCTTCTTGCTTTTCCAAGAAATTAGATTTCCTTCAAAAAGAATACAATAGCTTAAAGTAGAGCGACGATTATCTGGAGAACCCGCTGAATTAGCATCTAAGTAATCAACAATTCGAGTGTGCCCTTTATTCTCATATAACACACCTTTGCCTAGATTTCCTTTTATGTAGTGAAGAATTCGAATAACTATATCCCAATGAACATTAAATGGTGAATTAAGGAATTAACTCACCACACTCACTGCAACTGAAATATCTAGTCAAGTAATTGTGAGGTAATTTAGTTTTCCAACAAGCTTGCGATATCTTCCTAGATCTAAGAGTGATTCACCTTAATTGAGTAATAGTTTAACATTTGGATCTATAGGAGTATCTACAAGTTTAGAGTTTATCAATCCAGTCTCATCTAAAACATCAAGAGCATATTTGCGTTAAGAGATAGAAATGTCACAACAGGATTGAGTCACTTCAATATCAAGAAAATACTAAAGTTTTCCTAAGTCTCTTATTTGAAAATGATGAAAAACATGCTACTTGAGTCGATCAATACCAACCTGATCACTTTCTGTAATAACTATATCATCAACATAAACAATGAGATATATAAATTGAGGTAGATGAATAATGATAAAAGACAAAATGATCTGCTTCACTTAAACACATGCCAAAATCTTGAATAACTTTACTAAATCTCCCAAACTAGGCTCGAGGGGATTGTCTAAGATCATATAGAGACTTCTTCAATCGACAAACAAGACCAATCTCCCCCTAAGCAACAAACCCCAGAGGTTGCTCCATATAGACTTCTTCTTCAAGAGCCCCATGTAAAAAAGCAATTTTTATATCCAGTTGATGTAGAGACCAATGATTAATGGCTGTAAGAGATAAAAACAAATGAACTGATGCAATTTTGGCAACAGGAGAGAAAGTATCACCATAGTCTATTCCAAAAATCTAAGTATATCCTTTGGCAACTAGTCTAATTTTCAATCAGTCTATTTTCCACCAAGGCCAACCTTGACAGTATACACCCAATGACTTCCAACAGTAGATTTATCAAGAGGTAAAGGAACCAAATTCCATGTGCCACTAGTTTCTAATGTTGCCATCCCATCAAGCATTGCTTGACGCCACCCTGGATAAGAGAGAGCTTCCTGTATATTTTAGGAATAGAAACCGAGAACAAGGCAAAAATAAAGGTAGAATAGGGGCAAATAAACAATGATAACTCAAAATTATAAATAGGATAAAGGTTACAAGTGGAACGAATACCTTTAGGGACGGCAATAGGAAAATCATCAAGTGGAACGAGTACCTTTGATACCAATTCTATGGAATTAGACAGTGAGTCAACAGATGGATTATCATCATCAATTACTTAAGGTGCATTTGGACAAGGACGTCATTGATAAGTGATTAGAAGCCAATCTTATGGTGGATTTGAAGGAACTAAATCAAGGACTAACAGCGGTAAAATCTTAGATATGAAACTAGACTCCAGAAGAAAAAAAGAAATAAGAAGTCTCAAAAGAGGTAATATCAGCAGATATGAAATATTTCTTTAAACTTGGAGAATAACACTAATACTCTTTTTGTAGTCTCGAGTAGCCCACAAAAATAAATTTTATAGAACTAGTTGATAATTTATCTTTCCCTGGAGTAAGATCATAAACAAAATAAGTAGATCCAAAAATACAAGGAGAGAGCTTATATAGAGATCCTTTTTTTTTTTTTTTGGCCGTATATATAGAGATTCATTTGGGTACACTAAAGAATAAGAAATTATATTTTCTAAAACAGATGAAGGCATGCGATTTATTAAATAACAGTCTACTAAGATAGCATCACCCCAAAAAATAAAATGAAACATTAGCATGTAACAATAGAGTTCGTGCAATTTTAACTAAGTGACAATTTTTTCTTTCAGCAACTCCATTTTGTTGTGGAATGTGAGGATATATTAACTGATGAATAATGCCTTGTGATGATATGAAAAAAACAAAAGATGCAAAAAAATATTCACAAGCATTATCATTATGAAGTGTTCGTATAGGTATACCAAATTGGGTACAAATCTCAAAAACAAAGGATTTAAAAATTGAAAATAATTCAAAACAATCCTTCATCAAATATAACAAAGTATACCGAGAATAATCATCGATGAAGGTTACAAAATATCAAAAACCTAAAATGGTACTGACACAACTAAGACCCCATACATCAAAATGAATTAAAGAATGAACTTTGAACATATTTACCGAGTTAGCATGACTCACAATCTAAGGACTTCAATCTTGAAAGATGTGGAAATATTTTTTATAGTTTTGAAAGACTCGGGTAACCTAAACGACAATTAATTAATTTTGGAGACTCTACAGCAACACAAGTAATTGATGATGTTGGTTAAATGTAGTAGAGCCCTCTTTACTCACATTCGGTACCAATCATCTTCCCCATACCCCGATCCTATATTAGAAAAGAATCAGCAAAGAATGTTACAGAACAATTGAGAGTTCGAATAAGTTGACTGATAGAAATTAAATTGAACGGAGAATTGGGCATGTAAAGAACAATTATAGATTTAGTGAAGAAAGAAGTTTAGCTTGACCAATACCACGAGCAGGTGTTTTAGAACCATCAACTAATGTAATTCAGAATCAAATTGAGCCACATTGGTAGAACTAGATTGAATAACATTGGCGAATCTAAGAGATTAGCCATGAAGAGGAAAGCATCTATTTCAAGTACGTCCTGGATTATGACAGTAAGTACATTGAGGTCCATTACCTCGACCATTACCACTACGTCCTCCTTAATTGTTGCAACTGCCGCCACGTCCCCTTCCATGATCACTAGTATGTGTCACCAAGGTAGAATTGTTAACATTATTAAGAGTGGTTGAAGTGGGTAATCATAATAGACAGTTGATTAACACTTCTATTGTAGGAATCTTTGCATTGCCCAATGTCTATTGACTAAAAGTGTCAAGGTCAGAATTTAAACTCACAGGAATAAAGACCATAAGAAACTTGTTGTTTCTTCTGCTCTTTAATGTCAGAAGTGATAGGCAAAAGTCTCTTATATTAGACTATTATTGTTTTGGCAAGGCTAACATAAGATAAGAGATCTTATTCTTATTTTAAATCCTTCAATCTAACCACAACTTTATACAATTGTTGAATATCATTGGAGTATAGATTCTTGGCTTGCTCCCAAAAGGTGTAGTAAGTGTCATAAGGTTGAAAAAATAGGCAATCAACTACGATCAATGGATTGCAACAGTATTGCACATAATTGTCCATCAATCATGTTCCACTCACGCAATTTATCAACAGGAACATCTTCAACTTTTGTAGTCAAGTACTCAGAATAACCTTACCCTTTGAACCATAATAAAACAAAAGCACTTCATGAGGTATAGTTGGAGCCATTCAATTTTGCATAAGTAATTGTAGGAGTATTAGAAATTGCAAAAGAGAAAATATTGCTAGAATTGAATTGAAAGGTAGACATGATGGAGGTTGAAAGAGAAAAAGGAAGCTAGTGATCAAGAGAGGTAGAGAGGGAGGTGAAGTAATTGTGCTGTCTTCAGTTTTGCTCTATAGTTTTTTTTTTTTTTTTTTTTTTTTGGTAATTGACAAAGAAAAAGGGGATAAGTTGAAGGGACTGGTAAAATATGAACACAAATGGAGTCAGGAGGAAGCCGCGTTCAGCCTGTGGTGGCGCATGTAGCACGCGCACATTTGGCACGGTGGTGCGTGAAGCTCAAGTGCATCTAGGATGGTGGCATGTTGACAGCACACACTAGCGACAATGGCTAGAAATTCGCCGGCGACACTAATTCTAGTGGTGGTTTGTAAAAAATTGTGATGCTGCTCCATGAATCAATGGCAATCATATTGGGCTATTTGTACGTTCTAATTGGAAAAAAAAGAGAGGAAAAATGCACAATTCTGGAAGTCTGGAGGATGGGTCTGTTTTTGGGTTTGTTTATGTAGAGATTGGAAATTTAGAGTCTATATTTCTAATTGGGCAGAAAAAAAAAAAAAGAGGAACTGGGCAGAGGGGAAAAAAAAAAAAGAATTGAGCATGAAGCTCAATATAGAAGAAACAGAGTGCAGAAGCAAAGCCCCTCAATGTGAGGGTTCTGATACCAACTTGATATTATTGGGAATGAATGGCTTGAGAAAATCATCTCAACCTTAATCCTTTATATAATAGAATTACAATTAATACATTTTAATGTTGACAAATAAACTCTCTAGAATTATGCCTAAACATTTGCTAATTTATTCTAATTACCAACTAATTATAACTAATACAAATCAATCACATTTATTAGCATTTAACAAGGAGAAAGAGGGAAGAAGAAGAAGCCCTTTTTTCCCCTCTCTTTGGGTGCAAAAATGATATCTAAATGTAGGAGGCTCTAAATACCATGTTGGAAGAGAGTAGTTACTAAAGCTATGCTCAATAATGAAGCAAGCACATCTATTTATAATAAAATATAGATTACAATAGGATTAAACTCATCTAGGCCTATACTAATCATCTATTAACAACTATAAAGGATGATGCTTTATATTTTGAAGTTTTTATAACCGTAATTGTGTACTGTTACTTTATTTATTATGTCATTATATTGTATTATAACGGAAAAAAAAAGTCATTGATATTAATTAGGAAATATATTTCCTCCTTTTGGATGTTAGTAAAAAAATCCTCTAACTATTATCAATTATTTATATATTTGAGCATCACAATAAAGGTATGTTTTTATAATTTAATTTATAGAAAATTAGTATCTAATAAAAAAATGATGTTTTTTTTAAATCATAAATTGGTTCTTTATTTTAGCCTATTTCATGCTTTTTAAAAAATCATCAATTCTCTAATCCTAAAATAATAATTTTTTTCAAACCATTTATATGCATTATCAATTAAATATATTTAATAAATTATTGAATTTCTACATTTTATGTTTGTTTTACAAACTCATAAGTATATACTTCTTAATCATATTCTTTGGTAGGATATGTAAATGTTAAAAAGTTATTCTAGAAGATTTTAGATTATTTCCTTTCTAACTTGATTAGGATTAAAGTTAGTATCTCAAATTTAATTATAATATCTATGATTGATTGCATCTTTTGAATATAAATAGATATCATAACTGTAGCAATTGTTCAAGTCATTCCAACCAATTCAAGTTTCTTTGAAGTTTGATAATGGTTTCATCATTGATCACTAAGCCAACAATTTAACAATAGAATTAATAATTTCCTCCAACAACTTGGTTTTTAAGGCTGGAAGATCAAGATCAAAATCACATATTTCCAATAAAACCAACTATACACAAATGGCACTCATAATTGATGAAAAATTAGTCACTTGACAATGTCACATCTAAATATGGAATAACGACTTTATATGGGCGTCTGATACCATATATTCCATAAATTGAATATATTATCACTTACATAGAGGATCTTCGAGTAGTTTGTCATTGTTAGTCCCAACATCAATCATGACTGGAAGCACCTGTTTGTTAAAGATAAACAAAGCATACATTAAAAGGCCAAATTAAATAATCACAACCAAAATAATAATAATAATAATGTTATTTCCTTTTTCGTTCAATATGATACTACTATTCCTTGGAATTTTCATTTCAATGGAAATCTTAATGAAACAGAGACATCTGAATTAGAGATTCTTTTGAACTTCATTTTCAGATTCAATAGATATATTTGATCTCCAGACTCCTTCAATGTGTTCACATGTAAATCTTTCTTTTACTTTTGGTCCAAAATCCTTCCAATCTTAATTTACCCATTCTGAATTCGTTTGGGAAGATTAAAGCTCATTCTAAAGTTAAAGTTTTTGTTTGGATTGTTGTTCTGAACAAGATTAATGCTAACATGTTACAGGCACGCAGACCTCATAAAGTTGTATCCCTAGATATGTTTGTTACATTCTAAAAATTCAGAGACCAATAGCCATTTTTTTTAATTCTTTTTTTTTTTTTGGGACATTGTGAGATGGCTTGGCAGTTATGGAATAAGCTTCTTTCCTTGTTTGGGATACCGTGGGTTTGCCTGGCTACTTTGGACAGTTTCTTAACCACTAGATACCGTGCTTTGGGGAGGAAAGAGAAAAGAGCTCCATGGGGCGTTGCAAGACTTGCTGTTTTATGGTGTTTATGATTGGAAAAGAATGGTAGAATTTTTAAACGGCTATATCAGCCAATGGTATTGGTATGGGATAAAATTCTTGTTTGTTACCTCACTTTGGCTTAAAGCTCATGGTTTATTTCAAGGAATAAGTTTGACAGATTTGCAAAAGAAATGGAATTCAACCTTAGATCTCTGATAGGATAGTGTCATTTGCGGTTTTTTGTATCATTTAGATTTTCTCCTTCGGTTTGATATTTTCTTGTCCTCTTTCTTTGCATTTTTCTCCTTCCTTTAATAAAATTTCTTTTTCTATCAGGAAAAAAAATAATGGGAATGCTTTGAAAATATAAACAAAGAACTTAAAAAGGGAAAATAACTGAAGCTATAGGCAACGCATACCCTTTGAGGGTTTATTCCAGCAGCAGCAACGTATAAATCCAGCTTTCCAATTGCAATGCCGATTCCTTGAACTCCAAGATCTCCAAGACCAAGAATTCTACTTCCATCTGTGACAACAATCATGTCAACCTGCAAAGGAAATATTAAATCAGATATCTTAATTACTTACTGTTTTAAGTTGGCATTAAGATATGCATGTTAAAAGTGACATAATGTTAGATGAAATCAGGTAGACCCACAAAATTCTGAGAAAAACCATAAAATGTGATCTTAGCATAAATGATGGCATCGGATGAACTATGTAGCCAAACCCATCTACTGGGATAAGGCTTAGTTGTTGTCTGTGAGATGAAATCAGGTAGAACGTAATCCAATCAACATAACATGATATGCAGAAAGGAAGACAAGATTACACAATGCAGTAACAGAATTCAATAATCTAAATAGAATTGAAATGGAATCATTTAATGTATTCTGCCATTTATGATAACCAATCAATCAGCATCAATATGAGAAGACAGGAACCAATTAAGATATTTTCCTACTTCGATAGGAAACTAATACAATCGAGAATAAAGGGCAAATTGACTTGAGAGCAAACAGTAGCAAAAGCAATAATCAATCCCATGGCTTGAGCGCATCCCAAAAATCTAAAAACCCATGATATATGGGAAAAAAAAGGGTAAAACAGACAATATATTAGCAAAACTAACTTCATCTTAAGAAAAAGAGAAACCTTAACAACAACAATAACAACAACAACAAAGCCTTATCCCACTAAGTAGGGTAAGTTACATGGATCGCACAACGCCATTGAGCTCTATCAAAAGCCAAATCTTCAGTAATATTATTTACCAAGTGATCCCTTTTTATAACTTCCTTTAATGTTCTCTTTGGCCTCCCTTTACACTTTTTCACAGAGCTAAAGACCATGTGATCCACTCTTCTCATTGGTGCCTCCAACGACCTTCTTTGCACATGGTCAAACCACCTTAACCGATTTTCTATCACATTCTCCTCAATAGGTGCCATGCCAATATGCCCTCATATACAATTATTTCTTATCTTGTCCTTTCTTGTATGACCGCACATCCATCTTAACATTCTCATTTCTGCTACCCCCATTTTTTGCTCTTGTTGTCCCTTTAGAGCCCAACATTCACTACCATAGAGCATAACTGGTCATATAACAGTCCGATAAAACTTCCCTTTGAGTTTAGTAGGTACTTTACAGTTACAAATCACTCCAGATGCCTTTCTCCATTTTAACCATCCAGCTTGTATCCTGTGTGTAACATCTCCATCAATTTCCCCATTGCTTTGTAAAAAAAATCCCAAGTACTTAAATTTAGATATCTACGGTATGATGTGATCTCCAATTCTTATCTCCAAAACATTTCTATCTTGCTTCTTGTTAAACTTGCAATGCATATACTCCGTCTTACTCCTGCTCAAGCGAAAACATTTGGATTCCAACACCTGTCTCCAAAGCTCCAATTTATAATTAACCTCTTCTCGCGATTCCTCAATCAAGACTATATCATCCGCAAATAGCATACATTTAGGGATATTCTCCTGTATGTCCCTGGTAAGAACATCTAAGACTAAATTAAACAAGTAAGGACTCAAAACTGAAGCCTGATGTAGACCTATCCTTATAGTGAAGTCCTTTGTCTCTCCTCCAAGAGTTCTTGCACTTGTAGTTACTCCATCGTACATATCCTGTATAGTCTGAATATATGCGACACGAACTCCTTTCTTCTCCAAAGCCTTCCACAATACTTCTCTTGGTTCCCGATCATAAGCTTTTTCTAGGTCAATGAAAACCATATGTAAATCTCTTTCTTTACTTTGATACCTTTCCATCAACCCTCATAGAAGATAAATAGCCTCTGTTGTAGACCTTTTTGGCATAAATCCAAATTGATTCTCTGCAATCTTAGTCTCGTCTCTTAATCTAAGAAAAAGAGAAACCTTATTATCACAAAATAATCTCGACCCATAAGCCAATCTACAAGCCAAGGATCAAAGCCTCAGACACATCTTCTGCCATGTTTTTTAACAAAGAGCAAATGAACCCAGACATCAACTGCCTAATAAAAAAGAATCAAGAGATAGAGTGTATACTTGGAACAAGAGAATAAACCACAACACCCTAGCATCTTTGTGGAACAAGATCTGGAACAACATTCAGTTGAGCTATTTCAATTTTACATTTCAACCATACTAACCTTGAGAGCAACTGATGTTTCAAGTATGAAAAAGGGCAAAGAAACAAAAACAGTAGAGTGATCCAAAAAGCAATTGAAGTAAATTGGACATGGAAGTGTAAGCTTTGATCCAAGCAGTCTTAGTTCAGGCCACACATTAAAGCAAAAATAATTTCAACAGCTAAAATAGTACAGAAATTTGAAATCATATCCATATAATCATGTCTAAGAAACATTTTATACTCTTAAAACAAAACCTTGTTAAAATAGGCTAAGCATGACATTTAGAATAATGACACAAGTTCTGCACTAGTATTGACAAATAAGGACCTGCTCAGCTGGCCAATTGTAAACCATGGACATCATTTCTCCACGATCTTCAGCACTGAAATACATTCCTCTTGGCCTTCTAAATAGACCACTGTAGTTCTGACATACTAAACCTACAGTTGGAGTATACACTACTGGTGCATATTCCTCAATGTTGTTAATCAAAACCTGTCAAATTAAGACAATGATTACAGTCAAAAACTAATAAATATGACCTTTGAGAGAGGTTAGAACATGCATAGTTAGTTGCAAGATGTAGTAAACAAGGAAATGTTCAATTTCCGATTATGCGTAAAAATAAAAATATGCATAACAGATGCTTCAACTAATATCAGACAGTAGAGCATAAAAGTTTCCATTATATGCATTACATCACTTTCATCTCAGGAATGTCTGGGCATTCACCCAAATGTGAGTTCTGAGCCCTGACAAATAAAATTCAAGTCTCCTTACAAAATTTTTTGTTGTATTTTTCCATAAATTAGTATTCATTGAAACTCGGTGATTGGATTGGGGGGCTCTATGTCCATATCATTAGGCCAAATACATGAATTCCCACCGTACAAGTTTTCTATAATAGAGGATGATCTTCAAAGGAGGTAGCAGTTTTTTCTGGACCACATTGTGAAACTTACATTCTTGCTAGAGGCTTTTCCTTGATTACCAAAAAACATCCATTTTCTTTAACAATCTAATGACAAGATAGGTTACATAATTTGCCATTTCTTCCATGATAAAAAAACAATTGAAAATTTATTGATACGGAACAATACTAAGCATTGAGGATGAGAGTTCTCAAAAGACAACCACACTGCCATATGCCATGTACACAGAACAACAAATAAGATGAGCATAAATTCAATTGAGCTCTCCAATACCTCTTTCCAACAAAGAATACCTCCCCCAACCCCTCCAAAATAAGAAAAAAAGGGGAAAAAGCTATCCATATTGAAGCCCAAAAAAAAAAAAAGATCCCAATGCCAAAAAATTTTGTGAAAGTGTGAATCTCTAGGCAAAAACTCTAGCATTGCTCTCTCATCAAATACACCAAATTGGTGAAAACAGAGTACAATTCCACAATGATTTACACCCCTTTCCCAAAATCTTGAATATTACAAGAAAGAAAGTGTTCTATACCCAATAATCATTGAGAACAACCAAACATCTATCTGCAGAGCTCCCAAGAAACCTCAACATTAAAAAGACAATAATAAAAAATGCTAGTCTTTCTTTTGATTTCACTTAGTTGCAGTCCCAAGTTAAAAGCTTCAACTTTAAAAGAAAGCTTAACCTTCTTTAATGAGTCATTGACAGATAAAGTCAGACCAGTGGAAGGTTGGACCATATGCTCCAAAAAAATTCTAAGGGAACTGGTCCCTCATAATAAATATTTAAGAAAGGACCCACACTTATTTCCTTATTGACTGTCAAGAGAAAGGAATTCTTGAAGTCATGCACCTATAAGGAGCTAGCATGTCTATTTATAATAAAATATAGGATTACAAGAGATTGGCCAGTGGCCCATATATCTCAGTAAACAAGAATCTTATAACCTAATCCTTAATTCACTAACACTCTCCCTCAAGTTAGAACATAAATATCAAACATGCCCAACTTGTTACAAATATCACCAACCCATTTTTTTGGAAGGGCTTTAGTAAACAAATCAACCAATTGATCTCCAATTCTAACGTATCTCAGATCAATAATCCCTTCCTGAAGTTTTTCTCTAACAAAATGACAATCAATTTCTATATGTTTTGTACGTTCATGAAAAACTAAATTTTTAACAATATGTGTAACTGCTCAATTATCACTCCATAGTTGCATAGTTTCATAAGACTTAATTCCAAGTTGATGAAGAAGGTAGGAAATGCACACAAGCTCTAATGTGGCATGAACCATAACTCGATACTCAGACTCCGCAGTTGAACGCGATACCACTACTTATTTCTTACTTTTCCAAAACACAAGATTCCCACCAACAAACATACAATACCCAAAGGTGGACCTTCTATCTATTGGACATCCAGTTCAATCTGCATCAGAAAAGCCTTCTATTCTGCAATGACCATGATTTTTTATATAAAAGTTCACGACCAAGTGCCTTCTTGAGATATCTCAGAGTGTGCATGATTGCATCTCAATGAGAAGTTTTTGGAGAGTTCATAAATTGACTTACTACACTTACTGGAAGGGTAATATCATGTCTAGTGATGGTAAGTTAGTTTAATTTACCCACTAGTCGTCTATACCACTCTGGATCTTCTAACAACTTCCCATCTTCCAAGTTAAATTTAACGTTCAGAATCATAGGAGTATCACAGAGTTTAGAGCCAAGCATCCATGTTTCTTTTAAGAGATCAATAACATATTTCCTTTGAGATAAGAAGATTCTTTTTCTCCCTCGAGCAATTTCAATCCCTAAAAAATATCAGAATACTCCCAAGTCTTTAGTCTGAAACTTGATTTGAAGAAAAAATTTTAACCTTGAAATACCCAATCTATCACTACCAGTGATCACAATGTCATCCACATAAACAGCCAAAAGAATACAACCAAATCTGATTGTTCATAAAAAATTGAATGGTCATGGTTACTTTTTTTCATCCCAAACTCTGTCACCATATTACTAGATCTCCTAAACCAAACTCAAGGAGATTACTTAAGGTCATATAAAGATTTTTTTAGTCAACAAACCTTGAGCAACAAACCCTGTCATACTCCCCCTGAGCAACAAACCCGAGCGGTTGCTCCATATACACCTCTTCATATAAATAACCATGCAAAAAGGCATTTTTAACATCAAGTTGATAGAGTGGCCAGCTATAAGATGCAACAAGAGAAATAAATATGCAAACAAAAGTAAGTTTTGCAACTAAAGAGACCATTTCTGAATAATCCATACCATAGGTCTGTGCATATCCTTTTGCCACTAAACGAGCCTTCAACCAAGAAACAATGCCATTTAGGTTAACTTTCACAGTGAATACCCACTTGCACCTAATAGAATTTTTTCCAATTGGTAAGGACACAATATCCCATGTATGATTTTCCTCAAGGGTCATCATTTCTTCCTCCATAACAGCACACCACCCAAGATGAGAAAATGCCTCTGCAACACACTTAGGAATAGTGATAGAATTCAATGAGGCAATATATAATTGTGAGGAGACAAGTAGTGAGGAATAGGACACATGTAGAAATGAGATAAGGATGATTAATGTTACCTTTCTGAGTGCAACCACAAGTACCTTTTCATTGGGTATAGAAATATTAAGATCTAAGGGTAATAGAAGGGGATCTAGTGACGAAGCAATCAGTAGAGGAGATGAAGCTAGTTGTGATTCAATAGTTGGTGTTGTATTGGATATCTCGACATTGTCAGATGACAATGCTACAACTAGTACCTACACTCTAAGAGAATAAACATGCTTAATAGAAGGACGACCCAATTTTTCTCTAGGGAAGCCTGAGAATCTGGAAAGGTAGAATATACAAGAAAATATTTGTTAAGGGAATCAGACTCAAGTATGGTAGAAGAAGATTCAGAAGAGCCAAAATATGATGTGGATTCAAAGAATGTAACATCAGAAAATACAAAATAACGGTTCAAATTAGAAGAATAACATCGATACCCTTTTTGTGTTCGAGAATAACCAAGGAAGACATTTTAAAGATCGTGGATCAAGTTTAGAAATCTGAGGATGATGATCCTAAACAAAACAAGTATAACAAGTCGAGAAACAAAATGGAATAAGTTACCTGGCCATCAAGAACCATGAATGGCATTCGATTGATTAGAAAACAAGCAATGGAAACTGCCTCTGCCCAAAAAACCTTAAGCACTTTCATTTGGAATAAGAGTGCACGAGAAACCTCCATCAAATGACGATTTTTTTTTTGTTACTCCATTTTGTTGTGGGGTAACCGAACAAGAAGATTGATGAATAATACCATGTTAAGATAAGTATAAAGAAAACTGGGCAAAAAAATATTCTTTAGCGTTATCACTTCATAAGTTTTGTATGAAAGTATGGAATTGATTTACAATTTCAGCATAAAAGGCACAAAAAATGATAAATAATTCAAACCGATTTTTCATCAAATAAAGTCAAGTGACTCTTGAATAGTCATCAACAAAAATAACAAAATACCAATAATCAAGTTTAGCCACCATTGGACATAGATCCCAAATATCAGAGTGTACTAATTAAAAAGGAGATGCAACACGTTTATTAATTCTAGGAACATAAGGCGGACGATGTTTAGCAAACTGACATGATTCACAATTGAATTATGAAACAGAACTTATACTAGGAAATAATTTCTTTAAAGACGCTAAGGAAGGATGACCCAAACGGCAATGCAATTGATATGGAGTGATGGTAGCAGCTGTAGCAACAAGTCGAGAAACTTTTTCATCAAGCATGTATAGGCCACCAGATTCGTATTCTTTACCAAAAATTTTCTTCATCAACAAATCTTGAAAAATACAATAGACAGAAAAGAGAAAAACACCACAATTATATGCACGTGTTATTTGACTAATAGAAAATAAGTTGAAATGAAATTTAGAGAGGCATAAAACATTAGATAAGAAAATATCAGGGGTAACATTTACTGAACCACTCCCAACAATTGAAACAATAGACCTGTTTGCTATAGTAACACAAGAAGAGGAAGAAAAAGTTTGGAAGGAAGACAAGATACCTTTGTGACCCGTCATATGATAGTGGCCTCAGAATCAATTACCCATTTAGATTGAGAATTGAAAAGACACGCAGTGGAATTACCTGTTTGAATCAAAGTTGCAATGGATTGAGTAGGTGATGATTGTCTAGAGACTTGAAATTGTAGGTATTCAATATATTCACTTTCAGACATGCTTATAATAAATTTTCCCTTCTATTTTTGACTTTTGATCAATTATCTTTCCACCAACCGAAAGCAAATCCGTAGCTGTAATAGAAGACAACTTGATGTCATTATTGTGTGTAGTTCTCACACCCAAATCAGAGAAATCTGCCATTATGACAAAAGAATGACTGAAAAATAGCACCAAAAATTTAAGAAATTATAATTAAAGTGCCCAAATCACAAATCTAACCACACAAGAAGGTGCAGAATCTACCCAGAAGATCGCTGGAGAAAGTTCATCGCCGGCGGATTATGCACGTACCGCCACGCACCGGGAGAACCTGCCACGCATGTTCCTCACGTGCCTCCGCAAGTGCCACGCGTGTTGCTCATGCACAGGTCCAATGAAATCGCCAGTCGTCGATCTACAATTCCGTCAACCTAGATCTACGAAAAATGCACCGAATCTCCTTCAAACGCCCCAAATAGCAACTCTATTGTTCTGCAATACTACGCACTCTAGACAGCAGTTCCAGATTTGGGTTGTCTGTCTGTGAACTCCTTCGTGATCTAGTCACGCATCAAGAATTTGAAAAAAAAAAAAAAAAGGAAAGAAGAAGAAAGTAGTTTTTTTTTTTTTTTTGGGTTGTTGGTTGAGGGTGAGAAAGATACCTAGATGAAAGCTCTAGATACCATGTTAAGAGAAAGGAATTCTTGAAGTCATGCACCTACAAGAGACTAACATGTTTATTTATAATAAAATATAGGGTTACAAGAGATTGGTCCATAGCCCATATATCTTAGTAAACAAGAAACTAATAACCTAATCCTTAATTCACTAACATTGACAATTATTTTTATGCACCTTTTACATTCCGAGTTATAGAAGTCTAGGTTTCTAGTAAAGTCATTCTACAATTAGTGATCATGAAAGGTTCTTCAAAGAATAAAAATTGAAAGATTATGAACTGACCTTATAGTACATAGTCTCGTTTCTGTCATGCAAGCGGTTGAGTATCCGCCACTTGGCCAGTGCATTCGGATCAAAAGGTCCATCTCTTGCTTGCACTTCTAGCCTCTTTAAGTCAACCACTATAAATGCATAATGTTGATGTAAGTTTAAAAAAAAAAAAGTACATAAAGAGGAAATTACCACCTTTTCTAAAATCATTGACAGAAAAAGTTTAGACAAAAATAGATTAATAATAATAACAATAACAATTACATGTCTTCAAATCACAAGATTCCACTAGCTAGTTTTCATGCTGCAGCCACATATCAAATAATTTTGCAAAAACTATGTACAGATAGATATAATAGGGTGGCCCAATCTAAAATATTTCTTGAGAAAACTTCAAGAAACACTATCAGTGAAGAACCATCAGTGGAGATGGGAAAGGAACGAAAATATATTCAACATGATCTCATTCTCAATAGATTTATATATTACAACACAACTTTCAAGATTCCTTCTGGGATTAAAATTTTTTGTTTGGACTGCTGTTCTCGATGGGATAAATACTAATGATATGCTTCAGTTGCACAGACCTCATAAGGCTTTCTTTCACTAGATATGTGTGATGTTCTGCAAAAATTTATAGACCGATAATAACTTGTTTTTGCATTGTGATAACACCCAGGAGCTTTGGAGCAAATTCTTTTCTCTATTTGATGTTTCTTGGCCAGCCTATTCCAGAAAATTTTGGGTTTTATTATCTACTCATTTGCAAAATTATGAGGGTAATAAAGACAAGCAGGTTGCTTGGGACTGTGCTTGTTTTGTTGTTATCAGGTGCATCAGGTTGGAAAGAAATGTTTTCGGAAATCAGACACAATCTAATGTCATGTTCTGAGATAGGAATTTGTTTGTAGCGTCTCTTTGGCTAAAACCAATGGCTAGTTAAGAGGATTGAGTCTCCCATATTTGCATAGAAATTAGACAACACTTTCATCATGATTTTTTTCCCCTACATTTTGAGAATTCATTATTCTTGTCTTATAAGAGTTTCTTTTTTACTTAAAACACACACACACACACACACAACTTTCAAGATTGTTACTTTTGGCAAACAAAAGCATTATAGACAACCAACCTACCTTGGAGAGAATAAATGTCTACAAGAAATATATTCACGGCAAGTAATAGTAGACTTAGGTTATGTTATGGATTTGCTAGTGGTGCACCCAAATCTAAGGGTTTAGAGTCTATATGTTGGATAATAATGTAAATATAAAGTGTTGTACCTAGGTCTTCTGGGGTTTTCAAGAATAGCTGACCCAGGGCCCATTCCTACATGTATACATAATTGTAGTTCTAATTAGAATAATAGACGTTAAAATTTTCTCCATGTGCTCTCTCTATTTTCACATTGTATCAAGAGCTAGGTTGTAGAAAACCCTAGTCCTTCACCCTTTCTCCTTTGGGCACCCCTATCATTGTGTTGCCACCACTGCCTCCTCCAGTTGATCCCTTTCCTGACGTCCATTGATCTCACTGCCGGCGTCACCGTGTTCAGCATCTTCTCACCAGCCAGCACCCAGAGCAGCATCAAATTCTGGCCACCCACACGCTGCCACAATCCACTGGCGTTCTGCTTCATTCCAACATTGATCTGTCTTCTCTGGCACACGAGTCCTCACCACTAGCACCATTGTGATTGGCTGATGCTGTCTACCAAAACCCGTAGATCCATTGCCACATGCCACCATTATCTTTTGGGCTGTTTTCTACTGATATCTGCTGGTCTCTTTTTCAAGTTCGTTTCTGGTTTGATTGTCACACCTTTGATCTTCTTTCCGCAATTCTTCTACTCCAATCATGTCTAGTGAGAATTCCTTTGCAAGATCTGGTTCTCTTTCTAGTACTTTTACTCCGCCAACCATTGCTACAGAAAAATTGCCAAGTTCTTCTCACTATGTTTCTTGGTCAAAGGCTGTTGAAAAATGGTGCCTAGGTCAAAGTCTGAAGAATCATTTGACCACCAAATCTAATGATGTAAAGACCAATAAGGATGCTTGGAAGAAAGCTAATGCACTATTTTGTACCCTATTGTGGCAATCCATTGATCTCTCGTTTCTGGTTATACTCATTTTGATACTTGTTATGATTTCTAGATGCAAGCCAGGGCTCTCCATACTAATGATGTTCAACGTCTTTATTCGGTTGTTGATAAGCTAAGGTATGACAGTTTCAAAACTTGTTGGGCAGAGGTCTTCTATTAAGGCTGAGTTCAATACACTGTTACCTACTGGTCAAAATGCTACCGAGGATCTGGCCCAATGGGACAAATTTTTCTTGGTTCTCACTCTTGCTAAATTGTGTTTTGACCGTGCTTCTATTCAAGATCAAATTATTGCTAGTCCCACTATCCCTGAGTTGCCAGATGTTTTTTCTCATCTTCTTCGTGTCACTTGTATGACTACAATACCAGGACCCTATCTGCTGTTGACAATTATGCCCCGGTTTCAGAGTCAGCATAGTCCTAAAGAAGAACAAGGAGGTGACCATGGAGGAAATCGAGAGACTTATCCCCAGTGCACCTACTATCACAAGTGGGGCCACACTTAAAAAAAAAAAATTGTTTGGCCAAGCCACACTAAAATGAAATGTTCTGTCAAGTAATAGTAAGATAATTTAGCTTACCATCTATCTCCAATAACTTCTAGGATCAGTCAAAGGCTCCCCCTAACCTATAACAAGTTTTGTTTTAGGATACATACGTGATTTTGTTGGGCTGCAATCCAACATACCAATTTCTTCTAAGATTTCTAAGGCATATTTCCTCTGAGAAATGACAATACCAAAACTGGATTGTGCGAGTTCAATGCCAATGAAGTATTTCAGAAGCCCCCGAATCTTTACTCTAAAAATGATTAAACAAATGTGTCTTTAGTTAAATAATTCCACCCTAATCACTCCCAGTAGTGACAACAATGTCAACATAAGCAACCAAATAAATGCAATGCACTAAAGATTTA
Organism: Sindora glabra; assembly: GCA_020226215.1. Lineage (NCBI taxonomy): Eukaryota > Viridiplantae > Streptophyta > Magnoliopsida > Fabales > Fabaceae > Sindora > Sindora glabra. Next base: position 59,632,969 of record CM035234.1, on the reverse strand, counting down.
TGTTTGTAGAAAATAGAATGATTAAACTCACACTGAATCATGCCAAACTACCAGGTAACAACACAAAAACATCCAAACCAAGCACATGAAGACTGTTTTAAACCATACAATGAGTGACAAAATTTGCAAACTATACTAAAATTTTAAGTCTTTTGTATATCCAACCATCTTAATGATTCAATATATATCATAATATTCCCTCCCACTCTATCTAGTCTTCTCTACTTTTTCCTTCTTCTAGACCCTAATTAATTTCTCAACATATACATATAAAGGCCATTTTTTTGGGGGGCGGGGGGCGATAAACAAGATAGGTACTAAAAGTAAGTTGAAAAACTAGGGCTATCCGCTATTCAAACATTCCACATAGGGATACCCATTTCCTTGTTAAATGAATGAAACAAGCCTAGATATGCAAATTAAATTCTCATTTGTAAACTCCCCATATCTCTCTATAATGTAACTTACGAGTCCATGACTAAACTCAATCAACAAACTCTATTATAGATATAATAAAACAATTCTTGAGCCTTCTCCTACCATGCCAAGCTTTCAGTTTACTTTGATTCTTCGTAAGGTATCAATGTCTAAGGTCATTGACCTAGACAAGGAAAGGACAATAAGGGTCACTCCACAAAGGAGAGATAGTAACCATTAGATTAAAAAAGACAAAGAATCAAATCATGTTGTGGTCCCACCTCTAATTAAATTAAGTTTCAACACATGGTCAAGTGGACCTTTCCAACATGTTTCGAGTGCAAAATGACTCTTGCATGAAGGAGCATGTTAGAGCTATTAGAAAAACCACTATTAGGCCTCCTCCTAATAGCTTGAACTTTCAATTTGTGACAAACACAAGCCTATCTTACTAATGATGATTTCTTATCAAACAAGGTTTATACCAAGGAGATCCATTCCACATGATAGAAGCTTTTTCATTGAATGAAGAAAAGGAAAGGGAAACATGGGTTTTCTTATATAAGGGAAAAAAATGGATTTTATTATAAGGAAGAAAGATATATGACTAGAGAATAAAATCCTCAGAAAAATAAGCCAAAAAAAAGGGAAAAAGATGAAAGAGAAAATACCAAATTAAAAAGTAGGTACAAATGACCAACCCCTTAACAAAGCTGCTAAGCTTATCCCTTAAAAGAGACCATGAGCTCTAGGCTAGAGAAGTGAAAAACATAATGTTGACCCACACAAGAACAAGCTATCATTAATGTTTATAGATTCCAAAATTAACTACCATAAAACAACAAGCCTTGAAACATCTGAAAGATCCCTTTATATCTTCAACCTCACCAAAACCACAATAAGTAGTAGATAAGAAACTATCTTGCTAGAAGATAAGGGTTTCTAAAGCCATGCTCAACAATGATGTAAGCATATCAATTTATAATAGAATATAGCTTACAATAGGACTAAACTCATTTAAGCTCATAAGCCTATAACTTACACTAATCATCAAGTAACACTTTCCCTCAAGTTAGAGCATAAATATTAAACATACTCAACTTGTTACAAGTATCATCAATCCATTTTTCTGAGAGAGCTTTGTAAATAAATCAATTAATTATTCCCTAATTCTAATGTGTCTAAGACTAGTAACCCCTTCTTGAAGTTTTTGTCTAATAAAATGACAGTGAACTTCTACTTGTTATGTACATTCATGAAAAACAAGATTTGTAGTAATATGAGTAACTGCCCGATTATCATACCACAATTACATAGTTCCATAAAACTCAATTCCAAGTCAATGAATAAGATAAGAAATCCAAACTAACTCTGATGTTGCATAGGTCATGACTCAATACTCATACTCTACACTTAAACAAAACACCACTACTTGTTTCTTACTTTTCCAAAACACAACATTCCTACCAACAAACACATAATACTTAGAAGTGGACCTTCTATCTATAGGATGTGCAACCCCATCTACATCAGAAAAACCTTCTATTTTATAATGATCATGATTTTTATACAAAATTCAACATCTAAGTGCCTTCTTAAGATAATTTAGAATGTGCATGACTGCATCCCATAAGAAGTTACTGGAGAGCTTATAAATTAACTTACTACACTTATCAAAAAGGTAATGTTAGATCTAATTATGATAAGATAGTTTAATTTACTCACTAGTTGTCCATACCACCTTATATCTTTTAACAACTCCTCATCTTTCAAGCCAAGTTTAACATTCGAAATCACAAAAGTATTACAAGATGTAGAGCCAAGCATCCCTATTTCTTTCAAGAAATCAAGAACATATTTCCTCCAAAATAAAAAGATTTCTTTCCTTCCTAAAGCAATTTCAATCCCCAAAAAATACTAGAGTGCTCCCAGATTTTTGGTCTAGAACTTGGTTTGAAGTAAATTTTTCAATTTTGAAATACCAATTTATCACTACAAGTGATCACAATGTCATCTACATAAATAGCCAAAAGAATCTAATTATTTATAAAACACTAAATGGTCATAGTCATGGTCACTCTTCATCCCAAACTCTATCACCACATCACTAAATCTCTCAAACTAAACTCAAGGAGACTACTTTAGGCTATACAAAGAATTTTTTTAATCAACAAACCTTATCATACACCCCCTAAGCAACACACCAAAGTCGTTGCTCCATATACAACTTTTCAAGTAAATCACCATGCAAAAAAGCATTTTTAACATTAAGTTGATAAAGAGGCCAACCATAAAATGCAGTGAAAAAGATAAATAAGCAAACAGAAGTAATTGCAATTGAAGAGAATGTTTCTAAGTAATCTATACCATAAGTCCATGCATACTTTTTTGCCACTAAACAAGCCTTCAACCAAACAATAGTGTCATTTGGGTTAACTTTCACAATGAATACCTACTTGGACCTAATAAAATTTTTACCACTTGACAAGGATACAATATCCCATGTATGATTTTCCTTGAAGGTCATCATTTCTTCCTCCATAGTAGGACCCCGCCTAGGATGAGAAAGTGTCTCTGCAACACGCTTAAGAACAATAATAGAATCTCACGAGGCAATAAATAATTGGGAGTAGACAAGAAGTGAGGAATAAGACACATATGTAAAGATAGGAAATGAGTGATTAATGTTACCTTTCTTAATACAAGTACTTTTCTGACAGGCAATAAAAATATCAAGATAAGAGGATAAAGGAAGAGGATCTAGTGATGAAGAAGCCAATAGAAAAAACAAAGCTGGTGGTGATTCAATAATAGGCGTTACACCGGATGTCTTAGCATTGTTAGATTAAGGTGCTACGACTGGTACTTGCACTCTATAAGAATAAACACACTTAAACCTAATTTTTTTCCTTTTTTTGGAAGGGGGCCTAAGAATTAGAAGAGGTAGAATATATAAGGAAATATTTGTCAAGGGAATCAGACTCGAGTATGGTAGAGCAAGATTTAGAAAAGCCAAAATATGGTGTGGACTCAAAGAATATAACATCAAAAAATACAAAATAACAATTCAAATGAGGAGAATAACATCAATATCTTATTTGTGGTTGACAGTAACCAAGAAAGACACGTTTTAAGGACTGTGGGTCAAGTTCGGAGACCTAAGAATGATGATTCCAAACAAAATAAGTACAACCAAAAATACGTGGAGTGAGAAAAAATAAAGGTCTAGAAAGGAACAAAATAAAGTAAGGCACCTAACTGCTGAGAACCATAGATGGCAGTCAATTGATTAGAAAATAGGCGGTGGAAACTACCTTTGCCCAAAACACGTTAAACACTTTTATTTGAAATAAGAGTGGATAGGAAACCTCCATTAAATGACAATTTTTTCTTTTGGCAAATCCATTTTGCTATGTAGTAACTGGACAAGAAGATTGATGAATAATACCATGTTTGCATAAATAAGAAGAAAATTGGGTAGAAAACTATTATTTAGCATTATCTCTTTGCAAATTTTGTATTGAAGTATGGAACTAGTTCACAATTTCAACATGAAAGGTACTAAAAATAGTAAATAACTCAAATTGGTTTTTCATGAAATAAAACTAAGTAATTCTTGAATAATTATCAACAAAAGTCACAAAGTACCGAAAACCAAGTTTAGCTACCACTGAACATGGACCCCAAACATCAGAGTATCTTAACTCAAAAGGGAATGTATCACATTTATTAATTCTAGGAATATAAGACAAACAATATTGTTTAGCAAACTGACATAATTCACAATCAAAATGTAAAATAGAACTTACACCAGAAAACAATTTCTTTAAAAACGCTAAGGAAAAATGACCCAAATAGCAATGCAATTGATAAAAAGTAATGATAGTAGTAGTAACAACAAGTCGAAGATCTTTTTCATCAAGCATGTATAGGTCGCTAGATTTGTATCCTCTACTAAAAATCTTCTTCATTAGAAGATCTTGAAGGAAAGAAGAAAATACCACAATTATAGGTATGTGTTATTTGACAAACAAAAAGTAATTTGAAAGAGAATTAAGAAAGGCACAAAACATTAGATAAGAAAATATTAGGGGTAATATTTACTGTACTACTCTCAACAATTGAAGTAGCAAACTAGTTTGCTATAGTAACACAAAAAGAAGAATGGAAAAATGACAAGATACCTCAATGATCCATCACATGATCAATGGCCCCAAAAGCAATTACCTATCTAAATTGAAAGTTGGAAAAACACACAATAGGATTAATTGTCTAAATCAAGGTTGCAGTGGGTTGAATAGGTGGCAGCTACCTATAGGTTTGAAATTGTAAGTATACAATATATTCACTTTCAAACATGCTTTATAATAAATCATTGCCCATCTATATCTACCTTCCAATCAATTATTTTTCCACCAACCAGAAGCAAATATGTAGCCAAGACTTTAAAAGACTTGCTATCATCATTATGTGTAGTTTTATGCCCAAATTAGAGGAATCCACCATTGCAACCAAAAACAACTTAAAAACAATGCCAAAATATACCAAAAGTTCAAAAAATTGCAATTAAAGTGCCCAAATCACAAATCCAACCACACATGGAAGCGCAAAATCTTCCTAAAAGATCATTGAAGGAATGCTCATGCGCCGCCATGCACCAAAGAAGCTAACCATGTGTGGTGCTCATGCACCTTTGTAGATGCCACACATGTTGCTCACACATCATCCAAACTTTATTGCTGGCCACCGATGCGTAGGTTTGTCAACCCATATTGCCAAAAAACTGTATGTGTTTGCTCCAATCGTTTCAAATAGTACACTGCTACATGATATGTTGCAAACACTCCACAGCAGCAAATGCCCGATCCGGGTTTTGAATCACAACAACTCAAAGCTACTATTACCACACCATAGTGACCTAGTCACACATAAAAAGAAGAAAAGAAGAAGCTATTTTTTCCCCTTTCTTTCTTTCTTGGTTTGGATAGGAAAAAGATATCAAGGTTCAACAGGTTTTAAATACCAAGCAAGAAGAGAGTGGTTTCTGAAGTCATGCTCAACAATGAAGCAGGCACATCAGTTATAATAGAATATAGATTACAATAGGACTAAATTCATCTAGGTCCATAAGCCCAGAACATATACTAATCATCTACTAACATATCCAAAGCAACTATAAAGGCCCCAAAAAACTCCAAAAAAAAAAAAAATTCTAGAACTGCCAAGCCCCCATCACAATACGGAAACAAGTGACAACTTTCAAATAGCTTATAACATGCTCCATCGGAAATTAATTTATACTGTGCTTGGGAGCTTCAATTGCCAAGCTGTCATATACCATAATGCAATGTATTTCCTCAGTCTCTGAACATCCTTTGGAAAGGTAACCAAACAAAGACTTTCAAGCGTACTAGAGAGAATCATGCAATGTCATCCTAACTTTCATGCTTCCCTACCATAAGAATACACTAAACTAAGATAACTACATGAAAGATTTATAACAACAATTACAACACTTGAATGCCCTACTCTTGTCAACTGCAGAAGATAGCTGCATAAAAGAATGTCCGTTCTAAGTAACCGAAAAAAAGCAAAAACAGAAAACCCAATGCAATAGGGCTTCCCCTTATAGCATTTGGCTCCATCATGATACACAAACAGTAAAAGAAAAAAAAAAGACTTTGCTTCGAAGTTGTAAGCCACTAAACATCACAGACAAATTACTTTGTTTCAAAACTGGCCAAGACCTAGAACAAATATAAGGGCACAAAGCTTAATTATTTCTCACAACACAACAGATCACCAGCATTTCAAACTACTATGTATCATAGACCCACAGATGATAAAACTTTCAGAAAAACCTTAGTTTAAAATGCCCCTTATTCTCATACTTCAAGGGAAAATAAACTCTTGTTATAGTCCTTGCCACCAATCCCATAATTTTTTTTAAAAGAAAAAAACAAAGCAATGTCACTGCTCCATGCTCAGTATTGGCAGGAGAAAGTGGAAAAAGGTATAATCACATACTGAATCGTTCAATCTGTAGCTCAGGAGACATAACATTTGGAGGAAGCAACCCTCGTAGATCAAGACGGTCTCGCTCTGTCATGGAAAAAGCTGTTCCCTAAATTTAAAATATCACAGTTAATTACAAGTAGTATATCAAACATGCAGTAAAAACAAGTAGATCCAATAAAGGAGGCAGGACATACAAGGGAATACCAATTCACAATCTGAGAACCAGAAAATACACCTTTTTCTCAATAAAGAAAGGATACAGAACATGCTATAGGGACGGCAGTTCAATTGCTGATTCAACTTGGGAATCCTCACTAATATAAAGCACATATATAACCAGAAAATGAAATTCTTATTAAGTATGTTAATTGTTAAACCTAGGAATCACATATTCATCAAAAAAGAAAACTACTAAGCGAAAGGCATGTGATAATCCAGAAACTTCTTGAAGTTCAAGTAGAAGTGTCAAGAGGTGCAGGTGAATCCTTGCAACTAGATCAGATATTGGGTCATTGTGTTCAGGTCAATTTCCTTTTACTAGTTCCTGGAGGCTTAAACCAAATAAGAAATAATGACCAGCGAGGAGGCATAGCTACAGAGTTGGCTAATAAACTCAACAACAAAAGCATGTTTTTTTCTGCTTGGCGCAGAATATTAGATTTGAGGTTGGCAATGGTATGGAAGGCATTCTTAGGGAATTAAATATGTATTTGCTGACATCATCTCAAATTAGGAGAAGACAGGAATCCCCTATGTGCTGCCGCTTCTATAGAAGAACTTGGAATGACCATTAAAAAAATGATGGTACCCATAAGTACTCAAAGCTGGGTAGTAGAATTTAATTTCATATGAAATTACTTCAAGGAAGATGACTATTAAGAAAGTCTGGCATCAAATTTAGAATCTCTGAAATAATAGGAACCCAAGAATCTGAATCACACAAAGGAATCAAAGGACATCCTATTACCACGTAAACAATATGTAGAGTTCAACCATGGGAAAATTAGCGTTGAGTAAGCACGGTGTAAGTGCCAATGGAGGGTCTATAAGTTGTGAATTTATATTGCTGCTCGGATGTGGCAGTTCGATCATATAAATTACTCAATTCAAAGCATGAGAAACAGGAGGGAAAAGGAAGAAAAACAATGCTCAGATATCGACAACATGAACAGATTTTTATATCCATCATAACCTTTCCACAGTATACAAAGATTGCAACAATCACCATAAATCAACTTACTAATCCATACAATACAAACAACAAAGTAAGCCATTTCATTCATAAACTTAACATCGACTCTTTGCACTCTGTTTTAACAACATAAGCCAACATACCTTGCATAATAGCAAGCAACTGAATTGACCATTCAAGATGCACCCAACAATTCACTCGTCAAATTCAGAGAAACACCCAAAAACTCAAACCCGGAAAAATTTTCGAATAACCGACATTAATAGAGTAAGCGAGAGTACATACTTTGTTGAACCAAGGATCATGGAGAATATCAAGGCTGCGCTTATGGACAATGGTTGGACGGTGGCCTTCTGTCGTAGTAAAAGATCTCGCGAGCAACAAGCCAGGACTCGCACTCGTTGCATGACGCTTTAGACGTCTGAGAAGAGAGGAAGAGAGCCTGATCTGGCTGGAGAAGTTCGCCATTGTTGAAGCGAAGATATTAGAGCCAAACAGAGAGAAAACCGAGTGCGAGAGAAGATGATTTTTCTTCAGAGCATTTTCTACAGTGAATTATTAGCTATATGATTGTGATGATTAAGTGTTACTTTGGAATACACTTTTTTTAAAATTCATCTCATTTCAGAAATGATTTTAATTTATTTATAAATAAATTTATTATTTGATAATTTTATTAAAATAATAATTTTAATTTATTTATAAATAAATTATTTTATTTATAATATATTAAAAAATATGTAAAAATTAATTAAAAAGTAAATTTTGATAGTATTATAATAAATATAATATTAGATAAAAGATAAATTATTTATATAATATATTTTTTAGATCAAATGAAATAAATTCTAATAAAATTCTTGTAAAATTGGATGAATTTTATAATAGTAAAATTGTAATTAAAATGAGAATGGTAAATGAAATGAAATGAAATATCTTTTTACTTAAATCCAAACATCATATTAAAAAAAATTCATTTGAAAATGAAATGAAATCTTCTTTTTTAGCCAAATAAAGGGTAAATGAAATTATTATGATGAACTTTGAGGATCAAATGCTCCTTTTTTGTTTTATGATCTTCAACAAAAATAAAAATACATTTTCATTCTAATCCTATTATTTTTTAATTAAAATTTATAATTTTAAATAAAAAATTTTATATTTACCTCTTTTTTTAAATTTATCCAACTTAAATAAAAATTTTCAAATTTTATTGCCAACCAATCAAAGGTGTTTGCCGTTAATTAAATGGGGTCGATCATAATCCATGTCCAACGTTGCGGCTGTGGACAAGTTCTTCACATACGGGTGAGATGGAGATTAGACTAAAAAGTAAATGCAATCAACATGAAATAACTCTCCTTCATAAAAATTTCGGGGCTGGACTCTAACGGGCGGGTCCTTTTTCACTAATTATTACTTGGCTTTGGACATCGGTCAAGTTGGATTGGGAGGTCCAACAAAATAAACCGAATAAAATGGAAGGCTTATGAAATAGATCCAATTCGATCAAATTCCTGATTCATTTTAACCTTAACTGATCAAGTCGAATATAAGCGGTTTTGTTCGGTGTCGGGCGGGTCTTAAACACGGATCGCAGCCATCATGCTTCAAGTCTAATTTAGTGTAGCAGACTCTAATATTCTGTCCAATAAGAAGCAATCCTTACGACGCATAACACAATATATCAGAACACAGACAAAAATTCCAATGGCCAATGCAAAACATTATCTATACAAAAGTTGACAATAAGATATGTAAGTAAAAAGCACATAACGGACAGCACTCTAAAAATTGCAATTTCTCATGCCAGTTACTTTGTCGACTTTGCAGATTACGGTGCCTAGACCTTCACAAGCATGGATCTGAGCGTTAGTGACCAGCAAAGTGCCAGAGTTGGAGAATCAGCCTAATGAAGTGGCATCGACAGCAAACGGCATTGGTCGGACTTCTGCTAGGACTTGCTGTCTGAGAGCATGAACAAGCCAAATAAGGCCCTTGGCTACTCGTTTGCTTCTGCTACATCGCTTGTAAAGGAGGTCGGCTTAACATAAACATCGCCCGTTATGGTTTGATTCAGGGAGCACCGTGCACGATTCCCGACCCAAAGCCTTCAATCTTGTCTTCCAGTCACCCGCCTCCGCCCGAATGCATAAAAGGCTCGCTGCCGACCGACCATCTTCGTTTCGGACCATTCGAATGTACACGAGTCCTGTAAAATTGTCTAATGCGAATTATTACATTTTCTAGATTTTATAATTAAAATTAGTAATCTTTGATTTTTTTTATTTTTATTATATTTATTGGTCCATTTCTTTACTCTAACCTCTTGTTTGAATGGAATGATAAAATAAATGAAAAGAAAAGATGTAAAATGAAAATGGGTGGAATAGTAATTCTTCACTATATATTTAGATGAATTAAAAGAATGAAAAGAAAAAAGATTGAAAATTATTATAGTATATTTAATTTATTGGAAAAGTAGGAGGAAAGAAAATATTAATTAAATTACTAATGATAAATTTACCTTTCATTTACATATAACCACTTCCCCATTATCTGTGCAAGGGACTACAATGATAATGATCATACTTACACTTATAACTTTATTATAATATTCTTATTAACAATTATTAGATATTTTTATATTTGTAAATATTCTTAACCACAAAATTTAACATCAGCAGTGAATTTACTAAGGGCTTAGTTTTTATGTATTATTGTGATCTATAAATTTAAGGTGTATTTGAATATATTTTTATTTTTATATTTTTAAAATTATTCCCAAGAATTATTTTTAAAAACTTTTTTATCTCAAAAACTATTTTCGAATTAAAAAAATAAAGAATAAAGGGTGATTGGTGTTGTAAATAAAAAATTTATTTAATTACAAAACTAACCTTTAAAACAAGAAAACAAGTTCAGAAAATAATTAAAAGTTTTTTTTTATTTTTAAGTTACATATTTAAAAAATAGCTTTTAAAAATAGTTTCTAAAAATAAGTTGCTAAATAGACTCTTCTATTTTTAAAAAGATAAAAATAAAAAAATATTTTTAAAAATAGAAAATAAGTATACCTTTAATTTTCAAATTTAGAAGCATTTCTTTATTAACCAAATTGTACTCAATTGCTTCCAATAATATTTTCATAATTCCTACACAACTAATTATAGCAAAATACTACATTTCATAAAGGTGTGAAATGAGTTTTTTTTTCTATAGTCAAGAATGATTCCAATTCTATAAGTGAGGTTCTTCCTTTTATGGGTAATATTGACAGCATATGATTAAGTATTAAATTTGATCTACCATGAATATAAATGAGTTTTATATTGTCATCCATTCATATATTGTCATATCATTTAAATTTTGTTAAAATTCTTTTATTATTGATAAAAAAAATTTAATTACTTTTGATTATCTTTATAGCATATTATTTCTCACTTCATTGATAATGTAAAATACTTTGCACTAATAGCAAATTAAATTTAAATCTTATGATTAATAAAATTTCAATTTTGTGGCAAAATAAAAAAAATGAAGCACTTGCAAAGGTATGTAGCAACATATGACATTGAATAATAATAATAATAATAATAATAATAATAATAATAATAATAATAATAATAATAATAATAATCTATACTATTACATAAAGAGGATTGTCAACTTTTTACATCAAAGTTATGACCTTTAAAATGAAATAATGATTCAATACTATTAAACTAACCACTTTGATGATAATTTTATGAGTAATTTATTAATAAAAATAATTACCCACCTTTTAGACATTAATTATATTTATACAAATTAATATTTCCTTCAATGAACAATAATATTGATATTAATTTAATGAAATATAATATTTATTTTGATGATATTAATTTAAGAACTTTGTATCAATTTGTATTCATTTGTTTTATCTTCCATACAATAAATTGGAAAAGCTTTTAAATATTTCTATTGGAATTAATTTCCTGCATTAATCCATTTATTTTATTTATGTTCAAATTTATAATGTTCAACAAAATTATATATCAAAATGTAGGCTGTTATGTGTAAAATGGTTTATCAATTAGCACAAGTGCACACTGTCGTAAACAAGTAATAAAGTGATAAGTAAGTATCGTTCCCTCAAGGATTGTTTCACTAAGTACCAAAATTCATAATCCTAACACTATTTGGCAAATCGATTAGTTGAAAAATGAAGTAATTAAATAAAGATCTATGCAAAAAATATTTAAAATAAATATGAATGCAATTAGAGTGAAGATAAATATGAATAAAAGCCCTAGGGATCAGACTTCACTTAATAATTTCGGATTGAATCATCTATCTACACTAATCCAATTTTAACTTCATTAATTAATAGTTGAGTTTCCCTAAATTAATTACTAGCCTCTTCCAAGGTCAAGTAACTCTATAATTAATTGTTAATTCACTATATTCCTATGTAAATTAAAATAACTAATCATGCATTAGGATTTATGGAACTCATTAAGACTACATAAACCATATGAATATATTCCTATTTCATATGCAATTTACGATTTTAATTATAAGTTCCATACACATGTTTCTCCTTCCGGTCTCAACATACATATTGAGTTCATTCAAAAGGTGGCCAATCAATTGAAAGCATTAAGAGCAATAATTAAAACTCAATCTAGGAAAGAAAATTGAAATTAGTTTCAATAGATTAGAATTCAATCCGTTATTATCAAGTTACGTCATCACCCCATGAAGATAAAAAATTAGAACATAATGAAATTAAAAACAAACTCAAAATCACATAAAAACATTATCACATTCATGATACAAATCTAAAATACAATTACAAATGCATGAAAATGGAAATGCTATCCATCCATGTAGAAGGTAAAACCTTCCATATAGGATGACAACCTAACCTTCCATGTAGGAGGCATACAAGAAGAACTAAAAATGTATGAACTAAACTACTCTTTAAGATGAATGCATGAATGAATGCTTCAATGCTTGAATGCTGCAAATGATCTCTACTTCTACCTATTTATAGGTGAATGAATTAGCTGCAAGTCATAAATCTTGACCATTAGCTACTAATCACATTCTTTAGCTACCATTCATGGTCTTTAACTACCCTTCTTGATTTTCGTAGCAACAATTCTTCTAACTTGTTGGTAATTTTTCACCACCAGAATGGCAGATTTACATCTTCCTGTCAACATAGGAGTTGTAGAGCCAGATCTTAACTTTTAAATGCCACAAAGAACTCCTAATTTTAACATTTCTATCTCAAGTTATGATCAGATTAGTAACCAAAGGTCAGATTTTGCCAAAACCACTGTTTCATTTTCCAAGCAGAATTTGAGATCCTTAGATCCCGAAATGAGCTTTTCTTTAAACATGAAATTTGTAGGGATTTTTCTTAGCTTTTTAACCATATAAAGAAAAACCCAATCCAACATCTAGAACTCCAGATATAGTCTAAAACCTGAAACAGGGTCAAAATACAGCATTATCTAAAAGATTTGATTTCATTTCAAATTCAAGACCCATTCACAAAATGCAACTAAATTTATTAAATTAAACAAGATAACATCCAAAAATGCATCATACAAGGAAAAATAAATATGTAAATATTTTACGTATCAAATTCCCCCACACTTAGCTTTTGGATGTCCTTGGACAAACATAAAACAGAAGAAAACTAATACTAATACTAATCTTCCCATGAGATAAAAAGTACAAAAACATAAGAAAGATAATTAAAGTACAAAGATATCATAGTATTCATGAATCAACAAATCTTGACATATAAAACTAAAAAAAGATTGCAACTTCATTTGAGAAGGATTGGACCAGAATGATATAATCACTGCAACTCATCCTCTCTCAAGTGTCTATGGGCAAGTGTTTCACTCAAATTCATCCTATCAAAGATTGCACTACCATAAGCTTGCATAAATTCTCAATCTCCACTACCTGATTTACATGCACATTTCAAATCAAAAGGTCTTATTAAGGGTTGTAATGAGGCCAAAGTAAAGGAAAGATAAAATAGGGATATGAAAAGCTGAAGTAAGGAAAGAAATTAATAGAGCAATTAAAACATAGGTAATCTCTAAATAATTTTATCTCAACATAACAACCCAAGATTCAAATTTAAGTACACATCAATTTCTCTTTTCTTCTTCAGATTTACATCTTCCTGTCAACATAGGAGTTGTAGAGCCGGATCTTAACTTTCAAATGCTGCAAAGAACTCCTAATTTTGACATTTCTATCTCAAGTTATGATCAGATTAGTAACCAAAGGTCAAATTCTGCTAAAACGACTATTTCATTTTCCAACCAGAATTTGAGATCCTTAGATCCCGAACTGGGCTTTTCTTTAAACATGAAAGTTGTAGAGCTTTTTCTTAGCTTTTTAACCATATAAAGAACAACCCAATCAAACATCTAGAACTCCAGATATAGCCTAAAACTTGAAACAGGGTCAAAATACAGCATTATCTAAAAAAATTGATTTCATTTCAAATTCAAGACCCATTCACAAAATATAACTAAATTTATTAAATTAAACAAGATAACATCCAAAAATGCATCATACAAGAAAAAATAAATATATAAATATTTTACGTATCATAAGCCTTAGATTAAGTCAAAGAATCGAAGCCAAAATATAGTGATAGATGAATTTAGCAAAAGTGATTGTTTCAATAACCAACAAATTGAAGTTTAAGCTTGCTAAGAAAGTTAATAGAAAAATGGTTACAAGAGACAATAGTTAGTAACTATAGTCAATTTTTAGAATTTTCAACCAAATAATTAGTTTTAGCTAAAAAAGCTTAAGTTGAAGTTATTTTTCAAATATTTTCACTAAATATGTTTCGCCAAGATCTAATGCATTGGTTTTTGGCTAAAAGGATTTTATTTAAAAAAGTGTTGTAACTAACAATTTGGTGTTAGTTTGTTTCTTAGATTTCAAATAATGATGTTATATCAACCAAAAAAGGTATCATTCATTTAGCAAAAGGTTAAGTATGCCAAAATTTCTTATACTTCATTTGTTATTTGATGGTTAAACATTTTTTAAGAATAGTTAATGGGTATAATTCATGTGATGACACCCAAATAGTTAAGCATTTTTTGCAAAAACCATGAGCATGGCCAACTAATTAATGTGATTATTAGCATATACCTCCAAAAGTACCTAAATCATCACATGTCAAGTGCGTGGGAGACATGCCAATAAATAAACAGGAAACAAGGTTACTATTAATAACTAAAGTAATAACCACCTAACTTTTACAATATAAATACGACCATTGTGAGGAAAGAAAGGCTCATTTGCCACTTTAACAGCCTAATTGCACACTTTGTGGCTATCTTAGCACTCTGCTAACCCCTTTTATAGTGCTCTGTTGTTTTTTTACCTAGAATTAATTGTAATTCAATATTGTTAGCGAGTATGAATGAATGATCACAATTTCCAAATAGTGTCATTTCATGCTTGTTAATGTACAATGAACTCTAGTCTTCTGATGAGAAAAATATTTACTATTTTATTTTTTCTTATTTTATGTCTCTTAGGTGTTACATATGCTTAATTTTACAAAATAGGCCTTGTTTTATAACTTTGGATTAATTTTACAAGTTTGTGAATTTATTCGGTAAATGCTGGATTGACATTGTTTCTATTTTTTTATTATAACTTAGGCTCTGGATCTTGGATTGATACACACTTTATACTGTTGGAAAGATAAAAGAGATATCTACAACTTTTATGTTTTGGTCCAAGCTTAATTCGGATGTTTTGGAAGTCAAAAGTGCTGAGAAGTTGAAGGCATCATTCTATCCCAACTAAACCAGTTTTGGTATTTGGGCTATATCTAGAGCTACAGAGAGCTGATTAAGGTGAAATCAGTGTTCAAATTTTGCTAAGACCCAAGCCTACAACCTCAAATTAAAAGATTAGTGAAACTACGTCATTTTAGGGGTCATTCATCATATGGAAGTCAGACTAGTGAGATTTTACTATTGAACCTTCTAGAAGAAATTGCTAAGTTTATAATCCTAATAGGAGTAGGATTAGTAAGGCCTTAATTTTTGTAATCCTAAGGGGACTAGGATTAGGATTCTATAGGTTTTATCAGATATAAATAGAGATGAAGGGGTGGGCAACATATTATACAATTATACAATCTGATTACATACAATCAGTAACACAGTTTTCTTTCTTCTTCAAGCTTTTATCTTCCAACCATGGAGGGTTAATTTTCTAAGATTAATTCAAGGAGTTTGAAGCTCTTCTCTTGAGGATTATGAGTTCATGCTTTGTAATGTTAACTTTTTTTAATTAATTTTCCTCTTTCTCTATTTAATTGTGCTGAATTCTTGAGATTTCTTGTGTTGGGTATTGATTTGATATGATTGATGTTCATCCTTGTAGTTTCTGAATTCTTTATTATTTTGTTATGAAATTATGGTTGATAAATCATAGTTTTATGCATAGGGATAGAGGGTTGAGGGATTAATTTGGAGATTTCTAATTTAATTTCTCAAATTAACTGAATTCTAATTATAAATCAATTTCAATCTAGTTTAAGGATTATAATGATTGCTTAATTCAACTAATCCTAATTGATCAAATCCTAGGCGATTGTCTTGCGTAGAATTCATGAATTATTACAAGGCTTTTGAGTAATTCAAGATTGAAGAATTAATTAGAAAAAGTCAAATCCTAATTGATCTATGATTAATCCAATTTAGGACTCTCAATTTCTTTGAATCAGTTGTTTGATTCCATTGAATTTTTTTTATTTTATTTCTATTTTACTTTTATTTTAAGCTTAAATTCGTTCTTCTTAATTATTTAAATTTATGTAACCAACCCCCCAATTCTAAATTTGTTTTGCATATAACATATTATTGCATTCTACATTCTATTTTTATTTCTATTTCTGCCAACATTCTATTTCATTGTATTGCATTCTATTTGCATTAGTTTTTCACATTTTTCATTGCATAAATAATTTAATAATTTTGCATATATTGTTAGAAAATCATTTAGAGAAGATAAAATCAAATGATCACTAGGGGCACAACCTAGTTGTGCCATTATTCTACATTATTTTTCAGCAATCAGTTTTAATACAATTTTGGTGTATTATGGCTTGCACAACATCTTTGCAATAATAATAGGATTACATTTAATTACCTACTTCTACATTTTATGTTGTTCTCTTTATTGTAAGTTTATGGACTCTCCCATCTTTATTATAAGTCCTATGTTGAAATCTCTATGTCTTTGCATTTTTCTTTATATTTTACCTTGATAAACAATAAAAATTTGCAATTTATTTAGTTTACTTTTACTTTTATTTGTTTTCATCACCATTACTTTATATATAAAGGTGAAAATTTCACCTACTTGTTGTGAAGATCCATTCTATGAGAGTCAGATCTAGTGGTGTAATTTTTTACCATAAGCAAACTTCGATAATCAATTCTTCATCAAGATCTACTCCTATTAAAAACTTATGTAATATACAAGAAGCTATTACAATGTCATTTATTATTTGAAGTCAATAATTTAGTTTTGTGCCACTAGCTATTATTAGAAATCTCTTCTTGATAACTTTAAATGCCTTTTCAATAGTATTTGGTAATGATGTGTGTTGATGCTTTATAACTTTTTTTTAGAATTTTGTGGCCTAATAATTAAATATTCCTTTAAATGATAACAAATGCATTTATATGGTGTGAGTAATGATAAATGCACAGTTGCACTTAAATTTTATGTGTTTTATCACTTATTTACTTAGTATCTTGTGCAAATTAATTGAAAAAGGGTACTTAAATGCTCAATATTTTATTTTCAGGTTTTGAAGTGACACATTTGAGCATTAGAAAAGGATCCGAAGTTAAAATCGTACAAGTTGTGGAGAATCGAAGTAAGGTTGCTCACCTGGCAAAGAACACGGGGTATGGGAACCCCGTGTGGAAGGCCGTGTTTCCTTCTGGAATGCTTCGAAGCTTCACTGAGCTGCTCGCAAAAGAACACGGGATTGAACACGGGCCGTGTCATACCCCGTGTACCATACTACCTGACACTTCGCAAGTAAACACGGGGGGTGTCATACCCCGTGTATCATGCTGCTCAACCTTCGCAGAGAAACACGGGATACCACACGGGCCGTGTCATACCCTGTGTACATCACTTGTATAAGTTTTGTGCAAAAATTAGAAAGAAGGGGGAGAAGAACCGAAAATTAGAAAGGGGAGCCGTGAGTAGAAACCTTAGGAGAGACCCAAAACTCACCAAGGGCAACTGCTAACCGGGGATTCAAGCAAAGGATTAAAGATTCAAGCAAGGAATTTGTAAAGCTTCATGATTTGTTTGGTTTCCCTCTCTATTTTCTGGTTTTCTGCTAATTGTGTAATGACTTCACACTAAACCCTAGTGCTCAGCTAGGGGTAAACTTGTTCATGGATTTATGGATTTTATTTTTATATAATCTAGTTTGATTTACTATTGATTTATGATTTGATTATGCTGTTTTATATTTCTACAGTTCAATACTTCTGGAATATTGGATTTGTGTGATAGATTAGTTAATTCTAGGTTGGAATGACCAATTAATTAATCGGACCTTGCATGATCATTGGGAATATCAATTAGACTTAGGAATTAAGCTAATTGGATTCTTTTGCACAGGATGAAATGTCTAAGAGGATTCTAAAGCAATGTTAATGTAACCTAGATGAGTGATTACTAGAGAAATTCTGGGCACTTAATCTTTTGGTTAGTAGCTAGTAGCCTTGCAATGAGGTATAACTTATTTTTTGTAATCCAGCAATCTAAATTAATAGTAAACTAAGTTAGAGGATTATCTTCATTCCATAATGAAATGAACAAGGGAACCTTAAAGCTGAGTACGCTTTCATCTCGTTTGAATTAAACCTTTTTTATAACTAAGCTCTGTTTTGCATTTTACTTTTAATACACAATATCAATCGGTACACCTAGATAATTTACCTCGAAATTCAGTTAGTATTCAACATTCAATCCCTGTGGAGACGATATCTTTTATACTATTACTCGACTAAACCCGTGCACTTGCGGGATCACATCAAGTTTTTGGCAACATTGCCGGGGATTGCAACTAGTTGATATTAACAGAAACTTTTGAATGAATTAGACTAGGCAATTCATTTTCTTTTTAATTCTTGATTTATCTTGTTCTGATTTTCTTATTTTTATATATAGTATTTCTTTTTTATTTTGTTCTATTCAAGTATTACCTACTCTTTTTACAGAAAATCTTTGTATATGCAAAGGAGAAATCTTGAAGGAATTCTTGACTTAGACTTGGAGATTGAGAGAACTATGCTTAGGAGAAGGAGAGAGCAAAAATCAACACATATCCAAGAGGAAATTAACCTTGAACCAGTGCTTGAAGACATGGATAAGAGATCTCTTAGAGAATTTGCAGCACCCGATGCCACTGGGCTTCAATCCAGTATAAGAAGGCCTGCTGTTGAGGCTAACAACTTCGAATTGAAGCCAGCTCTTCTGTCTATGGTGCAGCAAAACCAGTTTGGTGGATTACCAATGGAGGATCCCAACCTCCATAATTAGATTTTCTTAGAATACTGTGATACCATCAAGATAAATGGTGTAGCAGGGGATGCTATCAAGCTTCGACTCTTCCCATTCTCCTTGAGGGATAAAGCAAAGGCGTGGCTACACTCTTTACCAGCAGGATCTATCACAATGTGAGAAGAGCTACTAAGGGCTTTTCTATCACGATATTTTCCTCCAAGCAAGACTGCTCAATTAAGGAATGAAATCACCACATTTTCTCAGAGAGAAGGGGAATCTCTATTTGATGCTTGAGATAGATATAAGGAACTGTTGAGGTTGTGCCCACATCATGGGTTAGAGAAATGGCTAGTTCTCCATACTTTCTACAATGGTTTGAATTATAATACTAAGCTTACTGTGAATGCTGCTGCTAGAGGTGCCTTGATGAACAAAAGGTTGGATGAAGCTTATGATTTGATTGAGGATATGGCTTTGAACCACTACCAATGGTCAAATGAGAGGGGATCTTTAAGGAAAGCTCCAGGTAAGTATGAATTGGACGCTTTTAATCATTTTTCAGCTAAGGTAGATGCACTAGGAAGTCTAGGTAGCAAAGTAGATGCACTTATGGCTAAGTTTGATAAATTTCAAGTTAATAGTGTAAATACAACAGATGCTACTAACTTTCCTTGTGAGATTTGTGGTATGACAGGTCACATGGCAACTGAGTGTACATTGGGCCAGGATTTCACTGAGCAAGTGAATTATGTGCACAACAGCGGGTATGGACAGAAGAATCCGAATGAACCCTTCGGAAACACCACAACCTATCATGGAGGAACCACCCAAATCTATCCTACAAGCCCAACCAACAACACTCAAAACACTCACAATAGACCACCACCACCACCACCCGATTTTCAAAACCAAAGACCCTACAACCCACCAGCTCAACCCTCTTCCACTGCTATATTAGAAGGCTTCTTGGAGAAATTTCTCATTTCCCAAGAGAAAACTAATGAAGAGTTTAGGCAACATGGTAGAGCCATGGAGGATTCCATTAGGCAATTGTCCTCCAAAGTTGACTCATTGGCCACACATGGAAAAATGCTGGAGACCCAAATAGCTCAACAAGTTTCTGCTTCTTCCTCTAGAGCTTTTAGTCAACTCCCTGCTCAACCTGAATCAAATCCTAGGGAGCATTGTAAAGCAATCACTCTTAGAAGTGGAAGGCTATTAAAGGATCCAAATGCCACTCAAGAAGGTGCAGAAGAGATAGTTAAGGGGGAAGTGCAGAAAGAAGGCAAAAGGGCTCTAATTCATGATGATGCTGAAATAAAGGAAGGGAAATTACCTAAAAAGCCAAAGTATGTCCCTCCAGAACCATACAAACCGCCAATCCCTTATCCTCAAAGACTAGTAAAGGCTAAACTTGATAAGCAGTTTGGGAAGTTCTTGGAAGTATTGAGGAAGCTATATATCAATATCCCCTTCACTGATGCTCTTTCACAAATGCCATCATATGCAAAGTTCTTGAAGGACATTCTCTCGAACAAAAGGAAGCTAGAAGAGCATGAGACTGTAGCTCTAACGGAGGAGTGTAGTGTCATCATCCAGAATAAACTACCTCCTAAGCTAAAGGACCCAGGCGGCTTCTCCATTCCTTGTGTGATTGGAAATGTTCCTATTGGCCGGGCATTGTGTGACTTGGGAGCAAGTGTGAGCCTCATGCCATTGTTGATTGCAAAGAGACTCAACATAGAAGAAATGAAGCCCGCCACAGTTTCACTTCAATTAGCAAACCGTTCAGTGAAATACCCAGTAAGTATACTTGAGGATATACCTATCAAGGTTGGTAAGTTTTTCGTTCCTGTTAACTTTGTTGTACTTGAAATGGAAGAGGATACACAAATCCCTATCATTTTGGGTAGACCCTTTTTAGCCACTACGGGTGCTTTGATTGATGTAAAAAATGAAAGGCTTTCATTATCTGTTGGGAATGAAAAAGTTGAGTTTAATTTGAATGAATCAATTAAATTACCTATTTGTGAAGACTCCATATGCAGGATTGATGTGCTAAACAAAGTTATGAAAGAAACCCTTCATTTGGGGTGCCTTCAAGATCCGCTTGAAGCATGTCTAGTCACAGATGGATTTGTTGAAAATGAGGAGATTACTGCATATGCAGAGTTATTGGAAGCAAGCCCACCACTTCCCCTCCCTGAAGCAATTGAATCATTGGAAGTGGAGTCTAACAATCCCACCACTGAGGAAGAAACACCACCTAAGGTAGAATTGAAACCTCTCCCATCTACCCTCAGGTATGAGTTTCTAGGACCCCATTCCACTTATCCTGACATAGTAAATGCAAATCTCACTGCTCTTGAAACAGAAAAATTACTTAGGCAGCTTAGATTTCATAGAAAAGCTTTGGGGTATACAATTTCTGACTTGAAAGGGATTAGTCCTTTAATATGCATGCATAGGATATTGATGGAGGAAGATAGTAAACCCTCCATTGAACATCAAAGAAGGCTGAATTCGAATATGAAAGAAGTTGTAAAAAAGGAAATAATGAAGTTGCTAGATGCTGGGGTAATTTACCCAATTTCAGATAGTCAGTGGGTTAGTCCGGTACATGTTGTTCCTAAGAAAGGATGGCTAACTGTAGTAAAAAATGAGAAAAATGAGTTAATTCCCACTAGGACTGTCACGGGTTGGAGGATGTGTATAGATTATAGGAAATTGAACAAAGCAACCCGGAAAGATCATTTCCCTCTCCCCTTTATAGATCAAACTTTGGAAAGGTTAGCTAAGCATTCGCATTTCTGTTATTTGGATGGTTATTTTGGTTTCTTTCAAATTCCTATATATCCAAATGATCAAGAAAAGACCACATTTACATGTCCTTATGGCACTTTTGCATATAGAAGAATGCCTTTTGGTTTGTGTAATGCTCCTACTACATTTCAGCGTTGTATGATGGCTATCTTCTCTGATTTTATTGGAAACATCATGGAAGTTTTTATGGATGATTTTTCTGTATATGGTACTTCCTTTGATAACTGCTTGACTAATTTATCTCAAGTATTGCAGAGATGTGAGGAGGTAAATTTGGTACTCAACTGGGAGAAATGCCATTTTATGGTAAGAGAAGGGATTGTCCTTGGCCATCAAGTATCCAAGCATGAAATTGAGGTAGACAAGGCTAAAGTCGACATCATAGAGAAATTACCTCCCCCAACTTCTGTAAAGGGAGTGAGGAGTTTTCTGGGACACGCCGGTTTCTATCGACGCTTCATCAAAGATTTCTTTAAAATTGCCAAACCTTTAACTAACCTGCTTGCTAAAGATGTTGCTTTTGATTTTAATCAAGATTGTTTGGATGCATTTTGCAGGTTAAAGAAAGCTTTGATTTCTACCCCAATCATGTAAGCACCAGATTGGAATCTACCATTTGAAGTGATGTGCGATGCTAGCGACTATGCAATAGGAGCAGTACTTGGACAAAGGAAGGATAGGAAGGTTCATGCCATATACTATGCCAGCAAGACTTTGGATGAGGCTCAGCTGAACTATGCCACAACTGAAAAGGAATTTCTTGTGGTAGTTTATGCAGTTGACAAGTTCCGATCCTATTTGGTGGATTCCAAGGTGATAGTCTTTACGGACCATGCAGCAATCCGACACCTTCTGAGCAAGAAAGAAGCTAAACCTCGCCTAATCAGATGGATTCTTTTGTTACAAGAATTTGATCTGGAAATTCGAGATAAGAATGGTACCGAGAATGTTGTGGCTGATCACCTCTCAAGGTTGAAGCAAGAGTTAGGAGATGAGGAAGATAAAGAGATGTCAATAAATGATTCCCTTCTTGATGATTATCTGTTGGCTGTCTCTTCTTCAGCTATCCCATGGTTTGTAAACTATGTAAATTACATCGTGAGTGGTGTTTTACCTCCAAATACAGGGTATCAGCAGAAAAAGAAGTTTTTAACAGAGGTGAAAGATTACTTTTGGGATGAACCTCTTCTCTATAGAAGATGTGCTGATGGCTTGTTTAGAAGGTGTGTGCCTGAGGAAGAAATTGCTAGCATTTTATTCCATTGTCACTCCTCCCCATATAGTGGACACTTCGGCACTTCAAGAATAGCTGCAAAGATTGCCCAGGCGGGTTTTTATTGGCCGACTCTATTCAAAGATGTTCACCACTATGTCACTTCATGTGACCAGTGCCAAAGAGTTGGTAATATATTAAAAAGGCATGAAATGCCTTTGAACAACAATTTGGAAGTGGAAATATTCGATGTCTAGGGAATTGATTTCATGGGACCATTCCCACCTTCTTACAGTAACAAATATATACTTGTGGCGGTTGATTATGTTTCCAAATAGGTTGAAGCAATTGCCACTCGGACTTGTGATGCAAAAGTTGTAGTTCGATTCTTCAAGAAGGTGTTATTTCCTAGGTTTGGGATACCTAGGGCCATCATTAATGATGGAGGGTCTCATTTCATTGCCCATCAATTTCAATCGCTCTTAAAAGGGTATGAAGTAACCCATAAGATCTCTACTCCATATCACCCTCAAACCAGTGGGCAAGTGGAGCTTTCCAATAGAGAAATCAAGAGCATATTGGAGAAGACTGTGTCTAGATCAAGGAGAAATTGGTCTCTCAAGTTGGATGACGCCTTATGGGCCTACCGAATTGCTTTTAAGACTCCCATTGGCATGGCACCATTTAGATTTATTTATGGGAAGCATTGCCATCTGCCAGTAGAGATTGAACACAAGGCATATTGGGCAATCAAGTTGCTTAACTTTGATTTACAATCTGCTAGGGAGAAAAGAAAGCTTCAGCTCCTTGAACTTGAAGAACTGAGAAATGAAGCTTACGACAATGCTAAGATATATAAAGAAAGAACAAAGGCTTGGCATGACAAGCATATTCTCCAAAGGGAATTCCATGAAGGAGACTTAGTATTATTGTTCAGTTCAAGATTTAAGCTCTTTCCTGGGAAGCTCAAGACAAGGTGGACTAGACCATTTCTTGTGAGGAAGGTGTATCCATTTGGAGCTGTGGAAATTTGGAGTGAAAGCACTGGCAATTTCAAAGTTAATGGCCAAAGATTGAAGCATTATGTTGTCGGGCTACCAATAATGGCAACTCCAGGATGATTGAAACAGGGGTCGAGCTTATGACCTTAAACAAGCGCTTCTTGGGAGGCAACCCAAGCTTATTTTTCTATTTTTCTTCCTTTTAAACCTTAGTTTTCCCATTTTCATTTTGAGTTTCTGAGTAATTTGAGGTATATAAGTCATTAGTTATTGATTTAGGATGTTCATTTTTGCACTTGGTCTCTATCTCTGGGGTAAATTAAGCATATATGCATGTTTGCTATTCATTTTCTTGCACAGAAGGCTCAAAACGCATTCCAGTGAGATACACGGTGTACAACACGGGCCGTGTCATACCCCGTGTACCTCACTGTCTGGTTAGCATAAAAGATTTGTGATTTCCATGGCATTCCAGTGAGATACACAGTGTTGAACATGGGACGTGTCTAACCCTGTGTACCTCGCTGACTAAACCGCTGAAAAGGATTTTTGAACAGGAGCCTTCCAGAGAGAAACATGGGGTACAACACGGGACGTGTCATATCCCATGTACTATTGCAAAGTTTGTTAGCTTCTTTCAGAGAGAAACACGGTGGAGAACACGAGGTATGTCATACCCCGTGTATATTTGCGAAACCCAAAACACTCATTCGCAGAGAAACACGGGGTACCACACGGACCATGTTGGATCCCGTGTTCCTGGGCGGACGAGCTTTTAATGGCGAAAACCCTCGATTTTCCTTCATTCTCTGCATCTTTCTCCATGCTCTCATCTCTCTATACTCATTTTCGACCATTTTCTTGTCGAAATACACCGATTAAAGTGCTTTATTTGGCTATTTGAAGTGATTTTGCTGCTTGATCTTCGATTTAATCGGTTTAATTTCAACATTTGGATTCCTCTTGTGCTTTAACCATGAACTTAGGGTTTCTATCTGCAATTCAAGAGGTAAGAGCATTCTCCTTGAAATCTTTGAAGTTATTTGCAATTACTTATGTTTATTGAGCTTCAATGCATGTTAGGACTTATAGGAATGCTCATATTCTTCAAAATTTTTCGTTGGCTAGGTTTGATTGATTGAATCTAAATCCTTTGAGGTTTAATGTTTGTTTGGGGGACCTGATTGCATGATTTACTCCAGTGATAGGCTCACTTATTTGCACTCATGGCATCGAACTTTGAACTGTAATTCATTTGACTTTGGATGGATATTGCAAATTGCTTGCTAAACCTTTGCCCTTGAAATCTGCTGACTGACAAACTCTCAACACTCTCTCTCACATTGTCATTTTCTTTTGCAGATCATGTCAAAGAGACAAAAGACAACTGCTAGGAAGGCTACTAAAGGTAGTTCTTCTAGAGGGATCTCCTCTAGAGGACCAATATCCCCATTCTTAGAGTTCACAAAAGAGGCTCATATTCAAGCATTCAATAGACACAAGGACCGGTCATTTGTGGAAGGCCGATACCTAGATTGGGTTGTATTGAGAGATTTCGGCCTTGAGGATGAGATCCGTGAGCTCATAAGTGTAGGTTCTTGGGAAGTATTCTTTCAGATTATAGAACCTACCTACAGGGAGCTTACTTTGGAGTTTCTTAGTACTTTCTACCTAGAGAGGTATTTCGAGACTGTTGATTCGGCTGACACAGTGCAGTTTCGTCTTAGGGGAGTTACATATTCCATGAGCGTGACCCAGCTCTCAGTGCACTTAGGACTTTATTCTGAAGAATTTGTGACCACTCCTAAGTATTATGACATTCTGATAGGGCTGCCTCATGGGACCCAGGAGTGGCGAGTATGGTCTGATATTGCTACCGGGAACACATATGACCTTATCAAGAGCAAGGCGTCTAGCCTCAGAAAAGTTTCCTGGCGAGTCATCCGCTCCATCTTCAGTCACACTTTGAGTGGTCGGGGGCACAGTCATGGAGTCGTGAGCACTGCTGATGTACTCTTCTTGTATAGCATGATCCAGAGAGTTCCCATTCATATTGAAGGCGCATTTGCACATTTTTTCTCGACTCAGGCATCAGATAGGCGAGCTGGGAGCATTGCTGCCAGTCCTTATATCACTAGACTAGCCAGGCGGTTAGGAGTATTTGATCAACCTTATGGATCACTCACTATAGCATCCCACATGACCCCCCTCCGTAGGGGGATTCTTCTAGCTATGAGGATCCAACCTGTGCAGCAGCCACCCCATGAGGCAAAGCACGATCTTCCGGGAGATGATGGCGATGGTGATGCCGCTCTTGATATCGGACCCTCATCTTCTGCGGGAGGCAGAGTTTCATCTGAGGCCTACTTCCGAGACATATTGTCTAGTCAGCAGCAGATTCTGCCTGAGCTTCAGCATATCTCTGAGCGTCAGACGAGGATAGAGGGCCTTTATGACAACTTGGACAGGAGATCCAAGCACATTGAGAGCATGGTCGAGCCCCTGTTCAAGCTTTTCCACCCCTCTTCCCCAGCTGATCCAGATCCTCCTACTCAGTAGCTTGGAGTGTTTCTTTTTCCTTTTATTCATATATTCTACTTTTTACTTATTCCTCCTCTTTATATCCATTTATCTGGTCTGTACTTATATTAGCTATGCACTTTCATTTACTTTCTATTATTTTAACTATTTCTCTTTTATTTTCTTGCACCCTTAATATTCATGTTTGTAATAACTAACAGCATATTTTTTTTCAGTATTGCATCTTCTTTCTTTTAGATTAGCAGTCTCTTATTTCTCTCTTCATCTGTCTCTGCTTTTGGATCTCCCTGAAGTCATGATCTATAATGGACAACAATGCTCCACTTGTCAGGGAAGTTCTAATCCCCCATCTATTCTTTGTCTCTTTTTCATTTATCTTTTTATACATTGAGGACAATGTCCAATTTAAGTGTGGGGGAGCAGCATTTAGAATGTTTTGCACTTGAATCTGCTTGATTGACTTAGAGTACTGAAATTTACTCCAAATTCAATGATTTTAAAAAAAAAATAAAAATTAGGGCAATCTTTTGATTAAAGTGATTGGTTCATGCCTTGCTCCTTTAATGATTAATTAGTAACTTAATAAGGAAAATCTAAAGATTAAAGCTAAGAGAAATAAGCATAATTGACCCTTGTGAGATTTAAGCCTTTTTTAGCAACTTTCACATTAGAATTTGAAGCTCATTTCTATCTTCTTGAGGAATTATGTCTCACTCTTGACTTTTTGCTCTAGAACTTGCAATTGCTATTTTTAAGGCTATATTTTATGTATTTTGCATGTCAAAAATGATGAGGCCATGTTTCTTCACCCTTTTTATTTGTCTTGCTTATTTGAATACTTTTCTTTGATATACCCTAAACTATTTTCAGCTTAGACCCTAGTTAGCCACTTTAAGCCTTGGACTTTTATTTCTATCCTAGCCAACCCATCCTATGTGCATTTAAAGTCACTGCCCAAGGGGAACTTAGACACATTAAATGAGTTTGGCTATCACATAGAGGTTCTTACATAGAGCTGCTAGTTGGATAAGTTGATTTATATCTTTGTTTTTCCCAAAAAAAAACAAACAAATAAAAAAATGGTGTTAAATAAATAAGAAGGAAAGAAAGAAAGAAAAGTTTTGTCTGCTGATTTATTGTTATATATATATAAAAGAGAGAGAGAGAGAAAGAAAAAAGAGAAGAGAATGGGTGTTGAAGCAAGGTAATATGCCAAGCTGAGCAATGGAGCTCGACAATGATCAAACTCAAGACTAATGTGTCTTTTCCCTTCTTTGACCCTATCACTCTTCATCCTTTGTTCTTCCTTTCCTTTATCCTCACAATTTTTCCTAATAAAGTCCTCTGATTTGCATGCATTTTACAATATAGTAGTGGAGATTAGAGTTTTTGCAAGCATATGGTAGCATTAAGTCCTGAGCTGATTGATTTGAGAGTATACACAAGCTTTATCTTGAGAGTTTGAGTAAACACATTACCTGTGAGGCTATTCTCTTTTGCTTTTATGCTGAGGATTAACTTATTTAGTTGCTTTATTTTCATTTAGTTGCTTGGCATGACTTGATCCTAATTTCAGATTTGTTGAATGATTGTCTGACCAATTTTTTTTATAGACTTATATAAAAAAAAAGGAGAAGAAGAAGAATATTAGAGTAGATTTTTGTTCTTTTACTTCCTTACTCGAGGACGAGCAAGATTCAAGTGTGGGGGAATTGATAAATGCACAGTTGCACTTAAATTTTATGTATTTTATCACTTATTTAATTAGTATCTTGTGCAAATTAATTGAAAAAGGGTACTTAAATGCTCAATATTTTGTTTTCAGGTTTTGAAGTGACACATTTGAGCATTAGAAAAGGATCCGGAGTTAAAACCGTACAAGTTGTGGAGAATCGAAGTAAGGTTGCTCACCTGGCAAAGAACACGGGGTATGGGAACCCCGTGTGGAAGGCCGTGTTTCCTTCTGGAATGCTTCGAAGCTTCACTGAGCTGCTCGCAAAAGAACACGGGATTGAACACGGGCCGTGTCATACCCCGTGTACCATACTACCTGACACTTCGCAAGTAAACACGGGGGGTGTCATACCCCGTGTATCATGCTGCTCAACCTTCGCAGAGAAACACGGGGTACCACACGGGCCGTGTCATACCCCGTGTACATCACCTGTATAAGTTTTGTGCAAAAATTAGAAAGAAGGGGGAGAAGAACCGAAAATTAGAAAGGGGAGCCGTGAGTAGAAACCTTAGGAAAGAACCAAAACTCACTAAGGGCAACTGCTAACTGGGGATTCAAGCAAAGGATTGAAGATTCAAGCAAGGAATTTGTAGAGCTTCATGATTTGTTTGGTTTCCCTCTCTATTTTCTGGTTTTCTGCTAATTGTGTAATGACTTCACACTAAACCCTAGTGCTCAGCTAGGGGTGAACTTGTTCATGGATTTATGGATTTTATTTTTATATAATCTAGCTTGATTTACTGTTGATTTATGATTTGATTATGCTGTTTTGTATTTCTACAGTTCAATACTTTCGAAATATTGGATTTGTGTGATAGATTAGTTAATTCTAGGTTGGAATGACCAATTAATTAATCAGACCTTGCATGATCGTTAGGAATATTAATTAGACTTAGGAATTACGCTAATTAGATTTTTTTGCACAGGATGAAATGTCTAAGAATGGATTCTAAAGCAATGTTAATGCAACCTAGATGAGTGATTACTAGAGAAATTCTAGGCACTTAATCTTTTGGTTAGTAGCTAGTAGCCTTGCAATGAGGTATAACTTATTTTTGGTAATCCAGCAATCTAAATTAATAGTAAACCAAGTTAGAGGATTATCTTCATTCCATAATGAAATGAACAAGGGAACCCTAAAGCTGAGTACGCTTTCATCTCATTTGAATTAAACCTTTTTGATAACTAAGCTCTATTTTGCATTTTACTTTTAATACACAATATCAATCGGTACACCTAGATAATTTACCTCGAAATTCAGTTAGTATTCAACATTCAATCCCTGTGGAGACGATATCTTTTATACTATTACTCGACTAAACCCGTGCACTTGCGGTATCACGTCAAGTAAACCATGTTTAAGTTGAAACTCATCGTCCCCAAAGTAAAACTTTTTTATAAATAACATGAACTTACATTAAGATAGAATTTATTTGTCATGCATGATATAATTTAAACTATTATGTATTATATCTCCACTTACCTCAAGAAATTTTTAATTTATCCTTCTAATGCAATGCATTCTTGAGAATTTTCATATAAGAAGTAATTTATCCTCAATCAAGCAATACATAATTAAAATTCATACTAAGATCACAAGTGACCAACATATTTTGTATATGTTATTCTTTTCTTCCTTGAAGTTAAGTAGCAACAAGTCTTAGTACCTTTACATGAATATAAGTTTCATTTATAGTTCCAATGAAATCCTATCAAACATGATAAAATTTATTAACTAATATCATATGTGCATGCATATATGCATACATATGTGTGTGCAACACACTCACCTAGAAATAAAGATATAATATCTTATTACGTTATATTTGTGGGCAGAACTTATTTCCAAATGCTTACTGATGATACTTACTTTCAAGTGAATTTACAACTTGTGACACATCATGGAAATGACTAGTAATTGTCTCTTATACTTGATGGAAGAAAAATGATATAGTTTTGATTTCTAATGTTGTATGCCAAAATATAAAATTTTGCCTCTTGCTCTTCAACAATAGCCCAAATAAAATCTTTCACTCCACTAGTTGCTTTTAGTTTTTCACATAATTAAAGAAATGCATGAAGACTTATTCTTATAATGTCATGAAGACTTATTCTTATAATGTCATGACAATTATCTAATCATAGCAGTCTTTGCATTAATTCTAGCCACACATAATCTCTTATATTATTTCTATAGCAAATGGATTTATGGACAATCTTTGTTCATGATTGTAACAAATACAATGCATGAAAAGTATGACATACAACTTTATATATATATATATATATATATATATATATACCAACTGGCCCCGGGGGAACCCCCTAAAAGAGATGAAAAAAAATAGAAATAAGAAAGAAGACAGGAATAGGGATCGCAGAAGGACTGCTAAATTTATTGCAAAAGAGATGCTTACAAAGTTTTTCTTTGGGAGAGGGTTTTAGCTAGCAGAGAGAGAGAGCTTATATGAATGCTCGTCTCCTCTCTGAACAAACGAGGTCTACTTAAATAAGCAAAAAAGTTCCTAAATAGTAGACTTCTACAGTTTTACCCCGTGGGTAAACAGGAAAATAAACAGTAAAAGTGCTACAGTAAAGTTCTCTTTCGGTCATCGAAAGGGAAAAGTGACAGAAAGCAGCAGTTTTGGCCGGGAATTCCGCAAAGTTGTTTGCCACCAGGAGAAGACTAAATGTCTTCTAGTGCCGACACTTTGATATTGACTTGGTAGGATGATCTAACGGTTTAGGTTAGATCAGGAGAATCTGGTGGACTGCTATGGTTGAGATCAATTCCAAAGCAGTCATCTTCATTTGATTGGGCATAATCTTCTTCCTCTGAAAGGTTTTCGGATTTTGCTGGAGAGTTGGATGAAGCTTCAGAATTAGCTTCTGCCTTCTGGAGCATGAGAGTACGAATATCTTCAATTTTAGAGAGCCATTCGTCTGGAGTGGATGCAGTTGCAAGGGTAGCCATAAAATTTGATCTTGACTGGAGGAATTGGCTTGTTCCTTTCCTAATATCTTTATTGAACTCAGGATGGCGTTTGAACCATTTCTGGATCTGATTAACTTCAGCCATATGAGCAAATTTAAAATTACCCCACCATTTAACAGAGCTATGTCTTTGGAGGATAGGATAATTTCCTTCAGAGTTCTGGATCAATTTATATTCCCAGTAATAGCACCATGGGAGGCCTATTCTGAGGAAGAACTGCAAAAGAGCAGGAAAATTTCCATGAACTTCAGAATTGAAGTGGTCACGAAAGAATTCCCATCCTTTTTTAATTTTTTGGGGGAAAATTGCTTCAACTGGTCCGAAGGTGTTCCACCATCTTACGAACCAATTGGGAATTTGATACTTGACATTACATTTGAAATAAATAAGCCAAGTATGCCGGTAGATTTGATTTTGAAAAAATAGAGTATTCATCCAGGCTTCTTGATAATCCCAATATGAATATCCTATTAAATTGATATTTGAAAAAGGTTTTGTAAATTTTTTGATTTTGAATGGTTCCAATCCCCATTCAGCAGATGTAATGATTTTTTCAATTCGAAAATTTGAATGAGTTATGAGATCAGAATTTTCTGAGCTCTTCTTTTGTTCAATGACCACTGAACCAGAATCTTCTAAAATATGCTGATAGAATTCTCTGGTGTGGAGGAAAGATTTTGGGACAAAATGCCAATTTTTTGGAAAGATTTTGGGTATGAGATCAATGGGATCACTTGCCCAATATTTTGGCTCAGTGTACAGCAAGTTTTGACAAAAAGGGTGTTTGACATATTTGGTATATTCTGGTTTAGATTTTTGATGGGCTAAAGTAATGGCCTTAGATTGGGTTGGAACAATAGATTTGGACGTTCCAAGTTTATAGGTTTGTTTCTTTTGCTTTTCAATGGCTTGCAGAAGCTTAGATTGGCTTAAGATCAGGGATTGGGCTTCCTGGTCTTCTTCGGCTATATCAGCCCAAGATTTTTTCTCAATTTTAAGGGGTTTTTGGATTGAGGTTGCAAGAGCTTGCAGAACCTCAATAGGAAAGTCCTCATGAGATATTTGTTTAGATTTGGTAGAGGAGGGGGTAGCAATTTGTTTTGCTTTCTCCTCAGCAGTGGGTTTCCGCTTAATTGGATCTGGAGGGTCTTTTTTATTCTTTCTCATCACAGATTGCTGGATTTTCCCTGCAAAAATTCTCTAGTTAGAAAATCAGGGAGAGAGTTTGAAGAACCTTTTAAATGTTCAATTTCAAAATCGAAAACACTTAAAAGACCTTACCATCTAGCAAAATTTTGTTTTGAAGCAATATTTTGAACATCCTTTTGAAGAATAGATTTTGCTGAACTACAATTAACTCGAATAAGGAATTTTTGATTTAAAAGTTCAGATTGGAATTTTTGAACACACAAGACTATTGCCAAAATTTCTTTTTTAGGAGTGGAATAGTTTTGTTGTGCAGAATTCCAGTGTTTGGATGCAAAAGCAACTATATGTTCTTTGCCATGTAAGACTTGTTTTAAAATTCCTCCATATCCTAGATCAGAAGCATCTGTCTCAACAATTTTTGGAGCTGAAGGATTTGAAAGTTGTAGGCAAGGAAGGCTCTTGACTTAGGCCTTAACTTGTCTAATAATTTCAGTATGCATGTCAGTCCAAGGGGGTGGATTCTTTTTTAAACGATCATGCAAGGGTTTTATGAGATTTGAAAGGTTTGGGAAGAAATCAGAAATATAATTTAAACAACCCAAAAACCTTTGAAGTTGAGTTTTGTCGATCAACTGCTCGGGAAATTTATCAGCAAACTCAATTGATCTTTCAATTGGAATAATGGTTCCCTGAAAAATATTATGACCAAGAAATCGAATTTTTATTTGGAAAAGAGCATATTTAGTTTTTGAGATGGCTAAACCATTTCTCTGAGTAACATCTAAGAATATATTGAGATGTTTGAAATGTTGATCTATATTTTCTGAGAAAACCAACACATCATCAATATATACTATGATGAAATTTGTAAAAGGATTGTAAATATCATTCATAATCCTTTGAAATTCTGAGGGCGCATTTTTTAAACCAAAAGGCATTACATTCCATTCATATTGACCAAATGGAACAGTAAATGCAGTTTTATAACGGTCCTCAGGATTTATTTGAATTTGCCAGAAACCAGATTTCATATCAAATTTTGAAAAGATTTTTGCTGAATAAAGTCGATTTAAAAGATCTTTTTTATTTGGTATAGGATACCTGATCCATTGAAGTGTTGTGTTTAAAGGTTTGTAATTGATTACAAGCCTTGGTGTGCCGCGTTCTAACTCAGCGTTTTTATTAACATAAAATGCTGCACAAGACCAGGGACTCTTAGATTTTCTAATGATTCCTTTAGATAGGAGATCATTGATTTCTTTCTAGCAATAATCTAGGAGTTCATGACTCATTTGGATAGGTCTTGCCTTGGTTGGAATTTCTCTTTCAGAGAAATCTTTTTCATAAGGTAAATCAACCATATGCTGCTTCCTACTCCAAAAAGCATTGGGAAGGTCAGAGCAAACATTATTGACTATCCTTTTTTCCAAATGTTTGATACAAGATTGGACAGTAGGCATTTGAAGCTGTTGTTCAATTCGCATAAAAGAAATCTCTTCAGTAAGGAAATTGATTTGGGTTTCCTTGCAGTCTATTAAATTAATTTTGTCAGATTTTTTAACAAACTGGAAAATGATTTTTTCACCCAAACATTTTGTTGAAATTCCCTCATCTAAAACCTTATAAGGAATTAAAGCTTGAATGAAAGGATTTCCTAAAATCAATTTACTAGATAAATCTTTGACTAGTAAAAACTCCTGATTTATTTGAAAAGAAGAATTTACTATTTGAACATTTGAAAGTTTAAAATTTACTCTTAAAAAAGAACCGTTTGCAGCTTTAATTCTGGCCTTAGTTTTTTCAAAAAACTTTGTTGGGACAAGGCCTTCTTGGATACAGTTAATATCTGCGCCGGTGTCAAATAAGGCAATTATTTCCAGTTTCCATTCATCTTTTTTCAAAATGATTGAAATGTGATATTTTGGAACTGAAATTCTGGAGATAAATCCTAGAAAATCATCATCATCTCCATTGCTTTTTTCTTTTCCTTTTAAAGATAAAAGAGAGTCAGGAAGGATTTGGAGTGAAGAAATAATTTCTCCTTGAAGATTTTGAATTGATTTAAGATTTTTGATTTCTTTTTTGAGCAAATTTATTTCAGATTGTAAATCCTGTATGGAAACAGGCTTACTTATTTCTGACTTAAATTTGTTCAGAATACTTTTAAAATCATAAAATACGGGTTGAAAATTTAGTTTTAAAGTAGAGGGTTTTTCTAGATTTTTTGCAAGATTTTTAAGAAGAAATTCTTGTTTTTCTTTATCATTAGGATAGTCTTTAATGAGATCTAACCAAATTTCTTGTTCTTCAGAATTAACCATATTTACTTCAAAACTAGAAGTAGCATCTGAGGCTAAATCATCTTGAGGAAGCTTTTCTAGGTATTGAACTTCTTCTTCATGCTCTGTATCAGAAGATTCTTCTTGGGCAAGGAGACAGACTATTTGGTTTAGAATGGTGTCATCTAAACCTAATTGCCTAAGCTTCTTATTGAGATTACAAAACCGAGAGATGTGACCAGGTTGACCACACCTAAAGCAAATATGTTTAGCATCTGGGTTTTGTCTAAGCTGATTAGGAGGAATGTTTTTGCCTCTGGCTTTCTTCCTAAAATATTTGCTATCATGTTTAGACCTTTCTTTAGAGTTAGGTTTGGGTTTTTCTTTTTGAGATTTATGACTCTTAGGTTTTAGATTTTTGGTGCAAGGAAGGCCAAATTGTTCACAGAAAGATCCTAATTCTTTTCTGTTTTGGGCTTTCTCCTTGGCTAATTGTTGTTGGATTTTGTCATCCTGGCAGATTTTTATGGCTACTTTGTGGACATAACTGACTAACTCTCCATAAGTTAATTTGTCATAAGGGATTTCGTCGCCAAAAATGCTTCTTATTTCTGAGCGAACCTTGTCTCCTAAGGTTTGAGGAAGTCCTGCTAAGAATTTTTCTTTCTAAAAGGACTGGTTGCTATCTTCTCTGGTAAAGATTCTAGAGAAGAACATATCTTTATACCACCTAAAGTCTGAGAGTGATCTACATTTTAGGTTGGAAAGGAGTTCAGCCGATTTATCTCTCCAAACATTAGGATTTCCAAGGAAATGTCTAACTATGGTAAAGATCAGAGTTTGTGTAGCATCAGGAATTGTGTTTCCATCAGAATCAAGAATAGGTTCTCTGTTTGCATCACCTCTGATAGCTCCTAAGATTTGGTCTTTTTCTAAAGTTGTGAGATGATCATCCCACCAACCTTTGAGCTGTCCTGAAAACCCAGCTATAAGGTAATGGCAGATGGTAATATCATCACATTGGTAACTAGATTGATAGGCCATGCAAACCATTCCCATTTGTTGGAGCATATTGATGATTTCATACTCAGATTTTCCATCTATGTTCCATTCATAAATGTGGCTTCCACTATAGGAGTTTTGGATGATTTTGGGTTTTTCTTCCAAAACCATATCAGGAGGAGTGGCTCTAGGGTAATATAATTTCTGGGGTTGTCTCCAGTTATTTTCCCTCGGTTCCCTTTTAACAGGGAAAACCTGATAATCTCCAGAGGATGATTCTGAACAGTTATCAAGGGCACCTAGATTTTTAACACTAGACTTGGCAGACTTTGGAGTATCCGAATCACTATTGAGGTCTGCTAACCTTTGTGTGAGTTCTGTAATCATTTGATTAACAGAACGCTTAGAATTAAGGATTTGTTTTTCAGCAGGTATTTGATGAGGTTTGAATAAGGGATTTATAATCCTATCTTGGGTTCTAGAGGTTGAAGGTTCACCTGCGGGGAGATACCTATTAGTATAATTATTCAGATACTAACTCAGTACCAATCGCTTGGAGATACCTGTTAGTATAATTATTCTGCTCAATAACAGCAGCAATGTCTCTTGTGGAAACAGCTTCTCCTTCTTTGGACTCCATAGTCTTGAAGGGTGAGGCCACCACTGGTTTTTTTGGATCGGTGGTTGGAATTTAGAACGCCTTCTTTGGAGGAAACTCAGAAGAGACCTTTTCGCCTTGAGTTGTTGTCCATTCCGAAACACCATTAATAAATCCAATATTTTTGAAAGGAAAATCAATCTAGTTTTTCTTAGTATAATAGACAAACCAGTCAAAGAAATTAATATTTCTCTTAATAAGATTTAGATCAGCATAAAATTCTTCTTGAATTTTCTGCCTTTCCTGACCTTTGAAATTTTTGAAAAACCAAGTTCTTTGATGGAGGAGTTCATCAGAAAAAAACTCCTTTCTCAAAGATTCCTTGTCAATAATAAAATTGGTTTTCTGATTCATCATAAAATAATTGGATGATCAGGGCAAATTTGTGAGGCAGTAGGAGAGCCAATTGATCCACCAGTTTCACTTTCTGGATCGATTGCTTCGCCATCCTTCTCATCTTCAAGAGTTTGGCTGGTTTGACCATATATTGGTCTTGGAATTTGTGAACTATTATCAATGCCACGTAAATCAACATTGATAGTAGAAGCTGTTTGGAAGGAATTTCTTGAAGAAATTGATCCTTTTAAAGAGTCAGTTTCTAAAAATGGTTTTGAACTGATCCTTGCAGAACAAGATCTTCTTGGTCCTTCAACCAGATTCCTTTGAAAAGATTCAGATTCAATAAAATTGCTAAGTCTATTTCTATTTTCAAAAGAAATAGAGACTGAACCATCTGGCATGGTTTCTATTTTTGAGATTGGCTTTGCAGCAATCTCTTGGGGTTTAACAGCTTACCTAAAACCCTAGTTATCGGGCCAACTTATTCTTTCCCAATTTGTTTCCAAAGGGATAGATAAGTTTACCTTTGTCGCGTCTGTTTAAAAGAAGATTGTTTCTCCTTTCAGTGAAGGTGGTTTTACGCAAAGTGATGCGTAAAAATTGTGCAATTTATAATGGATCCTGTAGATAATCACTACTGGAATCTGGCCAGGTTCCATGGTATAATTATACAACTTGACTTGAAGTTTTAAAAGTGCTTGGGGAAATTGATCTGTATCAAGGACTATTTTCATATCTGGAAAACAATTAAAATAGATAGGTCCTTGAGACAGGCTAGTTTCAACTACTCCAAGAAGAGAATTTTTAAAATCTGTATCCCTCCCATCACGAAGACAGAGAAGGATCGCATTATCTAGACCTCTTCGGAGCATTGAAATAGCTGCAATTTGAATACAGCCAATATGTATATAATTGTACCGTTTTCGGAGCTTTTCAGCATCTTAGCCAGAAAAGAGTACAAAATTTTCATAATCCAGATTTACTTTGATAGTTTCTTCAACAGTCTTGATTATATAATCAGTCTTGTTAAAAAGACTTTCTTTCCGAATTTGATAAAGATCTTGGTTTGGGATATTCGGCATTTCCCAGTCATCAATTCTTTGGTTTATATTTTCAAATTTGATTTCTTCAGAGAAGATTGGTTTTTTGCCCAAATCTGAGCTAGATTTCATAGATTTTTTCGGCGAAAACCGACTTGAAAAAGTTCTAATAAATTTTTCAGCCATATAAGTTTTGAAAGCAGTAAAAAGTAGAGTGCAGAGAGTATGAACAGTAAATTAAATGCAGAAAAATAAATAAGCTGAAGATATGCAGATGTATGACCAGGGGGTTGATATCTACCGAAAGGTTTCATAAAGATGAAAATATTAGCTTGTGTTGTTCATGAAAAGATCTAAGTGTTTGAGTCTGGTTGTGAATAGAAATGTTTTCTGGAAATCAGTCCATACGTCTTAATTTTCACATTGTAGGTTAGAGGCAAAATCCCATTCAACGCCTTCACACGGCTAACAGGGATAACCAGAGCCTCATCCATCCCCCACATGCTACTATGCGTAAACTAAGAATATCCAGAAACAGATTCAGAACCAGAAGAAAACACAAAATTCCCCCCATGAACAGTTCAAGCTAAATCACCATCCCTACTTCCCCCCTAGCTCTGATACCAACTGGGTTTAGGGTACTTCCATGGACAATAATAAGATATATATGTAGCCTTTCCCAATCCACACTTATGTCAGTAAAAAAAAATTCATTTGTAATCCTAACTTTAAGTAGCTATTTTAATTAAATTATATATATATATATATATATCTTATTATTGTCCATGGACACATTAATGATATTTTACTTATCCATCTATTAAATATATAACAGTATGGACTAGAATGTCAATATAAGAAAGTAAAAGAAACAAATTAAAATACACACATATATTATCAACTCATCCAATTTAAACGATTAAACATCAAAGATTAATATCCCATGATAAGAAATAAAATCAGAATTCTTGAAGAAGCAATAAAATACTTTCACCAAAATGAATTAAATCAATTATCAGAGTAAAATATTATCAAACTTAAAATTTTTAAAATAGAAATTATTGTACTTTTCATTTGAAATTTTTACAAATAAGAATAATATACATAATAGGGGAAATGCATAAAAAATTAGTATGCATATTAGTTAAATAGAAATTAACATTATACTTTCCATTAGAAACTTTTATAACTAGGAGCAATATACACTAACAAAAAAATATGTAAAAAATTAGTCAATAATTAGTTTGATTAGTATATAAATGATAAGTATTTTATTATTAGCATTTTTCTTTTTATTCTTAGTTTAGTAAAGACAATTGATAAGTGCACAAATACACCTAAATTCTATGTGTTTCATCCACTTATTTACTTAGTATTTTATGCAAATTGATTGAAAAGGACACTTAGATGCTCTATATTTTGTTTTCAGGTCATGAAATGACACATATGAGCATTAGAAAAGAATCCAGAGGCAAAACCATTCAAATCATGAAGCATTGAAGCAAGATTGTTCACTCAGCAAAGAACACGGGCCGTGTTTAACCCCGTGTTCAGGGCCGTGTTTCGTTCTGGACTGCTTCGAGACTTCACTGAGTCATCCAGAGAAGAACACGGGTGTGAACACTGGCCGTGTCACACCCCGTGCATATTTCTACCATTCGCTTCTGAAGAACACGGGTGATGTCACATCCCGTGTAATATGCTGATCAGTCTTTAGTGAAGAACACGGGGTAGAACATGGGCCGTGTACTACCCCGTGTACATTACTGCTTGACAATTCGTCGGAGAACACGGGGCGTGTCACACAACGTGTTTCTTGCTGCTCAAACTTTCACTGAGAAACACGGGGTACAATACGGGCCGTGTTGGACCTCGTGTACATCAAAAATATAAGTTTTGCGCAAGATCTTGCTGGGCAAGGAGGAAAAACTGAGAATTAACAAGGAGAGCTGCTGGGAGAAGCCCTAGGGGACTCTCAAACTCACCAAAGGCGCCTTCTAACACGGATTCAAGCAAGGAATTGAAGAATCAAGCAAGAAATTTGTAGATCTTCATGGATTGTTTGACTTCCCTCTCTGTTTTCTTGTTTTCTTCTGATCTTGTAATGTTCTCACACTAAACCTCTGTACTTAGCTTGGGTGAACTTGTTCATGGAGTTGTGGAACTAAATTTTATATAATCTAGCTTGATTTACTGTTGAATTGTGATTTGATCTTGCTATTTTGCCTGGAACAAGCCAATATGTCCGGAATATTAGATTTGTGTTATGGATTAGTTGATTCTAGGTTGAAATGACCAATTAATTAATCGGATCTTGCATGATCATTGGGAATATCAATTAGACTTAGGAATTAAGCTGATTGAATTCTTTTACACAGGATGAAATGTCCAAGAATGGATTCTAAGCAGAGTTAATGCAACCTGGATTAGTGGTTACTAGAGTAATTCTGGACACTTAATCTCTTGGTTAGTAGCTAGTAGCCTTGCAATGAGGTATAGCTTAATTTTGGTAATCCAGCAATCCTAATTAATAGTAAACCAAGTTAGAGAAGTAAATTCATTCCATAATGAAGTGTACAAGGGATCCTTAAGCTAAGTACGCTTTTATTCCATTGAATCAAACCTTATTTTGATAGTTAAGCTCTGTTTTACAACTAGTTCTTGATTCAAACTCTCAATTGATCCGCCTAGATAATTTTACTTGAAATTCAGTTAGTACTCAACCTACAATCCCTGTGGAGAACAATAATCTTTTATACTATAACTAGACTTTGTTAGTGTATATGCCCTAAAACCAATCATATTGGTGATTGTAATTTTGAATCATGTTATTTTAATGGCAATTCCAATTATTATATTTATATATATTGTCTATGTAATATATTTAATTATAATAATAACCTTAGAATAATTGTATTCTTAAATGTCCCTAGTCATATATCATTGTGGATTAGGTTGCTTTGATATGTTAAGACTAGCATGTGTGAAAACTTATATGGGATATTAAGTTTACACATGAGTACAAGTTAGAGAACTTGTATACTGGACCGACCCATATTAAGAACACTACATGGATCGTTATATGAGTGTCATAAGTGGTTCTTAGTGATCATTATTAATATGGTCCTTTGACCTGAGATCACCAAGGTTCCCTACATGTGAGTTTCATATTTTGATACTATTCTATGTCACTAATGGTTAAGTGAATGCAAGGGTAGATATTGGATATGTCACATATCATGCGGAGGGGTTTGTGTGATCAAGATGGGATTTGTCCCTCCTATATAACAGGAGTAACATCTATGGGCCCCTTGACTAAGTAAAGCTGAGAAAATGCATGGCCATGCTCAGATGAATTGACATGAGATGTCGATTACATTTGTTTCAGTCAGCTTACTTAGGAGTCAAGAAACCTTAAGATTGGGCTATACGGGAATGACACGGTCCATGTCTCGTGCTCAATCTAGATGTATAGGACAAAAGGACATAAGTGATGATCACGTGTAAAGGTTTAGTCAAATCACCGACTTTCTCATTACTTGGGTAACAATGATGTGTTGCTAGACACCAATCTTTGTTTATGATCATTAATATGATTAATGGTCATTGCCAACGTAATGAGAGCCTGTAGGGTCACACACTTAGAGCTTAGTGAATTTGGAATTAATGGACCAAATTGTTTGGGCTTAATATTTGGGAATTCATGTTATAATTATAAGGCCCAATAGTAAGCCTATAATTATACATGGAATAAGGCCCAAATAGGTTAGGTTTTTCTATGCACCTATTTAAATAGGCTTATTGGGTAATAATAGGATTACTATTATTCTTCACGCACCCCAAGTAAAAGCATAGAAAAACCCTAGCCACTCTCCTTGACCAAAATATCTGAAGAGGCGTAGCTAGCACTACGAGGTCTAAGGAGACCAATTCCAACCGGTGTGTGTAGCGGACATTCATCGGTGATTCACGGGTTCGTGTGGATACCACAGAGGTGCAGCCACATAAACGTTGTACTGGTGATCTGATTTACTGGTTTCCATTCCGGTTCGTGATTTGGAAGCAGATCGGACTTGGTGTAGCA
This sequence comes from Sindora glabra, assembly GCA_020226215.1. NCBI lineage: Eukaryota > Viridiplantae > Streptophyta > Magnoliopsida > Fabales > Fabaceae > Sindora > Sindora glabra. Next base: position 59,590,891 of record CM035234.1, on the reverse strand, counting down.
GTCAGAAGAATTTTGCCGAAAGGTATAAACCATAATCTCTAATCTATGGCGTTCTAAATTCGCATGGATCCTTGGTGGAAATCATGCAAAAAGTTTTATTCCGCTGTGCATGTATGATGCGCGATTTTCAGCAGACTTAACCTGTGCACTTGCGGGATTTTAGAGGTCAACAAGTGATTTAAGGACCTAAGTAGCAAGTCAACAAAATTCTAAGCATTAAAATGTGATAATAGTATTGAAAGTGAACCCACGCCATATGCTAAAATCATTAAAATGAGACTATTTTCTTGGATATTATCTTACACTCATAATAAAAAAAATATCATTATTAAAATTTATTCATCATTATCCTATATCTATAATGAAAAATAAATGTCATTGTTAGCATTCAAACACGAAAGGGAAAATTTGTAATATATTCATCTAACATAATTAATCAAACCAATATCAGTTTTAACTCAAGCAAAATCTCACTTGTAAATTCTCATACAAAACATAGTTTGCAAATTTCATCAAAGAAGAACAAATTTATTATTTAGGAAAAAATAAAATAAGAAATTAACAAATTACAAACATTCACTAAGAGATAAACTAGAATCTAAAGGATGAAAAGCAAAGGAGAACAAAATCCATTAAATTATAATTAAAGCAAGATAAAATAAAAAATTAAAGAAGTTGGTATCAATAAAGTCATTAAAATGCCTAAAAAATTTAGAATTTTCTATATAATTAATACTTTTATTTTTTTAGCACAAAGAAGAAAATCTATTGTTTCATCATATATGAAACATGCTAAAGGTTTTGGCAAAAAAAATTACATACTAGATATGGTAAACTAGGGCTTTTAACCAAAGCTTTTTAATTTTCTACTTCTATCATTCACTTAAACCTTTAGGAATAACTTATAAGTGATTTTACAAATCCATTTTCATGTATGTGAGGATGAAACAAATGGATGATATTGTAATTCTAGATTTCCTTTGATTCTAGGTAAAAGAAGCTAATAGTTGATCTAGCGTGAGAATGCATTACTCCAAATGTAGAAAAGGATTGTAATCATTACAGTCTTAAAATTGAAATCTTTTTATAAATGTGAGAGTAAATTTGAGATAAAAATGGTAAATTTGGAATACAACCTGTATTATTTGGCATGGAAAAAACTATTTAAGACCTACATCACTTTTAAGGTAGCTTTTGTTAGAACATAAGGAAAATTGATTTTCAACCATATTTTTCTATATATTTTCTTTCTATTTTTTTAAAAAAAATCCAAATATCTAAACAAAAGGTAAATAATGTGTATCTCATTTAAGTGTGAAATATCTTGTATTCGAGTCAAGCTCAAGCTCAAGCTCAAGCTCAAACTCAAATTTTTAAGCTTAACAAGTTCAAGCTCAAGTTTGAGCTTAAATATAAGATGTTCAGGTTAGCTTGACTCATTTATATCCTTAGTTACAAGTAATAGTATTTTTCTAATTCACATTATTAGCTTTAGTAAATATCTCTTTTCTTAATTATATTTCTATGCTTATGATACATGTATGACCTAAAAGCATTTCCATCAAAGATTGGGTGGGCTTCTAATTTACTAAGTAAGTTGTCACTTACTTCTTCTTTATCATTTTACAAAGAACAAAGAATCTTTTCAGACAAACCTATAGAAAATGCACTTACCTAGTGAAGGTATGAATAGCTTCAATATATGGATGAAAGATGTTAGTGAAGGTAGGAGTAGCTTTAGTATACAGATAAAAGATGTTACAGCCAAGGCTAAGCCTAGAAATCATGCATAATTTTTAATTTTTCAAAAAAAAATATTTATCTTAATTTTCATGATTTGTAATATGAATTTTGTTGTTTTGGAATATAATGTACAAGTTATGAGTCTAATTTATATTTTTAATAAAGTACATGTTTTATAAATGTAGCATTCATAAGTGATAGGGTTTTAACCTATCACTAGGCAAGTAATGTTAATCAAATACCAAGAAATCAAGACATGACAATTTGGCATGGTCAATTAAGCCTAATAATAGGGTATATTTAGATTAAGGCTTGTGGTACCTAAGTCCTACTTAATTCTGTAACTAGTCCTCCAATGTTTTTTAAGTTAACATGATTCTAAAGAACATTTATATTTGAGTTATGATTTAATATTTCTTAGTTATAAAAGTTTGCGCCATGTAAAGGATGTTATTATGTTGCCAATTAAAAAAAGATATTTACCTTAAGATAAATTTCATTAACCTCCCTAAGATTTAGTATAATTACATTCAACACCTCACATTTTTCAAAATTATGCAATTCTACCCCTCAAAGCACCTCCTTTAACATGAAATATAATACGTTAACATTTAAACTCTAACGTTTTTCCCTAATATTATTCCTCATGATTAAAAAATTATTTTGTAACCAAGGATTCCACCCAAGAAAGGGGTGAATTAGATTTTAGAATTTTACTAACTTTTCAAAAATAATTTTGTTTTTTAAAATTTTTCTACATTCAAATGTATTAGAAACTCTAAATGAACAATTTTCAATAAATTTCAAACCATCCAAAGTTCACAACTTTAACATTCAACATGATCAGCACAATCAATCACAATTCTATATATGAATATTTCAAGATGAAGCATTAAAATTTAAAAAAGATAGTGTTAAAGAAAATCAAATGCAAGATTTATAGTGGTTTAGCCTTAAAGATCCAATACTTCGAGAAATATATCCACTATTAAGACAATTAAGCTTGGATTTTGCTAATTCATTATCCTTTTAAGTTTTAACTAGGCACTTGAAAAAACTTCTTACAAATATGTCTTTGAACACAAGATAATCCCTTTGAGTTCCCTCACTCAAAGCCTTTTCTAACTAAGAGATTCCTCATTGTTAGGTTACCTAAGGATTCCTTACCTTATCAATACAAGATAAATGATTTAAATACCAATAAATTAAGCTTATAACTCTTAATAATTGGAGTATACAATGAAGATCTTCATAGAGATGAAGAGAAATCAAGAAAGTTCAAAAGAATAAGTTTTCCAAGAGTTTTTTCATAATAAAAATGAGTGAATTTGGTATGTTTCAACATAAAAAATGCTTATATATGAGTGCAAAACAAAATGTTATTATTTGAGAGTGATTTAAGATAAGTTTAATAGCAAATAGTCATTGTATACTATAAAAAATTAAATTAAGCAATAATAGTCAATGTTATAGCCATAATAAAAAACTATTGTATCTATTTACAAGCTCCCAAGGGAAACCCATGGCCAATAATCAACTGTTAGCCTAATTTCTACAAGGAGTAGGGGATAAAGGTTAGCAATTAACAATTAGCCTTCTAATAGTCGACTATTAGCCCAATTTCCTTTATTTTCAAATGGAAACTTTGGCATAACAAACATAAAACCTAAAACAAATAATTTTTTAGTCCTATTTTCATGATTTTGATTAAAAAATCATAAAGACAATTCTAAAAACATTTTTGTAAAAAATACCCCAAACATAAGTCTTACCAAAATTGAGTTTTTAAAATAATTTTTTGGAGCTTTAAAACTTTTATTAACTACTATCTAACAAAATGAATTAATCCTAGGTTTCTATGCATTTTCAATCCCTTTAGCATGCCCTAGCAATGTAACAGCAAAGTAAATCTATACAATAATGCACAATGAGTTTGTAATTATTAAAAGACAATTACTAATCCTTTGATGTTAACAATCTCCCATTTTTTTTATAATGACAAACTTTTAGTGATTAAATTAAGTTTCAAATGAAGCAATAAAGGATAAGCTCCCCCTCAAATCATACAATATGTCAACATAATATAATAGGAATGTAATCACTAATTACCCTCTCCTTCTTTTGTCATAAGCAAAAAGCAAGGAATAATAACCATGCAAGCATAACTAATAACTAGGAAAAAGAAATCCTCAAAATGATAACCAATATTCATGATACCATAAAAACCAATATCCTTAAAGTAAAATTCAACCCAAAAGAAATGTTAATGCAAGAGTAATCATTAAAAGTAAAATGTTTAAAGGAAAAGACTAGAAAGCAATAAAACTATGGATCAATCAATATAGGAGCAAATTTAATTATTACCATTGTCTTCATCTATGTTCTTCTCATTACCATCATATTTTTGCTATCCTTTATCATTATTTACCAAGTAAAGAATACCAAAATAAGTATTAAATGCATGTGTTTCTCACTTAACTTAATCTACTTGGCTGCTTACTCCTTTAAGCTCTCAAGATCATAGAAACATGCATTGATGGCATTAAACTAGTCTTGACAATTAGTGGTTAAGTTTTGAAGCATGGATAGAATTTAGGATTAGATCTCTTAAGTTATTCTAGTAAATGGTTAAGGAATGGGCATTTGGAGATTATAAGAACATATAACTGGCTAAAAAGACCCTAAGAAGATTGTCCTTGGGAGGATTAAACTTAAGCTATAGCTTCAGTCACTTCCTTAACTTTTCTTCGCCTCCTTTGAGCATAAGATTTACTTTTTCTCTACCATACACCTTCCCTCTTTTCATAACTAACCTAACTCAAGGCAGATAAGTCAGATGTAGTTAGAGTAATGTAATCACCTTGAATTCAGGACGTAGTAATGTTGTAATCTTCAATGGTATAAGCAATTAGATATTTATAAGCAAATGGAGTATTAAAGGACAAGCACAATAAACTATCTTTTCCATAATAAAAAAAGGCATATTAATAGGCTTATTTCCCATCAAAGCCCAAATCAAATACAACTTAGTATCTATGGCTTCATTATAAGGTCCAATCTCACAAAGCAATACTTCACCTACATTAAACATTAGTATACAAGTAATATGATTCATATCACGTGCATAAATTTTAACTAAAGCAAAGGCTAGATTAATATGCTTAACAATAATTTGTGACAATTATAATCATCATTAAATCTCTTCAACTTATTCCTAAGATTAGTTACCTTGATTCCATCACTATTTCTCAATTTTAACAACTTTACAAGATATTCTTTAGTCAACATAATTTACTTACCACCAATTTCGAATTCAATAGCTAAAGGTTAATCTTTAACTACCATGTTTGAATAAAATGCCTTTATAATGGAATGGATATAATATATTTCAGTTTACCAAAATTCAAAACTTGAATCTTTCATAGCTCTAACCTAAGTAAATTTCTCTTTAGCAAAAACACTTAAATTAAGTATTTTGAAATAATTTACTATCTATTTGGAATACTTCTTCTTGTAGTGTTCGAATTACTCCGAGGAGGAGAAATAATTATCCATGGTTTCATGAGCTTCATCTTTATTAACTATAGATAAAGGAACTTAAGGAGAAAGAACTTTAGAGAGCTTTAAGCAAGATTCACTTGCTATTTGAGAGGAGAAAACTAAAGTAATTTGCTTAAGGATAAATAACCTTAACAAAGTCCTCAAATATGAAACCCTAACATTCAAACTTCTAAATATGGGTGAAAAATGAGATTTTAATTAGTGAAAATTAAAGAGAGTTGATTAGCAAAAGATTTATGAGTGTTTAATTGTTGACATTTTAGCTTAAAATGGAGTAAATGGATGATTTTTTGTGAAAGGATATTAAAAAAATTAGATAAAGGTTTTAGGGATTTAAAAAACTAAACCAAGAAAAATGTAAGTGCAACTTATTTAAAGGTTACAATAGTTAATTATTATTAAGTATAACAGTTAACTGTTAACCTTTAAACTATGGTTTATCAATGCGAGACTAACAGCTAACTGTTGTGTACACAATAGTTAATTATTAACTTTTAGGTAGCACTAGAAAGTGCAATAAAGTCCAAAGAAAAGCCAACAAGCCATTTTTTGCTAATTTAATGCCCAATTTTAAGTATTTTGAAGAAGAAACCTTCATGATATTTGTAAATACTTATAAAACAAATTTAAAAGACTCTCTAATGTTTAAGGTAGTAAACAATTTTGCAAAAAATTTGACAAATAAAAAAAAAATTAATGGTAGAAATAATTTAACTTTTTTAACTATATGAAAATAAATTAACCATTCATGAGAGGTTATCTTTCTAAAGGATTTAACATGCCTACTCATCTAATAAAAGTAAAGTAATCTACACTAAGTGACTTAGTAAAAATATTTACAAGTTCAAAATCCATTTGAATAAATTGAATTGCAATGTCTCCTCTTTAAACATGATTATGGATAAAGAGATCTCTTATTTTAATATGTTTTAATCTAGAATATGTAACAGGACTCTTAGTAAGGTTAATGATACTAGTATTATCACATTTGATAGGAATGTGATTAAATTTCAAATCAAAATTTAATAATTATTGTTTTATCTAAAGAAGCTAAACACAACAATTATCAATGGCTATGTATTCTACTTCTATAGTAGACAAAGCAATACTATTTTAATTTTTACTATGCTATAAGACTAGTGAGTATCCAAGAAATTGATAAGAACCACTAAAACTATTTCTATGTGTCTTATTATTTAAAAAGTTTGTGTTATAAAAATTTACCAAACAAAAACTCCTTTCTTTGGGATACACACACTAAACATGGTATTAGTATTGGGCTTACTAGTGATAAGATAAAGTATAGAGCTTACCATGTCTCTATACATAGTAATGTTAACCTTTTTACCTTCTTTATCCAAGTTTAGTTTTATTATAATGTTTTTAGGGGTAGAATATGGTTTAGCCTTATTCAAGTGATATCTCTTAAGCAACTCTTTTATGTACTTAGTTTAACTTAAAAAGATTCCATCATTTGATTATTTGATTTATAATCTAAGAAAGAAGTTCAACTCTCCGATTATAGACATTTCAAATTTATCTTGCATCAACTTAGCAAACTCTTTGCACATAAAAACATTAGTAACATTAAATATATTGTCATCAATATATATTTGCATAAAAAAAATGTCATCAAGTTTATGCTTTATGGAAAAAAATGTATCAAATTTTCCTTTTGAAAAACCTTTAACCATTAAAAATTTGCTCAATATCTCATACTAAGCTCGAGGAGCTTGTTTGAGCCTATGTAGTGCTTTTTTCTAAGTTTAAAAATATAATTAAGAAAGAAATGACTTTCAATACCTAAATATTGTTCAACATACACTTCTTTTATAATTTAGCATTCAAAAATGCACTCTTAACATTTATTTGATAAAGTATAAACCCTTTCATGCAAGCATATGCTAATAACATTCTAATAGCTTTTAATTTAGCTACCAATGCATAAGTTTCATTATATCAATGCCTTCCGCTTAGTTATATCCTTTTGTAACCAATCAGGCTTTGTTCTAAACTTTATCACCATTCTCATCAAGCTTGTTTCTAAAAACTTATTAATGCCAATAATTGGATAATCATTAAGTATTGGTGCAAGCTCACAAACATAATTTTGTTCAAATTGATTTAACTTTACTTGCATGGTGAAAATCTATTATTCATCGATCATTGACTCATTAATATTTTTAAATTCAATTTCAGATAAAAATGCTAAATAACCATATATATTTCTAAGAGAATTTTTAGTTACCCTTTAAGAGATATCACTAATAATTTGATTAATAGGATGGCTTCTCATGATCTTTCATTCTTTTTGACATCCATGATTTTATACTTAATTTAGGATTTTCGTAGGAGAAAGAGGTTTTTGTTCTTCTTTATCTTTATCTAGAACCTTTGCTTCTTCATTTTGCTTATTTAGGTCCTTTTTGAGGAAGCTATAAATTGACTTGATCTTTTTCTTCAATTAAGATCTTTTTCACACCAGAAGTAGATTCGTCATATACTTCATGGATAAATTATTCTGCTAGTAAAGTTTTTTCATTGAAAAAATTGTAAGTTTTGCTATTGTAAGAATACCCAATTAATATGGCTTTATTAGATTTTGCATCAAACTTTCTAAGATTATTTTTGCCATTGCTATGCATAAAGCATTTATAGTCAATAGTATGAATATATGATATATTAAGCTTTCTTCCTTAGTATAATTCACATAAAATTTTCTTTAAAATTGGCTTTATTAAGGCTTTATTCATTATATAACAAGCGGTACTCAGTGCTTTTGCTCAAAAAGAATAAAAAAGAAAGCTATCATTTTGCATGTTCTTTATTTTCTTTTCTACACCTATTTTTCTTTTCAATAACCCTATTTTATTGTGATGTCCTAAAAGATGCAAAGTTATGCTTAATGCTATTTTTATCACTAAAAACAAACAAACAAACTCATGATTTTCAAACCCTTCACCATGTTCACTTCTAATATCTAAAGTGGTCATTCCTTTTTCATTTTAAATTAATTTTGTAAGCCTTATGAAGGCTTTGGAAGTCTTACTTTTATTAGTAAAGAATACAATCCATGTAAATATAGAATAGTTATTAACAATTACAAGTACATAAAAATTATCTTCATGACTTCTAACTCTTGATAGACTAATTAAATCTATTTCTTTTTAACATGCAATATAAATTTTATGTTTGATATATTTGATTTTTGGCAAACCATTAATTAGATCATTTCTTAAAAGTTTTCCAATAACTTCCATGCTTGTATGGGCAAACCTTTTGTGCTAAAGCCAAGAATCCTCATTCATGCTTACTAAACATTTAGAATCTAAATTTGGCTTATTATCAATATTTATCATCTAGATATTTTTATATCTCTTTCTAACCAACTTAACTTGCTTATTATTATAATTCTTAATGATACAACAAGTGAAATTAAAGATAACTTTATTTCCTTTGTCATAAAATTGATTAATGCTATGCAAATTATGTTTGAGCCCTTCAACAAATAGAACATCCTCAATTCAAGATTTAACATTCTTACCCATTTAATATATTTACATAACCTTGCCTTTTGCATTGTTTCCAAAAATAATATTTCCTTCATTTTTAAGTATCAAGGAGAAAAAAATTTGATTTTCCTTTGATTATATTCTTTAAACACTCACTATCCAAATACCACATGTCACCTTAGAACCTCATGCATACATACAAAAGGAATATCAATTCTTAACTTTTGGTACCTAAATTACCTTAGGTTTATTTAAGTTGGTTAAAGCATAAGTTTCTTTTGGAACCTAAATTTTCTTTATTCTAATATAAGTGTTTCTTTTATAAGTATAAGAATGAATTCCAAGTCCTCTTTCCTCATAATAGAAATAAGTTATATTAGGTTGCCTCTTTATGGTTTCTTTAAAAAAAAGTTTTTATAAAAGGTGTTTTTCCTATTTGGTGTATGACTAATGCATTTTTTGTTAAAGCTTATTATTTTACCAAGTAGCGTGTTTCCTTTTTGTGAAATTCTTAAGAGTTTTAATTAAATTATTAAATTTTTTCTTAAGACTTTCACAAGTGGTACAAATTTACGTGACTTTCTTAAGGCTTTATATTTCTTCAAGCAATTTATCATTTTTTTATAATGTTTTAATATCTTCTTTCGATGAAGATATAATCTTTTTTTAAAAGCTTAATATTTCTTTTAGCCTTAAGTAAATTAACCTAAGATTCAAAAGCACATAAATGATTCCTCATCTTTATCATTGCCTTGATAAGAATCAATATCATTATTATCTCCTTATGTTGCTAAATGACCTTTCTTGTGAGAGCTTTTGTTCTTCCTTTTTTCATGTTCCAATTAACTTTTCAAGAATGTACAGTGATTAAACTTGATGTGATTCAATTTTTTGTAAGCAAGTTGGAGTGGCTTGATTGTTTTCTTCTTACTTATCTATGTGTTTACTTGCATTAGAGACTCTTTTTCTTCCATTAATTCTTTTTAATGCTTTTTGATATTTTTTAGTGAGAAGGGCCAAATCATTTTCAAATGAAATGTTAAAAAGGTCCCCTTTCAACTTTTAAAGCAAGAGATTTCTTCTCTTGCCATTATCATTGTCATTTCTCTTGAGTTCCAATCATGCTCTTCCAAATTACCAAAAAGATCTTGTAATGTTAGCAGTTTAATTTTGATAGTTTCTTTAATTGCAATGATATTTTTTATCATTCAATTATTAATGATCTAAGTACTTTTTTTAAACCAACTCACTATCCATAAGGTTTTTACTAAAAAAACCTAGTTGATTAATAATTGTGGTAAATCTTTGCATCATATCTTTAATGGATCCACCTTCATTCATTTTAAGTAAATTATATTGATAAATAAATGTATGCATTTTTCTTTCTTTTAACTTGTGTGGTTCTTATGTGAGCAATTTAAAAAAAATCCTGCTTCTCCTTAATAGTTAAGTAATTTGAGACTCTTTAATACCCCTAGGCCAAAAAAATTAGATAAAATTTACTTGACTTTAGAGTGAAGTTGATATTTCTTTTTATCATTTTCACTTTAATTAGTTCTAAAACTAAAACTTGCATATTTGCTCTGAATGTGTTATTGAGTGAAAGCTTGTAAAATCTCTTTAAAGAGATTGTAAGAAAAAGCCTTCTTGTGTCTTATTGAGATCCTAGTAAAGATTATGAATCTTAATAAGTTAAGTGGTTGTGAAATCTTAGTAGAGATTGACAAGACCTTGTAAAGCAAGGTGGTTGTAACAATCTTAGTAAAGATTCAGAAAATCTTATAAAGTTAGGTGTTGTAACCCAGTGAAAATTTAGTGGATACTTTAAGTGATACATGGTAACTTAGTGTTCTTTCTCTACTTTTTTACTTACACTTTTGTTTTAAAAATATGATTTCATTAAGTAAGGAAGATTAATGGTTTTTTGTCATTTTGATCAAAGAAATTCTTTTTGAAAAACTTTTAATCAAAATACTTTCAATTATTATTGAAATACTTCATATTTTGAAACTACATATTTATCAAAATTCTAAAAAAAAAATTCAACATTTCATGGTTTTATTATAAAGTTTTATTAAAAATTTTATTTAATAATTTTTTAAAAAGCTAATTCACCCTTTTCTTAACCTATAAGGTCTATTAATTGGTATTCAAACTTGGTCTTATATTTTTAAAGTCTAATAACTTTGTGAGTTAAGATCTTGTATATAATAAAGCTTTTTAGCCAAAATTATGGACTAAAGAGACATTCTACAACTAAACCTTCACTTTTTAATGGTGCAAACTATAACTATTGAAAGTTTAGAATGATTATCTATATTAAATCCACTGACATTGAAATATGGACGGTTATCAAAGAAGACTATGAAACATCCACAAAACTTAAAGAAGAAATAAAATTGCTTAAGTCGGAAAAGGAATGGATAGAAGTTGATTGCAAAAAGGAAGCAACATATGCTAAAACCATGAATGCTATTATATGTGCTATAACACCTAGTCAATTTAAAATGATCTCTAAATATACTTTTGCAAATGCTATGTGGGATAAACTTGAAGTGACCTATGAAGGCACTAATTAAGTGAAAGAAACTAGCATAGATATACTTATACATGAATAAAAGATATTCAAGATGGAAGAAAATGAAAAGATAGAGCTTATTTTTTAATAGCTTTTAGCCATCATCAACGGTCTTCATGCATTAGGGAAAATCATTATCAATAGAGAACTAGTGATGAAAGTCTTGAGAACTCTTCTAAAAATATGACAATCCAAAGTAAATGTCATACAAGAAGGAAATAATCTCTTTATACTTAGATATAATAAGCTAGGAGAAAAACTTCTAGCATATGAGAAAACACACACGAAAGATGATCAAGAAAAGGAAAAGAAAATAATAACTTTTAAAACATTCTTAGAAAATGAAAATGAAGAAAATGATGATTTTGATCAAGAAACAAAAGAACAAGAAGACAAGCTAGTGTTTTTGGCAAAAATATTCTTTATCATATACAAAAGAAAATATGATTTTAAACTTAAATCACTTCAAAAAAAGGAGCAAAATGAAGAATCAAGCGACCAACCTTTGATTTGCTTTGAATATAAAAGACTAGGATATAAGCAAAATAAGTATCCACAATTTTATATAAAAAAAAAGGCTCTAAAGAAATCGATTAAGAAGAAGGTTACGATAATAATATGAGATGATGAAGATGTTTCATTTAAAGAAGAGCTAAAAGAAGAAAAATAAGTAGATAACATTGACAACAACTACTTCATGGCTAGAAGTGAAAAAGAAAGTGAGATAGCTTATGATAAACTTGAACCTTCTTTATCTTATGATGAATTGATGGAAGATTTTCACAAAGTTTGAAGTAAATACTTTTCTTTAGAAAGACAAAACAAAAATTTGACAAAAGAAAATAATCTTTTAAAAAAAAAAGAAATTTCAAACTTATTTGAAAAAGAAAATTAAACTTTGATAAATGAGAATAAAGCTCTTAAAACCTTGATAAAAGAAAATCAAATTTTAGAAAATGACTTTGACCTTTGATAAAATTAGTTAAAAAATTAGAAAAAGAAAAAAATCTTTCAAAGAAAGAAAATCAAGCTTTAGAAAATAACATTAAAGTTTTGAAAATAGAAAATCATAAAATAAGTTCCAAATTAGAACATCAATCTTCGAATCTTAATATGGAAAATATTTCTTTAAAAAAGGAAAATAGATACCTTAACAAATAATTTAGGAAATTTTGTTAAAAGAAAAAAAAGTTTAGACATTCTTTTAAGGATTCAAAAATATTCCTTGGAAAAAAAGAATTAGGTTACTTTCAGTCACATTATGACAAGCATTATAAATTTTTGTGAAAGCTTCTTATCCATTAAACTCTTATGTAACTTGTATTTATAGCGGAGATAAAAATCATATTGCTTCTTTGTGTTATTTGAGAAAAAAATGTTTGCAAAGAAAAATTAAAATTAGATGCCCAATTAACAAAATGATAAAAAAAGCATCAACTAACTTACAAGGACCCAAAAAGATTTAGGTAAAAAAAATCAATCTTTTATCATAGGTATGTCTTAAATTTACAATAAAAAAGGATGATTAGTTTCTTTATAGTGGATGCTCAAGGCACATGACTAAAGATTAAAGTAAATTCTCATCTCTTAAGATCATAAATGACAGATTTTCCACACTTAGAGACAACACCAAATGCAAAATCATCAATAAAGGTAAGATAAGTATATGTTTTACTTCCATTGATGATGTTTATTTGGTTGATGGCTTTAAACATAATTTTCTAAGATTAGCCAACTATATAATAAAGGCTACAAAGTGATTTAAACAAGAAGGAAAACAAGATTTATTTCATTGAAAAAGAGTTAATAATGTTTATGTTTCAAATATACAAGATATTTTTTCAAACTTTTTAAAATGTCTTACATCAACTAATGATGAAAGTTGGTTATAACATAGAAGACTTAGTTATGTTAATATACGTCTAGTTATGTTAATATACGTCTCATTTTAAACCTTTTAAAGAAAGACTTAGTAATCGGTCTTTGAAAAATAAATTTTGAAAAGGATCATATATATGATGCATATCAACAAAGCAGATGAGTAAAATTATCTTTTCAACTTATAAATATAGTTTAACTTCTAGACTACTAGAACTTTTACATATGAATTTATTCAGTCCTACTAAAATGTTAAGCTTTAGAGAAAAAAGCATGGTTTGTTAATTGTTAATGATTTCTCTAAATTTACTTAACTACATTTTCTTACACATAAAGATGACACTTTTGATTTGTTTGAGAAATTTTACAAGAAAGTTTAGATGAAAAATTTATTTACATTACCAATATTAGAAATGACCATAGTGAAAAAATTAAAAAAAATTAAAATTTTTATGATAAAAATAGTATTAATTATAACTTTTCTTATCATAGAACTCCTCAACAAAATGGGATTACAGAAAGAAAGAATATGACATTATAAGATATGGCTAGAACCATGCTTAGTAAAAATAATTTGCTAAAATATTTTTAGATGAAGTAAATAATATATTATGTTATATTTCAAATAGATACTTCATAAGACCTATTTTGATAAAAATTTCATATGAGTTGTGGATGGGTAGAAAATTCAACATTAATTATTTCTATCCCTTTTAATGCAAATATTTTATTTTAAATAATGAAAAAGATAACCTTGCAAAATTTCACTCAAACAGTGATAAAGCAATTTTTGTTAGATACTCTAATATGAGCAAAGCATATAAAGTATACAGTAAAAGAACCTCCATAATTGAATAAAGTATGTATATTATTTTTTATGAATGTAATGCTCTAAAAAAAGCAAGCATCTAAGGATCAAACCAAAATAACGAAAGAAAGATAGTCCAAGTCATTTCCTCTAAGAAAGCAAGGAGATTGCTATCTCAAGCAAAATGTTAAAAATGAGCAAGATGTTTGTTATTTGAAATAGTATGATGACATTGATGATAATCTGTCTAAAGAGCACCAATACACACTTTAAAGGGATAAAGGAAGCCTATTAAGAGAATAAAGAAATCACCAAACCTATATAAATGAATTTATCATTTGTGATCCATCTCAAAATATGAAAACTAGATCTTCTTTTAAAAATAAAACTAACTTGGCTTTACTTTTACATATAAAACCTATTAATGTATAAGATACTATCAATGATGAAAGTTAGGTTAAACTCATGAAAGAGGAATTATACCAATTTGAAAAAAATTAAGTATGGAAGCTTGTACCATAGCCTTCAAATCATTCAAACATTAAAATAAATAGGTATTTAGAAATAAATTGGATGAATGTAAAAAAAATGGTAAGAAATAAGGTAAGGTACGCACAAGGATGCAATCAACAAGAAAGTATTGATTATAATGAAACTTATGCACCTACTACTAGACTTAAATTTATAAGAATGCTATTATCTTTTGCATGCTTCAAAAATTTCAAAATTTATTAAATGGATGTAAAAAGTGCTTTTTTAAATAATTTTCTAAATAAGGAAGTTTATGTAAAATAACATTTTAGATTTAAGAATGAAGAAAAGCCTGATCATGTTTTCAAACTTACTAAAGCCTTTTATAATTTAATACAATCTCCAAGAGCTTAGTATGAAAGGCTTAGTAAATTTCTTATTGAAAATAGTTTTACAAGAGGTAAAGTTGATATGACTCTTTTTATTAAAACCATCAAGCATGATATACTAATTATCCAAATTTATGTAGACAATATTATATTTGGATCTACTAATGACTTTTTGTTGAAGGAATTTTCAAATCTAATGAAAGGTGAATTTAGGATGATATAGTGGGAAACTTATATTTTTCCTTAGACTTCAAATAAAGCAAACAAGAGAAGGAATATTCATAAATCAAGTTAAATATACAAGTGAGCTTTTAAAGAAATTTAGGATGGAAAATGCAAAAGTTATTAGCACTTCTATGAATCCATCCATAAAATTGGAGAAAGATGAAAATAGTAAGTCACTTAATGAAAAGCGATATAGAGGTATGATTAGTTCACTTCTTTATTTAACTACAACTAAACCAAATATTATGTTCAGTGTTTGTATGTATGCTAGATATAAATCAAATCCTAAATAATCTCATTTATATGTTATTAAAAGAATTTTTAAATATATACTAGGAATTAAGAACTATGGTTTGTGGTATCCTAAAGATAGTTTTTAGACCTAGTTAGGTGTTCAAATGCTAACTTCAAAGGATGCAAGATAGATAGAAAAAGTACTAGTGGAGTATGTTAATTTTTAAGACAAAAATTATATCACAACATAGTAAAAAGTAAGCTTCAGTTTCATTATCAATAATTGAAATAGAATATATGGTAGTTGGAAGTTGTTAGATGAAAAGACAACTTGAAGATTATAGTTTGAAATTCTCATATATACTAATTTATTATGATAATACAAGTGTTATAAATTTAATGAAAAATCCTATTTAGCATTCATAAATAAAGTGCATTGAAATTAAACATCACTTCATGAAGGATTATGTGGTTAGAGGAGATATCCTACTTGAATTTATAAATAATGAAAATCAATTAGCAGATATCTTTACAAACCATTACATGAAGATAGGTTTTCTCCCATTAAGAAGAAACTTAGTTAGTTAGTTTTAAATAAATTTAAATTGCTCTATATGTTATTTATGTTGGCCTTGGCAACCCACACCCAAGAGGGGGTGAATTGGGTGTTTCTAAAACTTTTCTTATTTTTCAAACTCTTTTTGAGAACCCTTTGATTTTGGGACACCATAAGAATAATTTTAATTTAAATACTTTTAATAAAGCTTTATGAGTATGTTTGCACTCAAGTTATGATAATTCAAAGAACTAGTGCAAAGAAATTCATTCACCTATGGATGAGGAATCAATAAGTCAATGCATAGATATACATCTCTTTTACTCATTTAGTCATCTATGCATCATCATAAGCACTAGATCACAATTCAACATGTAACATCAAATAAATCATTAAGAAATAAATCCAAAATAATTTAATAAGGAAGTTTGCATATAATACATAGCAATTCAATTCACTTGTGTAAAGCAACTCATTCAACTATGCATAGATAAATAATTAAGAAGTTAATGCATAAATGAATTTCTCTTTTAGTTATTTAATTATCTAAGCAACAAGATTAATATTGGAGAACAATATATCAATTAACAACGGTAACAAAATAGAGCATAAACCAGCAAAAATAAAGCAATGATACAAAAACAATAAAGAGATAGGGTAGAGAGATCAAACACAAGGATTTATAGTGGTTCCTCCCTTGGATATCCTCACCAAGGTATATATCCACTCTCCAAGCTTATGTTAATCCACTATCCCTTCAAGTTTCAATAGCACTTGAAGAAGCCTTACAATCCTTACTCTTCTTTGAGCAAAAACTCTCTCACAAGGGATTCTTCACCCTCTCTAAGTTTTTCTAAAGGATACCCTACCCTTTACAATTAGGAAATGATATATGATGAAGAATAATTCATACAAACTCTCTTAAAGAGTGGATAATACAAATGAAGCACCAAGGATAGAAGAATTTCAGAAATTAAAGCTCAAATCATGATTTGGATGAAGAAAGATGTAAAATGATGTTTACAGTTGATGTTCATGCTCTCTCTATATTGTATTTTGTGTTTCTTAGCTTATATAGCCATTATTCGCACACTAGAATGGTTGGAATCGAGTGGTGAATCAATTCAGGATGTCCAGAGTGCTTTCTAGATGTCTGAAATTGATTGGCCAATCGATTCACCTAAACAGAAATGCAAACTCAATTTTAAAAGGTGATAACTTATTCATTTTAAGTCTATTTTAAGCAAATGACCTATCATTGGAAATATAATTGAGTCTAATTTCAAATGGAACTAGTTTCATGCTCATATATGATGTAATTTTTAAGATATGTTCAAAACAATGAGCAAAGGTCAAAAATAGGGAATTAGTGAAAATCTGATTTTAAGACTCAATTTGTAAAATTCATAACTCTTTCATATCTTAGTAATTTTAAGCAAATGACCAGTCCATGCAAAGCCCTTTGAGTATATTTTCATATAAAAATAATTTTGTTCTCATATCATTTGTATTTTTCAAGATATGATTAAAACATTTAGCACATATTAGAAATGGCTATCATGCAGAAAGTTAGTTTTTAGACTCAACTTGAAGAGATCATAACTCATTCATATATTGATCATTTTAAGTAAATGATATGTAAATAGAAATCTATTTGAGTTTATTTTCATATGAAAAAAGTTTGACAATAAAATCATGAGTATTTTATAAGATGTGATTGAGAGAATAACTAAAGTTCAAAACTAAAAACATCAAAAACTCATATCTCATTTGTTTTTGAAATGTCCCCATAGGCTATCTTATAAAAATATGATTGTGGGCTATCTTTTAAAGAATCTTGATCAAGCTAAGATTATGAAAAACATGTTTGACTCATATCTCATTTATTTTTGAAATGTCCCCATAGGTTATCTTGTAAAAACATGATTGTGGGCTATCTTTTAAAGAATTTTAATCAAGCTAAGATTATGAAAAATATGTTTCAGCTCTATATCATGAAATACTCTATTTTACAAGAAAGATTAAGCCTAAAATGAAAAATTATACTAATGAAGTTCCTTAATTTTTCTTAATGCTTCCAAGCTTTTAATCTTCTTAATCTTCAATACTTGGATCACATCTCCTTTCTTGTATTTCTTTCTTGTTCTTGAGTTGAGCATGATGTGATCTTCCATTCTTTTGCTTTAATGCTCACTCTTCTTCATCTTGGACTTTCCTATATACAAGTTCATAAACCTTGCAAACAATATAGTTAGTTTAATGTAATATATCAAGATATTGATGTATGATTCATATAAAATAAATTAGCACAAGTTCATGCATAATCATCTTCTTATATATCTTGATTAATCATATGCTTAGTAATGCTTGTATAAAATATAGCTCTTTTAGTATATAATTAAGCATATGCACCAACCATAGCATAGTATATCTATTAAAGCTTATATAATATAGATCACTTTAGTATAAAACATACAATGCTATTGTAACATTCATTTGTCATCATCAAAACTCATTACATGAAGCCTTAAGGCTAACAATTTATATGCTATTATATGCCTATTGACATCACATGCATAATTACTTAGAAATAGGACTAGATTTGTTAGGAAATAACAATAAAATTGTGAGATAACAAGCTTGCTACTATCTCAGGCTTTTAGAAGGTTTGGAAGAATTAAGATTGAAAGTTTTGTATTTTCTAGATTGTGTCAAATCATTGCTCTAGCACTAAAAGGACATTCTCACCAAATTTACTATTGCATGTCCTATCACTTTATACCTGAAAGTACTTTCATTTTCTTCTTAAAAGAAAGTTATCACTCTTAATCTAAGTTTAACTATGTTTTAATTGGCTAACCATCAATTATTTTTGTAAGAATGATTCAATCAAATCTTATGTTGTACTTTATGAATTTATTTTATCATGAGAAAATGAATTTAAATTAATTTGACTGACAATACATCATTCTTGAAGCTCAAAAACTAGTCCACATTCCTCCCTTTATCAGAAAACCTAGAGTAATTTCATCTCTCTACCTTCCAATACTTGAAACCATGATTTCCTAACCCAAAAATTATGAAGCCATCTGATTAAAATTAACAAACCATTCAGTCACATTTTGTTTCTTCACCTAATACTTATTGCAATGTCATCTCTATTTTTCTTCAATAAACCTATATCCTTTTCTTTTTAAAAATGGCATAATTTACAATCTTTAATGAAATGGATTTTAGGAATGTGTTTGCAACCAACAAATATGCTAGTGATTTTGAAAAAAGAAGATTTATGAAACATAAAGATGGACATTCAATCTCTAGAAAATAAAGGTGTAAAATATTTCAGATGGCTAAAGTAAATGCAATGGAAAGAATTTTTGAAAAGTATGTGAAAAGCACATTAAGCTTTTTCTATGCTAAAGTAAAATTTTCTAAAGATGATAAAAAATTATTGATCTTTATTAATGGAGAAGAGCAAAAAGAGATTTTAGGTCTAATAAACTACCTGTTAAATACCCCAAATGAAGGAGTTAAGGTAAACCTGAGTGGAATCATTAAGGATGGCAATGGATTTAATTTTAGAAAATAAGTTCAAAACCTAGGATACAACAATATAGATAAGGCTCCCTTGGCCAATCAGCTAATTATGAATCAAAAAGCATTCAATTACTATATTTTCAAAGTTCTATGCCCTAAAAAAGTTTCTATAAGTAATGTGAGCAATTTTGAAACTTTTCTGCTATGGGCCATTGAAACCAAATATGAGATAAATCTAAGATATTTGATAATTAAGCAGATAATATCCATTAAGTCACAAGTTAATGCTATTAACCTCAAGGCTATATATGATGAGTTTTGATGATGATAAATAGGTATTATAATAGCATTGTATGTCTTATGCTAAATTAATATATATTGTATAGGCCTCAATAGACATACTTTGTTATGGTTGATGCATATACTTAATTATGTGCTAAAAGAGCTATATTTTAGACAAGCATCACTAAGCATATAACTAGTTAAGTTATATAAAAGGATGATTATGCACATTCTTGTGATAATTTGTTTTATATACAAATCATGCATATTAATATCTTGATACATTAGATTAGACTAACTGTATGATTTGTAAAGATTATAAACTTGTATATAAAAAAGTCCAATGAGTAAAATGGGAGCTAGCATTGGAGCAAAAGAATGGAAGATCATATTATGCTTAACTCAAGATCAAGGAAGAAATGCAAGAAAGAATATATGATCCAAGTATTGAAAGATAATAAGATTCAAGTAGCTTAGAAGCATTAAGGAAAGCTAAGGAACTTCATTAGTATAGTTTCTCACTTTAAGCTTAGATTTTCTTGTAAAATAAAGTATTTTATGATATAGAGCTCAAACATATTTTCATAATCTTAGCTTGATCAAAGTATTTTAAAAAATAACCCATAATCATGTTTTCTTAAAATAGCCTTTGAGGACATTTCAAAAACTAATAAGAGATAAGGTTTTAATATTTTTAATATTGACCTTTAGTCATTCTTTTAATCATATCTCAAAAAATATTCATGATTTGATTGTAAAACCCTTTCCATATGAAAATAGACTCACTGATTTTTCTGTGGATATATTATTTGCTTAAAATGACTAAGATATGAAAAAGTTACAAATTTTACAAGTTGAGTTTCAAAATTAAATTTTTGCAGATCCACTATTTCTGACCTTTGCTCATTGTTTTAAACATATCTTAAAAATTACATGAGATAAGAGTATGAAACTAGTCCCATTTGAAAGTAGACTAAAATAGCTTTCCAACAATAAGTCATTTGCCCAAAATAAATATAAAATGAAGAAGTTATGACCTTCTAAATTTAATTATGCATTTTTATCTATGTGAATCAATTCATGAATTGATTCCAGACATCCACAGAGCAACTTAAACATCCTGAATCGATTTATGAATCGATTTTGAGTGTTCTGATGTGTGAATAACTGCTAGTAATGGCTAGTTTTCATTCCTAACAACCTTAAATGGCTATAATACTCCTTGGGTTTCCCATATAAGCTAAGAAACATCAAATATATTTAAGAAAGAGCCTGAACTTCATTTCTTAACATCATTTTACTCATTCTTTCATCAAAATCATGAATTGAGCTCTATATTTTAAATTTCTCTATTCTTAGTACTTCATTTATTTTATCCACTCTTTAAAAGAGTTTATTTGAGTTAATATCTATCTTGTATCAATTTAGAACTGTAAAGGGTGAGGTATCCTATAGAGAATCATTGAGAGGGTGAGGAATCCTTTGTAAAGAGTAAATTTGCTCAAAGAAAAGCAAGGAATCATAAGGCTTCTTTAAATGCCAATTGAAACTTAAAAGGATAGTTAATTGAAATACAAGCTTGGAGAGCTTTAAGAGTGGATGTACACCTTGGTGATGATATTTAAGGGAAGAATCACTATAAATCCTTGTATTTGATCTCGTTGCTCTATCTTTTTATTATTTCTGCACTTGCTCTACTTTTCTTGTTGTATATGCTCTATTTTATTGTTGTCATTTATTGAATATATTATGCTTGAATGCTTATATTGATGCTTGGATGATTAGATACTTAAGAAAGTTACATATTTATGCATATGCTTCTTGATTATTTTATCTATGCATAGTTAATGAAACTGTTAAATGAATTATGCTTCAATGTTAATCTTATTAGTTTAATAGTTAAAAAAGAATTCAATTTATATATTAGCTTCTTGATTCTTATCTATGCATAATTGAATGAGTTACTTTGCACAAATGAATTGAATTGTTATGTATTATGTTCAAACTTCTTTATTAAATTATCTTGGATTGATTTTTTGATGATTTATTTGTGTATAGTGGAATAAGTTAGTTTGTACTAATTCTTAGAATTATCATATCTTAAGTGCAATAAATATCTTTATGTAACTCTCTTGGAATTGATTGAATTAAGATTATTCTCATGACTTCCCAAAATCAAAAGGCTTTTAAAAGAGATTTCAAAAATAAAAAAAATTTAAAAACACCCAATTCACCTCTTATTAGGGGTGGGTTGCTAAGGCCTACAATCAATATCATAGCCATGGGCCCTTATTTAAAGGACTTAACCATCTTAAGAGGATCCATGGCAACTTTTGATGGTAACTCTTTGAAAGAAAATTTTAATACTTTAAATGCTTCAATGTTTGAATATGTTGATATTTCCAAACCTTTATTCTTTAATAGTTCATATTTTAAAGTTTGGAAAGGAAAAATAAAGTATTATATAGAAGCCTTTGATTTTGATGTATGGGATATCATTAAGAATGGTTTTACTTCAAAACCAAGAAGTGAATGGGATGATGATTATAAAGGGAAGTTTGCTTTAAACATCAAAGTTATGATAATTTTGTATAGTAGTTTAAATTATGATACATATGCTAAGGTGTCTAAATGTTCTAGTGTTAAGGAAATTTAGGACACTTTTAGTGTTTATTATCTTAATAATAATAATATTTCTATTGATAAAAGTGTTTGTGTTGAGCAAGAAAAACAAGAAGAATAAGAAAAAGTTATCTTTAAGGAGACTTTTTAAAAGGATGTGCAAAAGTGTGAAATATGTTTAACACTTCTTAATGAAGAATTCAAAGATGAAAGGAAGGATGGTTATAATGATGAACAAATTGAGCTTCAAATGGAAGATTCATACTTTATAGGTCAAAAAGACTTAGAGATACATGATTCTAATTCGAGTACTAGTCCTTGTGTTAATGACCTATGTGCTTTAAATGAATTGCATAATGATAGAATTTCTATGGAACTTAATTGCCCAACTTCTTGTAACATTGAAATTAAGAATAATTTATCCAAAAAGGAAGTTAAACACTCAACTTGTGCACTTTCCAAGTCTTTAAATGAAAATGTAGATTTTACTCTTGGAAATTCAAGAAAACCTCTAAGCAAGATTGAACAAAATTGCAATTTCTATAAAAAGCCAAAGTTTTCTAAATGTATCTTTCATGAAAAATCAAATTCTAGAAAGAATTCTATTATTTGCAGTTATTATGGTTATGAAGGCCATACTTCTCATATGTGTCATATTAGAAAAAATTCTTATATGAGAAAGAAGGAAATATGGGTTCTTAAGATATTTAAATGCTTGAAAACTAACATCTAAGGACCTAAGATGAAATGGGTACCAAAATGTCCTCCTAGTGATTTAATTATGCAAAAAATTTCATGCAAAAAGAGGCAATTTGGTTAAGAAAAGAAGGAGTCTTCAAAAGTTGCTCCAAAGTTAATGATTAAACAAAGAAGACTTGGCATAACTAAAGCTTCTCAAACATATAATGGTGATATTCCAAAGCTCAAACCTTTTAGAGAAAAGTAATGGGTAAGAAAGGGTTATCCTTTCATCGTAAAGGATAAGGTATCAATTTCTCAAACCTCTTTTGTTCTTACATTTGATATTCATTGAAAAAGAAGTTATTGATTTAAAGCTTAAGCATTACTTGAAAGTTATGATTCACCTTGATCAAAATTATACATGCATATGAGTTATCCTTTCATGATTACAAATGGTGTCACAAGCTTAAAAGTTTTTATTATGGTTTAATTAGATTTGAAAATGATGAATTACAAGTTGTTTAAGAAGTGAAATAATGTAAAAAGGGATTTCAGTGTGCAAGGAATTAAGTAATGAATCGATTCTAGGAGAAAGAATTGAGTAACCAATTGATTCATGAATTTCATATTTGAGGAAATGAATCGAGTGGTGAATCGATTCCAAGAATGTAATATTCATTTCTAGAAGTTCAAAATCGATTCATTAATTGATTGATAGCATGTGATGGGAATTCCAGCATTTCAAATTTTTGGCCATGAATCAAGTAGTTAATCGATTCACATATAAATATTCATACATCAATCGATTCCACAGGTATTTTGTATAAATGACTAGGGACGATGAAAGCTTCATTTTTTAGGCCTTCTTTTATTAAAATTGAAATCTAAATGCATAATTTACTTTATCTTCATATACCTATAGCCCTTTGATGATATAAGTTAACATAAGGGTATGTAATGCTTAGTATATTTTCCATTAAGTTTCATTGTCTATTGCTTTTATAAGGAAAATATGCAAATGCTTTAAAAATTATTTTTAAGAATATGATCATTATGCTCATTTATTGTATTGATCAATATTTCATGAGCATATTACATTAATATTTATCTAACCCTTATAAATTAAAATCTTTGTTGGATGCTAAATAAGTTATCTAGAGTTTTATGTAGGAAAGAAGTGCGATACTACCTCAAGCATAATGGAAGACAAATTTAACTTGAAGCTAGATCAACTCAACTTTTAAAATAAAGTTAACTTTTACAAAGAGGAATAAGACTTAAAAGATTGGTATAATCTATCATTTCTTTATGCTTAATATATCTTATATCATTCTTAAGTTTAGATAGTTAAGGATTAAGCATATCATTAATATATTTAACTTTATTTTTAAAATGATATGTGCTCATAGTGCTAAAGGAAAGTTATTCATTCTATGAAGGCAAATATGTCACAATATAACTTGATGCTTATGTTTGAATTTGGAAACAAAACATCTTCACGATTTTTAAAGATTAAAATTTACAAAAGTTTGAAAAGGAGATCATTTCATTTATTAGTGCATATATAATGGTTGATCATATCTTTTGCTCTTATATGCTTGTTCCCTTAAAATGGTTTTATAAGTTTTAATGATTTTATATGTTTTCTAAAATCATTGATCACTTTTTGCATTTCTAAAAAATCTTCATTAGTTTAAAAATGATTTCATTTGGATGTCCATTATCTCCTTAAAGGTTCAAAGTTACATGATTGATGATATAGTACTTGCTATATACTTTCTATCAGTCATGTACATGTTCCAAGAAGTGTTAGAATGATGCTTATAACTAACAATTCATTGAAGAATGTTTAGATTTTGTTTGATATATCCTAATCTCCAATCTTGAGTTTTGTGCTTAAAAGTTTGTAAGATTCTTTATGAGATAACTCAAAAGATCAACTTCAAGAGTAAATTGATGGAGTTGGAAGATCAAGTGATAGCTTGAATATGTTCCTATTTGATCAAGCAATGGTTTCCAATCCTTCTCCAAAGGCAAGCATACCAAGAAAAACTAATCTTTTATCAAGATTAATGATATTCAACTTACAAGTGATAAGAAAGGAAGATAACTACAACCAAGGAACACTACATATTGCTAAAACCAATGAGTATCTTTATCCTTATTCTTTTCTTATGAATCATAAATGTTTAGATTACATTATACTCTTGGTTTACTAGCTCTTGGTTGGTTAGGATATGATTATGAGAAATATGCTTGGTCATGATGGCATAGTGCTTAATTATTATTGTTTCATGATCATTGTCATCATTATAAGGAAAGCATGATAGTTTTTATCTCTTTTATCCCTATTACATATTCTTTCATGATATGCTTAAGATAAGCCTTTTGATTACTTGGAACTTGTGCTAATCATGCTTTTTCATAAAGGAAACTTATTAAGGAGATATACATGTATTAGATTATTTCAAATGATTCCTTTTAATCATTTTTAAATTAGTTTGAAAATAAAGGTCATTAACTTTGAAATACTTAAACCTTTTTATCATCATGATATATTGGTTTTCAAATAACCATGTTTGAAAGGTTTGGTTCCAACAAAGTATTTTGAAAGGGGGAGCAATTCAAATGCTTTTCTTTGTTAGTTTAAAAAAGGTTTATGTTTTCCTTGGTGATATACTTTGGTAAGCATATATGACTTGATCCTTTATGCTCTTCATATTTCTAATCCATTTTATATCATTTGAGAAAGGAGCATATTTTTTAAGACTTTGAGACAGGAGCATATTTTTTAAGACTATGAGAAAATCAATATTGTTTCATTGAGTAGGAGCTTAGAAAAAATTAATAGTATGATTGAGGGAGAGATTATGCAAAATAAATAGAATGATTTGAAGGGGGAGCTTTGCTTATATTTGATCTATACTTTGGCTTTTACATCTTCCTTGACATAAAGGGCTTTAAATGTTTACATATATTACATGTCTATTCGTGCTTACTTAAAGAAAAATGGTAAAGTGTTATATCCTTTACTTATTTATTTCATGAATATTTTCTTCATATGATCATGATATGTAATCCTTGACAATCTTGTTGAGATCATATGATTTGAATATGACTTTATTTACAAAAGATGAATAGTATGGCTTCTCATAATGTTTATCTTTTAAGCTACTTTCATCTTTTTGTAAAGAAAAAGAAAAGGAAAAGATGATAATGAAAAAAAGAGGAGAAAATAATGACGTCAATTGCTTCAATATGTCACTAAATTAAAGGGAGAAGAAAATTAAAAGAAAAATATGCTATGTCACTTGTATGACATCACTTGCTTTTATATGATTTATTATCCATTTGTTAATGTCAAATAAAGAGAGATGACAATGATATCACTTATATGACATCATTTGCTTCAACATGATTGCTTATCCTTTTTGTTAATGTCAATTACAGGGAGAAAAAGATGAAAAGAAAAATATGCTATGTCACTTGTATAACATTACTTGCATTAATATGATTGCTTATCCTTTTTGTTGATGTTAAATAAGGGGAAAAAAGATGGAAAGAAAAATATGTTATGTGCTTAATATTTGATATCATCATATACTTACTAGATTGAATATATATTTCAAACATATTTTTCTTTAGTTATTTGTTATCATTAAAGAGGGGGAGAATGTTAACCTCAAGGTTATATATGATGAGTTTTAATGATGATAAATAGGTATTATAGAAGCATTGTATATCTTATGCTAAACAGATACATATTGTATAAGCCTTAATAGGCATACTATGTTATATTATAGTTGATGCATATGCTTGATTATGTGCTAAAAGGGCTATATTTTATATAAGCATCATTAAGCATATGACTAATCAAGATATATGAAAGGATGATTATGAATGTTCTTATGTTAATTTGTTTTATATATGAATCATGCATACTAATATCTTGATACATTAGATTGGACTAACTATATGATTTGCAAAGATTATAAACTTGCATATAAGAAGGTCCAATGAATAAAATAGGGGTTAGCATTGAACCAACAGAATGGAAGATCATAATATGCTCAACTCAAGATTAAGGAAGAAATGCAAGAAAGAAGATGTGATCTAAGTATTGAAGGATGACAAGATTCAAGTAGCTTGGAAGCATGAAGAAAAGCCAAGGAACTTTATTGGTATAATTTCTCACTTTAGGCTTAGACTTTCTTGTAAAATAGATTATTTCATGATATAGAGCTTAAACATATTTTCATAATCCTAACTTGATCAAAATGTTTTAAAAATAGCACACAATCATATTTTCACAAGGTAGACTTTGGTGACATTTCAAAAATTAATGAGATATGAGGTTTTAATGTTTTCAATATTGACTTTTAGTTATTCTTTTAATCATATCTCATAAAATATTCATGATTTGATTATAAACCTTTTTTATATGAAAATAGACTTAAAGATCTTTCTGTAGATATGTTATTTGCTTAAAATGACTAAGATATGAAAGAGTTATGAATTTTACAAGTTGAGTCTTAAAATTAAATTTCTGCAGATCCACTATTTCTAACCTTTGCTTATTTTTTAAACATATCTTAAAAATTACATTAGATATAAGCATGAAACAAGTCTTATTTGAAGGTAGACTCAAATAGCTTTCCAATGATAGGTCATTTGCTCAAAACAGATTTAAAATAAAGAAGTTATAACTTTTTAAAATTAAGTTTGCATTTCTGTCTGCATGAATCAATTCCAAACATTCATAAAGCAACCTGAACATCCTGAATTGATTTTGATTGTTCGATGCACAAATACGGCTAATAATGGCTAGTTTTTATTCTTAACAACCCCAAATGGCTATAATACTCCCTAGGCTTCCTATATAAGTTAAGAAACATCAAATACATTCAAGAGAGAGCCTGAACTTCATTTCTTAACATCATTTTACTCATTTTTTCATCAAAATCATGAATTGAGCTCTACATTTTAAATTTCTCTATTCTTAGTACTTCATTTATTTTATCCACTCTTTAAGAGAGTTTATTTGAGTTGATATCCATCTTATATCACTTTAGAACTATAAAAGGTGAGGTATCCCTCAGAGAATCATTGAGAGGGTGAGGAATCCCTTGTAAAGAGTAAATTTGCTCAAAGAAGTGCAAGGAATTGTAATGCTTCTTCAAGTGCCAATTGAAACTTAAAGGGATAGTTGATTAAAACACAAGCTTAAAGAGCTTGAAAAATGGATGTACACCTTGGTGAGGATATCCAAGGGAGGAACTGCTATAAATCCTTGTCTTTGACCTCTCTACTCTATCTCTTTATTATTTCAATACTTGCTCTACTTTTCTTGCTATATATACTCTATTTTATTGTTATCATTTGTTGAATATATTATGCTTGAATGCTTATGTTAATGCTTAGATGATTAGATACTTAAAAGAGTTACATATCTATGCATATATTTCTTGATTATTTTGTCTATGCATAGTTAATGAAATTGTTAAATGAATTTTGCTTCAATGTTAATCTTGTTAGTTCAATAGTTGAAAAAGAAATTAATTTATCCATTGGCTTCTTGATTCTTATCTATGCATAGCTGAATGAGTTACTTTACACAAGTGAATTGAATTGTTATATATTATGTATAAACTAGTCTATTAAATTATCTTGGATATGTTTCTTAATGATTTATTTGTGCATAGTGGAATAAATTAGTTTGCATTAATTCTTAGAATTATCATATCTTAAGTGCAATAAACATCTTCATAGAACTCTCTTGGAATTGATTGAATTAAGATTATTCTCATAACTTCCCATAATCAAAAGGCTTTTAAAAGAGATTTCAAAAATAAATAAAGTTTTAAAAACACTCAATTCACCCCTTCTTGGTTGTGGGTTGCTAAAGCTTACAAATGCCCACATTGGATATGGTATGATAATTGCCAAAATAAGTCGATGTATCTAGGGAGAAAGGTCAGGGAGTCACAGAAGGTAATGCATTAAATGATAATTAGTTGAAAACATTAGCCTTCAATAAAGAACTCAAGATTTCTGTAAATATGAATAAAAATGTCATAAACTTGAAAAATTACTCTATTATGATTCACAAAGTAAAAAGAGAAATAATAAAGAAAGTTTTTATGAAAAATTTAGAAGAAGAAATGGAGAAGAAAGAAATAAAAGAGGATAGTGAAGGAGAAAAAGAAATTAATGAGAAGAAAAACCCAATCCTATCTGGATGCTTGCTGCTAATGGAATAAATATTAAAGAAAGAAGACAAGGATTAAACAAAAAAGAATTTGAAAAGAAAAGTGACAAAAGAAAAGGAAAAATAGAGGAAGATTCAAGAGAAATAAAGGTTAGAGAAATGAAAAGAGCTACCAAAGTTCTAAAGATCATGAAACTTGGAAGTAGCAGTAGAAAGAATGAAAATAAGGAGAAGGAAGCTGGAAGAGAAAGAAAGAGATTAAATAAAGTAAGAGAAGTTAGGAGTATACCAAATTATTGTGAAATCAAGCTAAGACAGCCAAATATAAAAGAAGTGATAAACCTAGAAACAAGTAACTCATGGAAACCATTTAAGAAGAATTTGAAATTGTAACTACAGAGGAGGATTATTTAAATAGACTTCTTAATATTAAAAATGAAATAACCATAGCAAGAAAGAGGAGATTGTAGGAAGAAATCTAAAAATTGAAAGAAGATCTAAATATAGTGGATAATGATGATGATAAAGAAAAAAAGTAAAAAAAAAAAGGAGGAAATAGAGATAGAAGAAGAAAAGGAGGAAGACATAAAAAGAAAGAAGAAGAAAGATAAGGAAGAAAAGGAACAACTTACTAAAAAGGAAAACTAAATAAATGAAGTATAGAAAAGGAACAACTTACTAAAAAGGAAAATTAGATTAATGAAGTATAGTATGAGCCACTCACGGAGATAAAAGAAGAACTGAAAGAAATTGATATAGTAGAAAATGTTGATCCTTTAAAAGCATTATTATAAGAGGAACCAGAAATGAATGAGAATCCACAACAAGCTAGCCTTTATAAACATGTAGATATTTAAGTTAAGTCATTAAAATGTGCTAGTGTGATTGCAAAATTTAAAGATAGTAGTAGTTCACCTCAAAGTGTTTTTGCATTATAACCCTTACAATTATGCTTTAACTACTAGACTTTTCATGTTCCACCCTTACTAGAAAATCCTTTCATTATTTCCAACATAGTTGAGTTGTACTACAAAGAAATAAGAAGACCTCAAATACTTATCCAATGTTATCTTTGCCTAACTATCACTAAGTTCTTTATAACTCAAGAAAATGAGCCAAAACAATGGACTATCTAGGTAGAATAGCCCAATCAAACCACTCCAGTTTTACCCTATACTTTACAAACCTCAACTATTCTTAATCACACTTCTTGTAACTTTGATGAAACTCCACCTGCTCAAGTAGCTCCATTTGTTAAAGCAAAAGTTATTCCACCTAAGCCCTAAGTCACTCCATCATATTTCAACTAACCATCATTTGATCTTTCCAAGCTTTTTATTGAACCTATGGTTCATAAAGTCTACTTATCAATTATACCCTATTTTTCACCTATGCTCGATTAAGTAGGTTTATCCAATTTCAAGTCCAATGATGAAGCAATACTTGAAAAGTTTGAAGGAGATGTTGCCAATCTTTCTAACAAAGTTAATAATGGCTTTCAAGACTTACAGACATAGATGAAGATTGTCATCGATGTGCTACTTTCACAAACTAAACTTTCCCTGAAACCTTTGATAGTTTAGTTTATTGTTAAGCCTAGGCATTTTTATTGTAGTTCAGTAGCACTTTTATCTTTGCATATACATCTAAAACTACTAGGACAATTAACTTTTATTTGCAATTTTAGTTATGATGTTACATATCATAATACTGCTCATTGTTTTTATTTACTACTTTTATAAATACCTTTTCAAATATAGCTATTATTTATAATAGTTAACTAATCCTTATCATTGCTTTTGTTATTTTTTCTAATGTCCTATTACTTATTGTTGTGTTATCTATTATTTCCTATTCTCCTTACTACCATTTGTTATTTCTATTATAATGTTTCTTTTCCATGCAAGAATTTGGATGCTTTTATTATTTGTTATCACCACCATTTTCTTTAATTTTTTTTTATTTTCATTCCTATTGACTATTCCATCATTTTTTTGAAATTGTTAATTTTTTAATGTTCTTTCTTTTCTTTCACGTTTTAATTTTCATCATTATAGATCTCTCTTATATTTTTTTAACCTATCATATTTTTCATTTTTGATATGTCTCCTATATCTTTTAACTTTGCTTTACATTTTTTTACCATAACTTTAGTTATTAATTGGATAACTTTGCTATGTTTTTATTCTAATATATTTTCTCTCTATTTTATTTTTTTATGCTCTGATATTATTTTAACTTTGCTTTCTTACCTTCTATTTTTAAAATATCATTGATGCTTTGAATTATTTTTTTAACTCTATCTTTGCTTTCCTACTATTTTGTTAATAACAAAAGGAAGAGAATATAGAAGTGCAAAGTTTTTTAATAACAATTTTTTGTCTTCAAAATATTTCATTCTTTTTTCAAAACACCTATAACTTCAAAGGGAGCAAAGTTTTTAAGAATAAAAATTATAGTTTTAAGGGGAGAAATAATAAAGTCTTACATGATTTAATTTTCTTAACATATTTTGATACACCAATAGACTACTTAGATATTTCTTATGTCTATATACTTTGATAAGTTTTATGATATATTTATAACTTAGATACTTCTCATGATATGCTCATATGCTATAATACCTTTGAAATTCTTTGATAAAACTTTGTAAAGATTTGTCATTATTAAAAAGAGGGAGAATAAGGAAACAAATAGGAAATAAATTAGATTTATTTATTTATAAATTATTTTAATTTGCAAATATAAGTTGGAATTTGGGATTATTAGTTTTATTACATATCTAATTTATTTAGGTATAAAATTAATGCATTATGATTTCCAAACCCATTAAATATTTAATGGAATTTAGGCTATCACATTTCCATATTTTAAAAGCCCAACTTGTTTTATAAAAGTATATTTTCCCATATGACAAAAGTAGTTTAAAATTTCTTATTTAATTTTATTTTGAAAATGTAAAACTTGCTTTTTAATTAATTATTTTATTGGCTATAATTTAATATTTATTTTTTAAAGAAAAGATGACTAAATTCAATAGTTAATATTTAATAGTTATTATGAGCTTTTAATTGTTCAAGAGTGAAAAAATAAAAATGAGAGAAAATTTTAAATTTCAAATTGTCTAACATATGCTAAAATTAATAAAAAATAATGCATGCTATTGTGACACTCTTTTTATAGTTGAATAAACAATTCCAAATAGTATCTACATAATACAAGTTAACTAGATTAAATTTCTAGAAGAAAATTCATTTTCAATAAAATAACATCCTACCTCGAGTGAAAAATAAGAAAAAGTGAAAAAAATGGTTAAACTTTGACTTATACAGTACGTGCATGATTTATTTAGCACATATGATATTTTAGAAAGTTTTTTAGGTAAGACAACCTTTCATGGAGCCTTTTTTTTTTTCAAAATTCAACTCTTGGAGCCTAAAAGTGCCTTAGAGCCAAAGTTTAAAATTCAAATTTAAAGCTTAAAATTGACTTAGAGCTAACGAAAAGATGACTTGAAGTTAAAGTTACCTTTATCATCTTTTTGTTTATAAATAGGTTATATGCCTTTGTAGAAGAAAAAAACAGATATTGCATTACAATTTATAAATTCTCTCTAACTCTCATATTTGAAAAACTAAACCTCTTTTCTCCTTATCATTTTAGAACCAAAACTCGCACATCTAATTTAAGAGTATTATTGAATGAGAACTTGTAAAATCTCTTCAAAGATACAGTGAGAAAACCCTTTTTGTATCTTGTTAAAATCCTACTAGAGATTGTGAATCTTGTAAAGTTAAGCAATTGCAAAATTCCAAATTCCAATAAAGATTAAGAAGATCTTATAAAATTATGTAGTTGTGAAAATTTTAGTAAAGATTGGAAGAATATTATAAAGTTAGGTACTATAACTTGGCAAAAAGTTAGTTAATACTTCAAATAATATTTAATAGCTTGAGAAAAGAGGAGTAGACTCAAAAAGCAATAATTTTGGATAATTAAACCTTTATAAAAATTTTGGGAGTTCTTTTACTTACACATCTATTTTTAAAATATTATTTCATTAAGAAAAGAAGCTTAACAAATTTTCATCATTTTAATTAAAGAAATTCTTTTTGAAAAACTCTTAATCAAAATATTTTCAATTACTATTGAAATACTTCATATTTTGAGACTATATATTCATCAAAATTTCAAGAAATTTTCCACTACATTTCACAATTTTATTATAAAGTTTTATAAAAAAATTTATTTGTTAATTTTTGAAAAAAAAATCAATTCACTCGCCTCTTGATTTATAAATTCTATTAGACTTATCATGTTATTTTATCAAAGAGATGAAATTTTTATGAGAAAAAATTTGGAGATACATATTTTTAAAAAAATACTTTTTAATGTGCAAAACTTATTAATAATTAGTTTCTTGAGAAAGGGTAAAATTATATACAAATTAATTATGTATTTTGAATTAACTCTTTATTATTATTTTTCATATAATTTTAAATATCTAAACTGAGCATAGAAGTTAAGGCTTAAACTTCTCTTCCTTCCCTTCCTCTCCACTCCTTTCATTGTTTTCTTTCCCTTCCTTTACTAATTCTCAAATATTCCATTAATTGAAAGATAAAATTAATAATTTTATTTTTAAAATTATAAGATATTATTTGAATAATTTATAAATTATATAACATTTTAATTCCAACCTTAAATAATAATTTGTTTGAGTAATTTCGTTCCTTTATATATATAATTTTATTTTTGAATTAAATACAAAATTATTATTGGTAATAATTTTTTTATGTAAAAGTAGACGCAAGAGAAGTCCGCTGGTCGAATTTGACGCGGGGTTGCGGCATCAGGTTAGACCATTCTCTTCGGCCACCATCCAACGGTCGTATTCAACCGACAAAATCACAACGTCACAATGGTCCCCCTGCAAATAACAAAGTGGACCCCACTTAAATTTCAAATTTCGAAAATTTCAAATGCTGACCGCTAAAGGCTATTCCAAAAGCCATGTTCTCACAGCACTGCCTTTTGCTTCCAACCCATCACTACACAACGGTGCTCGGACCATTAATTATTTATGGACCCAGAGTTTGGAGTATTATCATTGGATAATTTTGGGTTGGTTTGTTTTTTATTTTTAAAAATAATTTTTTATTTTTTAAAAATAAAAGAATTTATTTGATAAATTATTTTAATTATTCTTTAAATGTATAATGTAGAAATAAAAAAGAAATAATTTTAAATTATTTTTAAATTTATTTTTATTTTAAATATCAATTTTATAATTAAATAAAATATTTTTCTTATTTATAATATTAATCACCTTTTAATCTTACTTTTTTTTCCAAAAATGGTTTTCCAAAATAAGAAAATGATTTTTAAAAATAATTTTTAAAAATACAAAAATAAAAACAGATATATCCTCTATTTCTCGATTTTTAAAAAGCTTGCAGTATTTATTACTCACGTCGGTAACTTGCTTTAATCTACTAACAAAAATTTCTATTTCTCACACAATATGACATAAAATTTATTAAATACATAGTAGTGGATCAAATATATTAAAGAAAAGAAAATTAGTCTATTAATTTAAAAAAATTTCATACCAATTATGATGCAAGATTTTGAATCATGTAACGATTTTTGTTTGTAACTAAATATGATTAACGTTGAGTAATATCGTGTACATTTCAAAAGTTTGGAGAAAAATTATTCAAAATCATTCTTAAAAATAAAAATAAAACTTGTGTGATAATTGAAAAAAAATTAAAAATACATTTTGATATTATTTATATATATATTTATTATTTAAGGTTAATCATTTTAGCTCTTATATATATTTTGACCTTATTATACATACACTTCTTTATTTTAAAAAATATACACTACTTTTATGTAAATCACCTCTTATTTTTATATTTAAACTTACACTTATCTTCTTGTAAAAGAAAGAAAAACAGTAAATATACATTTTTTTTAGAATATAGAAATGCATGACTATAATAGAATTTAAATTTTAAAAAAGTGAGTATAATTTTTTAGAATTTTTTCAATAATATTAATAATTATTTTGTATTATTTATTAATTATATTTATTTATTATTATTTTATCATGGTCTATAACTTTTGTGGTCTTATTGGGACGGCCGCTTGTCCGAAGAGTAACCGAAATTCTCCTCTTTCTTTCTCTGCCTGAGAATTTACGCGTGGGTTTGAAGCCGTAACAACTGGTTCTTGCGTGTTTACTTTTCACCTGTGTTCGCCCCGTCTCTGAGGTCTTTGATTTCTGAAGCACAAGAGGGAACCAGTGGCTTCGATCGTTAGTTCTGTGAAAGATGACGACCATGGAGAGCTTGATCGGACTGGTGAACCGCATACAGAGGGCTTGTACTGTACTTGGTGATTATGGCGGCGGTGATAACGCCTTTTCTTCTCTCTGGGAAGCTCTTCCTTCTGTTGCCGTTGTTGGTGGACAGGTTCGTCTCTCTTCGACATCAAGCTTTCCTTTTTCTCATGGAAATTGAGCTTAAGGACGACGTACGACCAGGATTTTCCAGAAAGGAAGTGTGTGAAAAAGATTTTCCGAGAAATTTGAGCTTTAAAACTGCACTACCAGAACAGTATTCCAGATAGTGTGTGCAAAAATAAGTTGTGGTTTAGAAAGAAGCAGGAAATATATGAAATGGTCTCTTTTTCTTTTGTGTTATTTTAATTTGTGGCGGTTACTGAGTTTTCCCTTTTTGGATGAGGACAGAGTTCGGGAAAGTCTTCAGTTCTGGAGAGTATTGTGGGACGTGACTTTCTGCCTAGAGGATCAGGTTGGGATTTTCTTTTACATTTTTTCTTTTTACTTTGATGGTGAATGATATACTTATCTGTACTTGTTATTTTTTTTTAATTTATGTGGAATTGTGTTTGTATGGACTGCAGGAATTGTGACTAGGCGTCCATTGGTCTTGCAGCTTCATAAGACTGAAGGTGGATCCCAAGAATATGCCGAGTTCCTTCACTTGCCAAGGAGAAGGTTCTCAGATTTTGGTATGTAGCCTCCATCCCGTATTTCCTGATAATAACATAAGTTATCATATGTATTAACGTCTTCCCTCTTTGGCTGCACTGCCTTTTCAGATAGTTATAATTCTGGTCTAGTTTTACACTGTAATTTGTAATTCAAGCTCGCTGCCTATTGGCTGGCCTCTTTCATCCTGTTTTCTGAACTGTAGTCTTCCATGGTTAGTGAAAAAATTTTGGTATAGTCCTTTTTTTTTTCCATTGAAAAGAAAATGTGTGGTTGATATGCCTTTGTAAAGTGAATTAATAGATCAAAGAGATACTTTGCCCATTAATTTCCAATCGTTTGATAATATTAGTGTTCTCGTCAATTGAAGAGTTTGGCTAGTAGATCAAAGAGACATTATATCTTGTGTGTCAATATAATCTGAAAAATGTCTGTTGTTCTATGCATCTGCATTATTGATAAATAATTTTTTAGCATTTTTTTAAGCACTTACACTTGCCTGGTAAAATCATTTCTGGACGACTCTGCCAACTTGACTTGTTAATTGTTGTTCATTGTGTAATCATTGTGATTCTTCTGCCTTCTAGACTTAATGTTGCGATGGTTATGTCATTGATTTTCCCTTTGTTTTCATAACTCTGAGGATATGAGATGAGAAATAATGTTAAATTCTGATATTTTTACATTTCCTGTTGCAGCCTTGGTTCGGAAGGAAATTC
This sequence comes from Sindora glabra, assembly GCA_020226215.1. Taxonomy (NCBI): domain Eukaryota; kingdom Viridiplantae; phylum Streptophyta; class Magnoliopsida; order Fabales; family Fabaceae; genus Sindora; species Sindora glabra. The sequence goes on along the minus strand of CM035234.1, from coordinate 59,553,863 downwards.
AGGATGAAACTGATAGAGTCACAGGAAAGACAAAACAAATATCTCCCATTCCAATTCATCTTAGCATCTATTCACCAAATGGTGCGTGCTAATTGTTTTTATCTCTTTTTTCTAGGATCATTGTAGCTAGATGATTAGTTACAAACACATGTTTTACACTTGCTCTTGTGGTCAGTAATTTACGCTAGTCAATCCGTTTTAGTAGTGTCTCCTAAACTTAAAAAGGCAATGAACAAGAACCCTAATAACATGTTAACACAGTATCCATAAGCAAACATGTGGCAATGATAATAACTAATGCTTTATGGAGCCATTGTACTTGGAATGTAATTAGAATTTATAATTATATAATATAATGTGTAGCAGTCCAAGTGAGAAGTCTCCACCTCTCTTAGAGTGAAAACATCTGGAAAAATATTTGGAGAGTGAGTAAGAAGGTGAAAGAAATCCAGCCAAGTGAAAGAAAAATGAGGAATCCAAATTCAAGTGAATACCAACTACTAAAAAAAATTCAAGTGAACAGAACTATAAAGACCAGATTTGATCACAAACCAAAAGCCTGCCTTTAAAATTTGTGACTTATACCAATAAAAAAAATTTAGAAATTCGAAGTTGCTTAGAACCATAAACTTACCTATAAAATTGTGATTTCTAACATTACAAAAATTTGAAAATTCCCAGTGGCCTAGAACCTTGCAAGTTGCAAATGGGTATTGATAAGGGATTATATTATGAAGAAATATTTGATAAAAGTGAAAAGCCTCAAAGAATGTTGCCAATCTAGAGCTCTTTCAAAACTCAAAGAATGTTGCCAATCTTCAGCTCTTTCAAAACCTGATTATTCAGGGACAACTATTTATCCTCAAACCAAGGGAGGGGAGGTTCAAGAGGGTGGCATTAATTACTGATTTAGAATCTTAACTGTTGCTTTGAGTGGCTTTAATTAGTTATACTGGCTGAAAAAGTGAGAGAGGCTTGACTCATAATATTACCTATGACTCATTTATTTCCAAGTGTCATGAAAATGTTTATTATTTATTAATTTCTTAGCCAATTGTATTTAGCCTTTTCTTTTAATTCAAGTGTTTCATTATAAGTCATAAACCAGGAGTAGCAAAAACTGGTAAAGCATTTTTATATGTTGCTGTTTTTACTAACTCAATATTTTGGCTTTGTCCTGTTTATTGGAACAGTTGTGAACCTAACCTTGATTGATTTACCGGGTCTGACTAAGGTTGCAATAGGTATGTATTTAATTGCTGATCATGAATTGATCGTTTGCTTAGGTGATACTTGTAACATTGTAGAGATCAGTAATTACAATTATCTGCCATTTTCAGAGGGGCAACCTGAGAGTATTGTTCAAGACATTGAAACTATGGTCCGATCTTATGTTGAGAAGGTAAAATGATGTTTCTCTCTACAAAGTCAATATGTATGCTGAATTAATCCACAAAAGGATTGCAACCTTTTCCATCATGTTAAACTAACTGCTCATAGAACCTTGCATTGGAGTATCTGCTGAAGTCAAACTAGCTGATAAATTCCTTCAAATTTCTTGGTATATGATTATATAAACACAGTCAACTATGCTGAAAAACATTTTACATATGTAATCATGATTTACTATTAGTATTGACAATTTAATTTAATGGGTAACTACCATATTCTTTGAGGTTCCACCTTTTTCTTTTCCCCCTCCCAAAAGTCGTCCAGAGATGTAGTCATGCTTGATATTGTTAAAATTCTGTGATTGTTGTTCTGCCCACTCCTTCTTTTTCAGATGTAAATGCAAGTGACTATCTCTTTCCAATCTTGATTTCTCTCTTTCCTCTGGTTGAGCATTTCAATTGGAGACATTTCATTCATTTACTATGATATTTTCTCTTGTATCTATCTCTTGCTTTATTCTTCTATTGGGGTGACAGTTATAACTATCTGTCTCGAGGGATGAGTGCAAACTTTCTATCTTGATTTTTTTCAACATTTTAAAATGCTAATAGTTTGAGAATTGCGAGTGATATCCCAAAGTTACATATTTATTATCCTTTTACAGCCTAATTGCATTATACTAGCGATATCTCCAGCCAATCAGGACATAGCAACCTCGGATGCTATTAAACTTGCCAGGGAAGTGGATCCCTCAGGTATTTTCTGTTTGCTCCCAGTAATTACCCTTTATATCTGCTTGTGTGTTATTTATCACTAAAACTTAATTGTAACCTGTCTAGGTGAGAGGACATTTGGGGTGTTGACAAAGCTGGATTTGATGGATAAAGGAACTAATGCATTGGATGTAAGCTTGTCTTGTGCTGCACCCTTTCTTTTCTTTTTTGTTGGCTTATGACGCCACACCCTTTCTGTTCTTTTTTGTTGGCTTATGACAAATTCATTAGTAAAATTTTGTGTTGCTTTTGCCTTTTACCCCACTCTATTCTCTCAAGGTCCTTGAAGGAAGATCTTACCGTTTGCAACATCCTTGGGTTGGTATTGTGAATCGATCCCAAGCAGATATCAATAAAAATGTTGATATGATTGTTGCTAGGCAGAAAGAGCGTGAGTACTTCTCAACCAGTCATGACTATGGGCACTTGGCCAATAAAATGGGTTCAGAATACCTTGCAAAACTTCTCTCACAGGTTTGGTTTTAGTGAAAAATTGTTCTGTGCTTTTTTTTGAAGTAGGGTATCATTCTAATCATGAAGGATTTTTGCAGCACTTGGAGTCAGTAATTAGGGCACGCATCCCTAGTATAACATCTTTGATAAATAAAAGCATTGATGAGCTTGAATCAGAGATGGATCATCTTGGAAGACCTATTGCTCTTGATGCTGGGGTGGGTTATTTGTATTATTGATGATTTCTTTAAGGGGCGAAATTTCTTTAATGTTATATTTTCGTCCTAATATCTACTGAACTATGGTTTTTGTTTAGGCTCAACTTTACACTATCCTTGAACTTTGCCGTGCATTTGATCGGATATTCAAGGAGCATTTAGATGGAGGGTAAATATCTGTTACTGTTTCCACTTGTACTACTGAGTTTTTGGGAGAAGATTATTCCAAGATTTTAACTCAACTGTTTCTATGCCTTTCCTTCTCCTTTTGGCATAATTAATAATTATATTTTAAAAATTTGATTGGACATAAATCTGAAAGGATCAACTGATCAACAGTTACTTCAAAGAATTTTGAAATTATTTTTTAATGCTGGCCTAGCATGAATTGGATTAGACAGGCTTGCTATAATTTCAATTTAGAATACTAGTTAGTTGTTGCTTGCTATAATTTCATTTTAGAACGCTAGTTAGTTGTAGTTTTAGCCCTTGGTTGCATTGTTGACTAGGTTCTGTTCTTTATGTATGTGTGCGCCCCACAGTATAAGAGCTATGAACCTATGAGAGATTTAATATGCTGAGCAATGCCTTAAGTAATTTAAAACGATTGTTTGGAAGTCATGTATTTTTGTTGTGACTGATATATCAGCTGACAGGCTTCCTTAGTAACTTAATCTTCTACTTTTATTTACCATAGGCGACCAGGAGGAGATAGGATATATAATGTCTTTGACAATCAGCTGCCTGCTGCACTACGAAAGCTCCCATTTGACCGGCATCTTTCTGTTCAGAATGTAAGGAAAGTGGTGTCTGAGGCTGATGGTTATCAGCCTCACTTAATTGCCCCTGAGCAAGGTTATAGGCGCCTGATTGAGAGTGCTCTAAATTATTTCAGAGGCCCATCTGAAGCTTCAGTTGATGCTGTATGTAATCCTCATCGTACACTTTGTTATTTGTCCTCTGGGATTGATATGCAATTTCTTTTGTGTATTTTCACCATTTGAGAGTTAAGCCAGCTTTTTATGGGCATTGTAGGTTCACTTTGTCTTGAAAGAACTTGTGAGGAAATCAATAGCTGAAACTCAGGTGAAAATCATGAAATTTATTTACGGTTACCTTGTTTGACCAATAGCTAGAATTCTAAGTTAGGATAATGTTTGTGACTGGGCAGGAATTGAGGCGCTTCCCAACTCTCCAAGCTGAACTAGCTGCTGCTGCTAATCAGGCTTTAGAAAGGTTCCGTGAAGAGGGCAAGAAGACAACTATTCGGCTAGTAGATATGGAGTCTTCATATTTGACTGTGGATTTCTTCCGGAGACTTCCTCAAGAAGCGGAGATGGCCGGAAATCCTACCACTCCTGCTGTAGATCGATATTCAGAGGGACACTTCAGGAGGATTGGATCAAATGTGTCATCGTATATAGGTATGGTGGCGGATACGCTTAGGAACACAATTCCAAAGGCTGTGGTTTATTGCCAGGTCAGAGAAGCAAAACATTCATTGCTGAACCATTTCTACACACAAATAGGGAAGAAAGAGGTTCGCTTTCCCTCTTGCGTGCTTATTTATAAAGTTAGATTACAACATGATTGACCAATGACGGATGCATTACAAAATATGCGTCTTGTTTGGAATGAGTAAACAAGATTTCATTTCATTTCCATATGGTGTTTAAATTAAAGTTAAAAGAGATTTCACTTCATTTTATTTCATTTTCTAATTTTTGTTTTAATTATGTTTGTGCCATTATAAAATCCATCAAAGAATTCATTTCATTTGACATAAAATGCATGCTATATTAAAAACTTTACTCTCATTCTGATATTTTATTTATTATGATGTCATTAAAATCATCTTTTTTTAAAAAAAAAAATTGAATTGATTGCTCTTTTCAGTATATTTCAAACAAAAGAATTCATTTCAAATGAATTGAGATCATCATTTTTCACATTGTTTGCAAACAATAGAATTCATATGTGAATGAATTAAAATTGTTTTTTACTGAAATGAAAATTCAATTTCAAAAAAATTGTTTCCAAACAGAACATAATGGTATATTCTGTTTCAGGCTAAGGATCTGGCTCAGTTGTTAGATGAAGACCCTGCATTGATGGAGAGGAGACAACAATGTGCTAACAGGCTTGAACTATATAAGGCAGCAAGGGACGAAATTGATTCTGTTTCATGGTCAAGATGAGCTTGGTGGCTAATTTCACTGACTTCATTCCATTTGTATTATATTCCATTTTTATTGTAACTATTTTATTATTGAGCTATTTCTTCTGCCGCTTTTGGTCGTAGGATCATGTTGGATTTAATAATTTTATTTTGTCTGGAGTGAGTTGTACATCGATATGTGCTCCGTTTTACTTAGTTATTTGATTTGATATGTCATACTTGGTTATTCTTTATGTAATCCATACCTGTCATTCATCGTTTTTACCGGACTGACTCTGCCGACGGCAATGAACTGCCATGTTACATAGATGGCAACTAATTTTTCAATCTGTGCGGTGAATGGGTATTGAATTGATATTTATTATTTTTTTTCTAACATAAGAATAAAAATAATAAATATATTATAAAAAAATTATGTTAGTTTTAAAATTTATTTTATGATATTTCTGCAATTATATACTTAAATTTACAAATAATGAAATTTTGAAATGTAATATAAAAGTTAAAAAATATGATATGTAGTTTAATAATTCAAATGAATTGCATTTTAACTTATTTAAAATATTTTCATCAAAAAATTGTTACATTCATATTATTTAGTGATATTGATGTCTAAGTTGGAATGAATAATAATGAATAGAAAACATAAAAAATGCATATAATAAAGTAGATAAAAAGAATCTAAATTGTATATGAACTGTAAAAAAATTATATTTAATTTAAAGTGTGGTATTTGAAGAGTGATATAAAGGAAATATTAATAAAATTTGAATAAGTAAATTTAATTTTAATTTATTAGTATTTTTATTAAAAAGTAAAAATTCAATTATATAATTTGATTCGTATTTCTAAATTAAAATTTTAAGTTGTTTAAAATATAAATATTTTTTGTAATAAAATTGAATACAAACACACACCATTTAATAATATTAACATCCTAGTTGTAGATAATAGAAATTGATATAAAAAGGGAAAAATATGCAGTGTAATAGCTAAGAAGAGAAATAATGTGTAAATTGTAGAATAATATTAGAGTTAAGGATAAAATAAAAATGGGAAAAATGCAAAAAAAACTCCTTTAACTATGGGGTGGTTGAATTTTATCTCCTTAAATTATAGAAACTTAGATTTTATTTCCTACAATTATATAAAATTTGAATTTTACCTCCACTGTTAATAAGTTAATAGAATCTGTTAGAAAAATTGTCACTATCATATTTCATTTATCGGTGGTTAAAAATTGCCTCTATATTAGCTAATTTATTAGTGGTTTATAAACCGCTGCTAAGTGATGGGATATGGCACCGGTTTTAATTGCCATTAAGTGTAAGGAACTATTGCTAAGTGTAACGAACCGCCACTAAGTGTTACAATCGTTAACTTAACAATAGTAGGGATAAAATTTGAGTTTTATATAGTTGCAAAAGATAAAATTCAAGTTTGTATAATACAAGGGAGTAAAATCTAAGCACCCTATAGTTGAAAGAGATTTTTTGCATTTTTCCAAATAAAAATTAAGTAATTTGATTAAATTAAATCTTTAACTTATTTAAAACAAAAATAATTAAAGAACAATTTTTATCATTTTGTATCTACACTTTTTAGTATTATTAGTATATGCATTACAAATAATATAAGTGGTATTGAAAAAAGAAAATAAAAAATGTAATAAAATAAATAAAAATAAGATGATATGATTCAAATGTTAAGTAATATAAGAGTTGAAAATATAATATATAGTTAAGTAAATTAATTACACCAAATATTTAATTTATTTAAAATATTTTTATAATAAAAATAAAATATATCATGTTTTATTTATATTACCTAATGATATTAGTGTATGTAGTTTAAAATTTATTCATTAATTGTGTAAAATATTTTACACTATTAATGAACAAGAAGAAAATATTTTATTAAAAAATAATAGTAATTAAATTTTTTTAATTAACAACAATAAAGAAGTTTTAACTATTTTTTGTTAATATGATAACACGTTACTAAATACTAGTGTAAAGCTGATTTACACTAATAGTGTATTAAATTTAAAATCTAGCACATGAGCTATAAACAACATGAGTGGACATTAAGAAAATTATGATAGAAAGTGAAGCAATGCATGAGTTATAAAATCTTGATAAAATCTCAATTAATTTCTATACAATTTAAAATATAGCGCTTAAAAATAATATCAAAATAAAATTAATAAATTTTAAATGAATAAATTTAATTTTAAATTTTAGACATTTTGTTAAATAATAAAATATGTAATCAATTGTTACTACTAAAAATTTTTATATTAAAATTTATACTTATTTAAAATATTTTTATTAAAAAAATTAAATACATTATTTTATATTTATACGACTTTATAGTATTAGTGTAGAAGATCAAGTAATAAACATAGTAGCAAACATTAAAAATAAAATTATGTAATAGAATATAAACAAAAGGAAGATAGGTAATTAGTGAGCTATCCAATAATATAATAGTTAGAAACTAAAAATACAATTAAGTAATATTGAATCCAATTTTTAATTTGTAAAAAATGTAAAAGTAATAAAAGAAATAAGAGTAGAATTTGAGCAGAAATTTTAAAATTTAAGAAATTGGAGGAATGATAAGTAAGATGAAAACAAGCCCATTTTTAGTTGTTAGAAAGCGATAATGATATGTGTATATTTCTTAGTGATATTGGTATATGACTTGTAAATAATATAATTAAGTAATATTGAATTAAGTAATATGGAATTCAATTTTTAATCTGTAAAAAATGTAAAAATAATAAAATAAAAAAGAGTAGAAATTTGAGCAGAAAAATTTAAAATTTAAGAAAGCGGAGGCATAAGTAAGATGAAAACAAGCCCATTTTTAGTTGCTTGAAAGGAATAATGATATGTGTATATTTCTTAGTGATATTGGTATATGAGTTGTAAATAATAGGAATAAATATGAAAAAAAAGTAAAAGAGTTAAATAGAATATTTACTTAAATAATTAAATTAAATTAAAATTTTAACTTATTTAACATATTTTTAAAATATAAATAAAATGTATCATATTATATTTACCTTATTCAGTAATATTAATATTTGAGTTATAAATATTAGGAATGAATATGAAAAAAATGTGCAATAAATTAGACAGTAAATCAATTTGTGAGTCATAAAATTTTACCAAAATCCCAATTGATATAAATTTAATTTTAAATATAACATTTAAAAATTGATATAAAAATATTGATAATTTATTAAATAATAAAATATATAATTGATTATTTTGATTAATGTTTTTAATATTAAGATTTTAAATTATTTAAAATATATTATAATAAAATTACATATATTTTGTTGTATTTATATAACTTTTTGACATTAACATTACATGAAAAAGGAATAAAAAATGAAAAACACAATGAAACAAATAAAAAGAAATGAAATAATGAATGAGTTACAAAGTAATATAAGAATTAAAAATGTACTGTGTAACTAGGTAATTTAATTTAATTAAATTATTTAATTTATTTAAATTATTTTTATAACAAAATAATATATATTTTTGGTGATATTAGCATGAGAATTACAAATAATAAGAGTTCACATGGAAAAAAAAAGAAAAATATTTCATAAAACAAATGAAAAGAACTAATAGAGTAAACGAGTTAGTAAAGTAATCTAAGAGTTAAACATAAAATATAAAGTTAAATAATTTAATTAAATTAAATATTTAACTTATTAAAAATATTTTATAATAAAATAAAATGTATTTTATTATATCTGATATTGACATGTCGAATGTGTATTTAAGAGGAATGAACATAAAAGATATATGATAAAATAAATAATATATATATCGAGGTAATAGTTAAATGATAATAAATGAAATAAAATTTTATTTTAGTAGTTTATTATTGATAAAATGTATCATGTTATATTTATATTATTCAATAATATTGACATTTGTAAAGTATATTTAAAAGGAATGAGCATAAAAAATAGGTAATAAAGTAAATAATATATATATAATGGAGTAACAGTGTAAATGATTAAAAAAATGAAAACTTGTGTAAAAATTTGAAAACAATAAAAAGAAAATCGAAAAAAAATACAAGGAAATGATTGGTTGGAGTTTTGGAGGAAAAATGAAAAAGTAAAGAAAGAAGATGACGTGTGTCGTGATTAGGGGAGAAATAAAAGCTTATTCTAGTTATTTAGCATTGAGTAATGATGATTGATATTGATTTGATATATGATTTGAATATCCGTAATTTCCTATCCATTTAAATATAAGGAGATAGATCTTAAATACGCTATAAAGATTTTTGTGCAGATTTTGTTAAATGTTGAAATGGTTATGGAAATTAGACTAAACTCTTCTTATGCCTATATTATATTTAATAATTTCTATATAAATTTAACTATATAATAATGATGAAAACTAAAATTATGCATGATATCATTTAATTGGAATATCAAAATTTTTAAAGATTATAACCTAAAATTGAAACTTACTATATATTTTTGTGTTAGCATCTTGAGATAGCTCTTATTTTATTACCTGAAAAAATTGTATTAAAAAATGAGTAAAAATGCTTATTTAAGTCATGGGGATAAATGGGATTCAATAGAGAGATTTGAAGATTTAGTAGAGGTAGAGAAGTGTATTGAAAAGTAAACCTGTACAAATATTGAGATAAGTTGGGGTAAACAATCTTTTGAATATGAACAAGCACGGGTTTCATAGCTTTTTATTCATATATTTTTTTTCATTGCCATTTTATCTCCTGCAAGGTGATTATGATGTAGTTTTTGTTGGCTACATTAATTTTGAGAGTTTTTGGGGAAGTCTATCGTGCTTTGGTGAATTTGGGGACAAATCTGCTTTCACATGTGGCACAATTGAATTCATGGATGAGGGATGATGGAGAAAAAATAGCGGTGGCCCACTGCATAAGGTAACCTATCAAGTAAAAGTAAGGAAAAAGTTAAAATTGCATAAAGGTATCTTAATAGAATTATAATTGTGATTTGGTCCTTTTTTTGGGCCCAAAAAATTGGTTGGCTCATTACTCCTTTCGTAAAGATGAAACTTGTTCAGACCGTTGAAGGCATAAATGAACCAATGAATATATCCCATTTGCATGGTTAAAGTAGTCTGGCCCATGAACTAAACTAAGCCCACTCATTTTATTAAAGTTACTATTATAATAAATAAATATTGTAACATGAGTAATTTTTTCGGGTGGTAATATGTGTGTGTGTGTGTGTGTGTTTTTTTTTTGACATGCAAGAGTGGATTTGGATACATGTGGGAAAATGCTGGATGAAAGCGGGCCTTTTATTTTACTTTATCTAATATTTTTAGATAGAACACGCAAATATTGGAACATAACTAAGGGTTCATTTGGTTTAGGGAAAATGAAATTTTTAGAAAATGCTTTCCTAAGAAAATATATTTTTGAAAAATGAATTGATTTTCTATTGTTCGATGCATAAAAAAAAATATTTTCTCGTATTTGGTACATAAAGAAAAATTAATTCAATTTAAAGTACATCAAAATTATTTACTTCAAAATTATTATAATTTCATATACTTTTTAAGAAAGAAATTTTTTTTATAAAATTTTTATCATTCTTAATGTCTAGTAGTCTAATGATAATTGATTTCCAATAATAAATATATATTAAAGGCATTACAAAATCTTATATATAAATTCACATAGTTAATTTAATTAATTATTACGAAATATTATATAATAAAACATCCATCACAAGAAAGAAGGGGAGAATATTTTAGTAAATATTATATGAAAATGTACACTTGCACTTTAATAAATAAAAATAAATTTTATAAAAATAGAAATAGAACGTCCATCATGAAAATATTTAATAAATAAAAATAAATTCTGTTTATGCTCATAATCGTGATTGCATAACAAAATGAGAAGGTAGAAAACTTGGGTTCGGATATCGATGTACTGAGTAATACGAAAAATTAATTTTATTTTTTAAAATAGAAAGTTACTTTCTTAAAAAATAATACACCTTTCTAGTTGATCAGAATTTATTTTCCCATTGACCAAAATTTTTGAATGTTCAAACAAGGAAAAGTTAGAAAATGAATTTCAAAAATTCATTTTCCTCCCAACCAAACGGACCCTAATTATCTACTTTCATCATCGTTTTCACTCTATAAAATTACTTTTACTATAAATCTTACATTCTTTTTAATAAAAAATGTGATATATCCACATTAAAAGATAATTTCAAAATTATTTATTTCTTTCAAAATATCTTTTCATAAAATGTTTATATCTCTAATTTAATACATATAAATGAATATTATCAATTATAGAATTGAAGAAATTTATTTGGAGAGCCTATGTTTCGATGCGGGTGGAGATAATAGTGGCATTTGAGTAGATAAAGTAGGATACACATTAATGGATCTTAGTAGGAAAGGTGATAAAGGGGAACTATTCATAATGATATTTTAAGTAAAATAAATTTTTATATGATAGACCTAATTGATAAGAAATGGTTTGCAGATCTTCAAGAGAAGGAATAGATTATTGGTAGTAGGAATGAAAAAAAATAGCCACTAATATTGACAACACACCTCCTTTCTCATTGGGATTATCCTTAGTTAATTATAAAGGTAATTTCAAAAAGCTTTATAAGTGAAATGATCATAGTGATGGGATATAGGTAGACTATCCTTCCAAATAAATTTCCTAGCACAATTTTATGATATTAATGTTCTAATTTTTTAAAGATATACTTATATATATAATTGCTTGATTGTTAGTTTATATTTCATTAATTGTTTCTATTTCATTAATATAGGTTTCATGTGAGATATAATCATAATAAAAGGACAAGGATTTGAGAACCTTTAGAAAACAAAATATCTATACCAAATAGAAGGAAATTTTGCTTTAACTAATAAACATTTCTTTATGATTGTTGTAACTACCAAATTATCATATGCTTATTTTTCCTTTGTAATTTGAAACATGGTTCGGCTATATGCTAACATTCAATAGTGCAATCTTACTTTTGTAAGGTATTATATAATTCAATGTCTTAATTATGTGGAATTAGTGTAATAAAAATTATGGCTTTTGTTTTAGTTGAGTTGTTTTATATTGCATTGAAGAATATGAGATTGTATAATATAATCTAAAATGTTGGCTTCTATTTCATTTAGGGTGTTTTGTATGTGTTTTTGAAATTAGAATAATTTAAAGTTAGTTTATATTTCATTTAGGGGTTTTGTATGGATTTAAAATTAGAAATAATATAGAATGAAATGTTTTGAGTAGCTATATAGAATGTATACGGTATACAAAAGGGGAACATCAAATTTTTTTGGGGGAAATACCATATTGGTGATTTAATGAAACTAATGTGCCCATGTTGGATTTCTTAAACCATTGACATTTACTATTAAGTTTCAATGATGGTTTTGTGGTAAAAATTGACATCTCTTTTTAAATAGCCAAAATTTTATCTCACCACATTATATTTTTCAAGAAGAAATGATGATACTTTCTTCGATAGAAGAACCAATATTATTTCATTTTTTCACATCGATTGATTATATAATTAATGCCAAACCTAACAGATAATAACATTTGATTAGACATTGGTTGAAAATTGTTGTATAATTCATTAAACACTTAGTGTGTATTTGCATTTCTGTAGTCTTGTATGTCTTTGATTCTTACCAACTAGTTACAATTATAACAAGCTCTTTAGTTTTGTAAGTTGCTTGTTCCAAGGGTGAGATTTGGTAGATTTTAACATTGAACAACTAGAATTTATTACTCTTTCTTAATGGATTAGAGACCCAATTTGCCAACAACTATTTTTTTTATCTTTTTTTTATGTGCTTTGTTCTTTTTTACCTTATTTGGTAATTAACTAATTATATTAGCAATCAACTAATTTAATTTACTGTTAATTAATGGTTAATTGTATTAACTAATTACATTAGTTGTTTAAATGAGAATATTTAGTTAAATTGACTATTTATGATTAGTTGTTTATATGTAAAATAAGGATACAAGTATATTTTATTAATTATTTAAATATTATTTTATTTTAATATTTTAGATTCTATATATTATTTCCATAATCAAGGCAAGATCGTTATGATAACTAGATTTTTTGTAATTTGTTTAGATTTGAAAGGATTTAAGTATTAAATTCAAAAAGGGAAAGAATGAACTTGGTATACCCAGACACTAATTTAAAAATGCTTATATCCCTTTGTATAAAATTTGGAATTCAATAATTCTAAATTTACAAGAAAGTTCACATTCTAAACTATAAAAAACTCACATAGGACAATCATGAATTAAAAGGAATTAAAAACTAATAATCCCTATCTGATAAGATTATTTGCGACAAATAAGAAAAGTCAGGTTAATTTGCCGCATTCTTAAGATTAAGGAAAAGGAAAAGTGATAAGAATCTAGGTAATTCACCATTAAACAAAATCTAAAATGAAAGAAATTGATTAAATAAGAATTAGTTTTCAATGGTGATGATTTCATTTTTTCTAAAATTAGATCTTCCACTTGTTATTTCATTGATAAGGAAATAGATAGCTAACTTGGAACAACCTTCCATGTGCAGAATTATTAAGCTATATTGGAAAAACATTAATTACCTTATCAACATTAAATATTCAATAACATTAATTCCTAATCAACATATTAATTACCTAATCAGTAGTACTCAATCAACATCCATTACTTAGCAACGCTAATTGCTCTAATTAAATTATTAGTTACCAGTTAACATTAAATGCTTAATTAATCAAGATTAGTGTATTTTTGACTTCACAAAAACTTTTCATGCTAAGCCTAAACAAGTAAAGCTATCAAATGGGTTAGCTTGTGCAGATATAGGTCGATCTGCGATAGGCTGAGTCTGTGATGGGTCAGTCCATATTATTCACATTAAAAAATGAGTTCAATTTTAGGGGTTTAAACTTGCTTAAACGCATGATGGGTACAAGCTAGTCTGTGGGTTTTAATTAAAAATTCATGGACTCCACAGATATAGGCCGATTTGTATTGCTCATATTAAAAATGGGTCTAATTTAAAAAACCCATTTCCATTAAAAAAATCGATCGTAGGTCACAAATCGGTTCGCAGACCATAACCCATTTGATAGCTCTATAAACAAGTAATTGGAGTAATTATTTTGAGCTTTTTTTCCTTTCTTGCATCAATCTATAAGCATCTAGATTGGACTAACTTGTCACAAATAATTTATTCAAGTGTTGATTGAAATATCTTGGCCCCAGCCTAAGTAATTAGGCTAGTTATTCGTTCTACTTATTCTTATTTAGTTCTATTATTCCTATGATGCATATTAGAACCTTAACTTGAAATCTTTAGGATTTTTAGATGATTAAGGCTAAAGGATTTCAAATCTAACCTTCCAAATCTTTATCTAAGTTAATTTTTTTAGTTAAGGTTAAAGTTTAGGTTTCTAAATGAATATAATTGAAATATGATTATTTACAATATATGATTTGGCTTCGATATTAGAAATAGCATAAATGATACATCTTAAATATGACGGATTAGATGCATGTTAATTACATTTGGATGATAATTTTGTTAAGTAAATAGTGAAAAATCATGTGAAATCTACTAAAGACCAGGTTATAGTTACCTATATAGTCGATTATGCTCTAGAATGTGCATTTTAGATAAGTATAGTCAACTATAATCCAAAAATTTATTCTTTAGATGTTGATAGTCAACTATACAATAGACTATAAGCATTAAAGTTACTCTCTGAACCCCTATAATCGATTATATAATTGACTATAAACTAACAAAGTTAGTTTTTGCACTTCCATAATTAAGCATATAGTCAACTACACCTTGTTTAATCTATAATATTATGATATATAAAGGGTTAAGATTTATATTAGTGCTCTATAATGATAGGCTACTTACCATGTGATAAATAAGGACGAAATACATGATGTGAGGCCATATAAGAAGGTATAGTAATGTTGTGGCAATATGGTATTATGTTACGTATGAGTAATCACTCAAATGATAATGAACTACTGATGTGATTATGTTTGAAATGTGATATACTTAAGGTATACGCTATGAATAAGATTGTACCAAATAAGTTTGATATGTGACATAGAAGAATGAATGTGATAGATGTAATAAGAAATGTGAAATTTGATTCCAATAATTGATGGTAAGGAATAAGGATAACTTAGAAAGACGAGGCAAGGTTTATACAAGTAATTAGTAGTGAAGGATAAAGGTGACTTAGAAGGATAAGGATAGATTTATGAAGGTAAAGCAAGTCTCTGCGTCATAAACAAATTCATTTGCTTATTCTGTTTTCATATCTTATGTTAGTTTGAATAATGGCACTAATAAGGACAAATGATTTTAGATTAATATAACATCATGATCAAAATTGCTCAGGATATTATGTATAATTATTAATGAATTATGTTTAAATAAGATGATCTTATGTGTGCGTGTGGTGTAATGATTGCTCAAAAAAGTTTTAGTTAGAATCTAAGGATATGTATGCATATGTTACACCCTTTGGTAGGTAAGTTATATTATTGAAAATTTCCTTCCTTCCTTTCATTGGTAAAGGTATAGGAATATAATCATTTATCCTAGATACAAATTTAGAGATTCCTCTTAAGATTTAACTTAGATTCTCTATATTTTGGTATTAGTATCTAATTTAAATAATCATTTCTTAATTGATATTCACTCATTGAGCTTCATAAAAACTCACTCTTTTTCTTTAGCTGTTTATTTGCTTTTATTTAGGGATTTTTCCCTATAGGTACTCAGTTACAATCAAATGGATTAAAAGTGAGCTGGGACGAGAACCTTGGTAGTAAGGTATGTCTTGGGGATAGTTAAGCATAAGGAAACACATATTATTGATTCATAATGAGTCTTTGAAAATTGCATTCCCCTTCTTAAAAGCATAATTACATATGATAAATGAATTTAGATGCATTTAGGGAATGTTGGTAGGTTGTCTTGTGAAATAACTCTTTATTCCAATCACATGCCTTGGGATAGGTTATGATAAAAAGTCATCATTCTAAGCATAGTTTCTCAAATTCTATACTTTATGAGTAAAAAAAGAATACTAATGGAGATAACACTTTGAGGATGCTAATTTTTAGCAATGAATAATCAAGACATGTTATTTTTATTAGGAATTTAGAATTTTGTGTGTTTCTTTCTTAGCTTTTAACTTTCCAATTACTTATATGGCTAATTATTTATAATTCTTAACATGACTTAAACTTTATTTGAATATTATTTCCAATATTTTTTTTACCTTTTAACCTCTTTCATTCATCTAGCTACATAATTAAAGGTGACAAGTTGCTTTATCCTTCCCATTCCTTAAACTCTTCTTTTGCTTGTTAGATACTTACTAAAAAAGCTTAAAGGGTTGTGTGTTGCTATGTTTTCACAACGGAAGATTTTTCTTCTTATGTTATTTGAAATCTATTATTGCTACAAGGGAAGCTTATCCTATTCCTTAATCCTGTAGCCTTAGAGGTTATTTTGAAAGATAACTTCATTTTCTCAACTTTTTCTCATGCTAAATCAAGTTATTTTTTACTCTTTCTCATGCTAAATCAGGTTATTTTGGTGTAGGCACTATATTTGAGGTTTGCAAGTTTCTTTGAGTTAATCTACATATAACATCCCTATAAAGGTAGTTTGTGGTTCCATTCTAAGTTAGGATGAAGTTTTAGCTCTATCCTTGTGATTTTCAATTAGTTTTGTTATCATTATGCTAGGAAGTCAGTTATAAGAATTTCAAATTAATTCTAGTTTGATTTGTCTTCTAAACTAATTATGAATTATTAGTGCAAGTTTATATTTCCATGAGATGTATGTTGGTATGTATTCTAAGAGCCAATCATAAGATAATTGTAATATTACACAATATATTACATTTTCATTTAGTAATACAATTATTATATATTTGCTTTGTTTTATTTTGTGCAAATTATAACTTAAATATAATAATTATCTTTAGAATAGCTTTACTATTCCTAAAATGCCCCTAGTAAAGTATTATTGCGAAAAGAATAGTAATAATACATTGAGACTAGCGTGTATAGTGATTGATGATTACGAATCATAGATATTTGATATCATGTCAATACATGAGTACATTATTAGTGAATAATGTACTAGACTGACCCATTGTGAGGATACTGTATGAATAGACGTGTCATTAGTTATTCTCATATGACCACAAATGCACATAATTGTTTGACCTGAAGTCATTACGGTTCCCTACATGAGGAGTTACTTACTTTGATATCATCCTATGTCACCTTTAATTGGAATGATGAGTAAGGCGTTGATTGAGTGTGTCACGAATCATGCAGAGGGAAGTGAGTGATGTAGATGAGATTTTGTTACTCTTATATAAAAGAGAAATATCTTTGGACCTCTTGTTTGAGTGAGACCTAGAAATGCATGACCATGCTCAATTGGATCAATATGTGATATTGATCATTTATTTTAAGTTTACTCAGTATCAAGAAATATAAATTGAACATTGACGAGAATGACACACTCCATGCCTTCAATTTGATTTGGATATTATTACAAAAGAGATTATGATGTAAAGTGTTGATCATATACTAGGTAGATGTCGAATCACAGACATTTTTACTACTTGAGTGACAGTGATGTATTGTTAGATATTGCTCACTGTTTATGACCTAAAATGAGTCATTATCAACGTAGTAAGAACCTACAGGGTCATACAAAAGGAGTAATAATGAGATAATAATTAATTAAATTTTAGTTAAATTAAAATTCAATTAATTAAACTTATTTTCATCATATATTATTATTATTAAGATAATAATATATTTTTCACATAATATATATATTATGTGATATTATTTAATATTAAAGTAATATCAGATAATTATGTTATTAGATATTAGATAATTATATTATGAGATCATTTATTATCTAATGTAAGATAATTATATGCTAATTTAATATTAAATAATTATATTATGAAATAATACAATTATCTAATATTAGATAATTAATAGATAAGTCTTATCTCTCTTTACTTTCTCTAGGACAAGGATAAGGTAATTTTTATTAAATGTGATTAGGATCCTTTTGAAGCATTATCCTAGTAGGACTAGGATTGTGATATGCCTTAATTCTATAAAAATGACTTGAAGACAGCACTTTGAATTCACGTTCATAAGCCTCAAGAAAACCCTAAATCACTCAAAAAATTACCCAATCCTAATCCTGGTGAAAGAGACAAATCCTAGCAGTTTAATAAAAGGAGAAGTCATTGTTCACTCTGTGTGGATACCGTAGAGATGCTGTGCCTTCCGCCCAACATTTGATTTATCTTGGTCTCTCAAAGATTTATTCAGAAAGAACACGAGCATTATTAAGGTAAAACTTTAATACTGATTTATGCCGTTTTGCATGGATCCTGGGTAGGAATTGGATCAAAAATTTTAAAATTCCACTGTGTATATTGATTCAAAACCTAACAATGTATGGTTTAACATTTTAGGATGACTAAAGAAAAGAAGGATCCTAAAGAAGTGAAACCGATCAAATTAAGTTATATGTTAGCCTTATCTTTGATCTTCCTACATTATTTAGAAGTGGTTATTATTTAAAATAGCTGATTCAATTTTCTTAACATCTATTTTTTTTTTTTGCTTTTCTTCTTATGAAAAGAATAATAAATACTTTTACATGTGTATTTGATGTGTTGCCTTTAAAAAAAAAAACTCAAGAAAGGTGGATATTCATATGATGAAAGGCCTAAAGTGCTTATGATTACTCTTTTCATATAAGTAAACATCCTATCTTTCCTTATGGGAAAGATTTCATTTTGTTGTCCTTCATTCTGTGAAGAGCTACCTTCATGAAAGCTTTCTTCCATTATGTTTTTAACATGTCTCTTAGACTCTAATGTTCAATGTAATGATGGGAAATGTCTAAAAGTTGAAGTTTATGTACATATTATCTTAATTTGATAGCCAAAGTATATCACTAAATTGAAATTGGAATTTACTCATTAACATTTTCTTTCTAATTTGAAGTTATGAGTTCTTAATAGAGTGTTTTTATATTAATCATTAAAGCTTCCTATCTCAAGTTGAATACAACATGGATTCTTGTAGTTTGTCTAAGTTGTCATCTTATACTTTTTCAAATGACTTCATTTTATTTAGATAGCTTCTTTTTTGTTAATTAGTTCAAAAAGGTCTTTTAGATTATATTGAAGGTATAAATTATTTCCAGTTATTTTTTAATGATTATACCACTATTTTTATAGGTGCTAATGCTAAGA
The DNA here is from genome assembly GCA_020226215.1 of Sindora glabra. Lineage (NCBI taxonomy): Eukaryota > Viridiplantae > Streptophyta > Magnoliopsida > Fabales > Fabaceae > Sindora > Sindora glabra. The sequence continues at coordinate 59,534,449 of CM035234.1, read as the reverse complement.
AACCTTGAGTACATGGCACTTCATTGATAAAATATGACTATTACTTGAAGGCAAAACAATGGAAAGATCTTGCTTATGCTATCAAACATTGACCTTTATGCTATTAGGCAAGCTCTTTATGCAATTAAAATTTTCATATGAATTCATAGCTACAAAAGAAAGAATTAATCACTAATTTATCCGGAAAGAGTCATGCAATTTAAATTTTTATGAATTATGTATCTTAAAGGTACTTGATGCTCTTGAATAACATAAATAGCAATAAAATATTAAATATGAAATATTATGTAACATATATATAATATAAAAAATCAATGTTTGAATGGACATTGATATAATTTATTTAAAGGAAAACTACACTCTACCTATGGTTTAGTTAATTTTCACTTAATCAACCTATATTTTCAAACATTATGATTTACTTACCTATCCTGTCAATTATTAATACTTTATCCACTTAAACCATTTTCTATCAAATTTTTAATTGAAAACTTCATAATATGTGAGTTAAGTGAAATCAAGAAAAATCACTAATGAATAAAGTGTAATTTTCCTATATTTATGTAAATTGATATTAAGAATTTTTAATAAAGACTTAAATATATTAGTCTTGTAAAGTAGATAAGAGTAACAAATAATTTGTAAATTTGAAAGAATGAGACATGGCTAGTTTTTTTTCTTTTTAGTGTCAATTAAAAATAGTAAAAATAACTTACATAAATAAGAAAAAAATTATAATTTATTCTCTTATAATTTATTCTAGGTTTACTTAACTCACTTGCTATAAAATATTTTGTTAAAAATTAGATAGAAAAAAATTTAGATGGGCAAAGCGTTAATATTACAAAGGACAAATGGATGAATTGTAATGTTTAAAAATGCAAGTACATAAAGTGAAAATCAATAGAACCACAAGTAGGTAAAGTATAATTTTCCTTTTATCTAATTACTCTTTTTTGCATACAATATTTTATTTAGTTCTAATTTATGTTTATAAAATTAAACAAAAGAGTCTTTATGTCATGTTATAGAGGGCCCATTTCAAAATAATACTTCCCATTTAGATCTTTTTAAGATTTATTAATTGATATACATATATGTAATACGTGCGAAACCAATAGTAAGCAGACTTTCTTTGTTGACACGTGTATATGTATCCCTTTGAATCCATAAATTGGTTAATTTTAAAAAAATAGAACCCATTAGCCATAGCCATTAAGTAGCATAAAAAGTTTCATCAAAATTTTTGAATAATTTTGAGCACTACAAGTAAGTTTGGTTTGTGATGGTCTTGTATACAATTTTCAACTGCCATAGCCATTGATAATTGTCTACTATTTTTTTCAATGCTAGGTGACTATCAAAAATTTATTTTGTGACACTACTTGTTACAATGACCATTAACGACTAAATTAGTGTACAAAATTGTATTTATGATGCTTATATTTTGTTTTATTGGTAATTATAACCTTAAAAAATAATGTAGTTTCTTGTAGTTAAAATAAAATATACCATTAAATTAATTATGATTAAAATCAAATACTATATACATTCAAGGCATAAGCATAAAGGTTTCACAATGATTATTGTTATTTTCAAGTAGTAGTAGCTATCTAGGGGTGATAAATAAGCCTAGTCAATCGGGTTAGACCGAACCAAGACCCATGCAAGCTAGGCCTAATTCATTGAAACTTGCATTTAAGTGTGCCTATAGGAAGTTGGTTTGGTTAGCATAAAAGCTTGTAAAAGTCTATAGGCTTTACTTTATGAACGGGCTCGACCAATAAGTTAGTCATGCTAATCTGGCTTGTCCAAGCCGAGCCTATTTAGGCTTGCTTTTTTACGAGCCTATGTTTGACAAATTTAATCCATAAAAAGCCCATAAACCGATCTATCAAGGCTGTATAGCACTCTTACAGCCATTATTACTAAAATGAAGGTGATGGCTGTGGCTGCTACTAACCTTCTTATTACTAACATTAATAACTATTATCATCTTTACTATTACCTATCATTCCTTTTATTGTTGTACCATCACCTCTTCACTAAACATCATTAACACCATTCCCCTTCTGCCATTGCTACCTTATCAACTCCCATTTTCTCCTTATCACTATCATTAAAACTTGTTCCTCTTATACTTTCAATAGTTTTTGGAATATTGTTTTAAATTCAATTAGCTATAATTATTAAGTTTATTTATTATCATTGGTTTTCTATGTCATATGTGCTTATTGGTCCAATTAAATTCATAAAATCGAGTGTAAAGAAAAAGAATAATTATTCTTATTAAGAATATGCTAAATAACATGAAAACTTTTATTATTAAAATTAAAAAGTATATTTTAAGTGCTTAGTCTATTTGGTACTAAATTTATATTCCTTACTTTAAGAATTGAATTTCAATGAACATATTGAAAGTTTTATCATAGAATATAAAAATTTTGTATAACTTTAAAATGAATGTTAATATACTCTTTGTTTGTTACTAATGTCCACTTTATATTTAAAAAGTCACTTCTATAATGCTTATCATTAATTATTATGCTTTGGTTGGAAATAAGTTTTTCTAATAGAATTGAATTCGATTCATTATGATACAAAAGGTAAGGTTAGCACCATTGGTTGCTTTTCACACTCAATGTCATCTCTATGCCTTTGGACCTGTACTAGAACTAAAACTTTGTACATGTATTAAATAACTTTTCACTCTTATTAATATAAAAAATCATTCATTTTCTTATGAACTTTAGTCTTTAGAAATAATATCATAAGTAGTTATTTTAATTGAATTACAAATTAATTTTTTTATTTGAAACATAGTGAGAAAATGCATGAAATTTAATTGAAAGATGTATTAGAAAATTCAATTTTATAAGTATTATCATAAATAATTTGTAAGAATTTATATATAAAAATTCAATTTATACATAGGTATAAATAATGTCTAATTACAATCTCAAAAAATAAAGATAATATTAGATATATCTATCCAAGCGCTATCTTCCGTATCTTTTAAAAATATAGGGTATTAAAACTTTGAGCAGGTGGCAACATATAAGAATTCTAGCAATAAAACTTTGAAAAATTACAAAAATTTCCTATCCGTTGAAAGGACCCCTAATTGTCAAATCCCTAACTTAAAAAATATCATATCAATTTCTCTTATTTTAAGTTATCATTATTCATAGTGGTGTACCAGTGTACCATTTCATCTACAGTTGGCATTCAATCTTGTGGCATAAACTAGCAAGTTTGCTTCACCACTTTACCAAGATTGGTTAATTACATTTCAACCTTTCTATTAATGAGATGGTCAAGAGAGGCAAGTATATGCATTTAATAAGCTACATTACATCTAAATTAAGTATAATAATGCAATACATTATCCAAGTCCAAATAGATGAATCCAGTGTAAAAGCTATCATGATGATGTTGTAGGGTTTAGTCAGACAAAGACATCAACAATTCTAGAAAAAGAGAGGATTTGTATTTAGGGATGACAGTAGCTAAGATTCATTGTGGTGGTAGATCATAATAATTTATATGTTGTCCTAAGTCTTGATATATCATTGTGTGCCTAAGATGCACTACCCCAATAGAGATTGCTTGAAAAAGTCAATAGTAAAATTGCAAAAATTAATTCCTTCCAATTTATTTTTCAAGATCCCTTATGAATATCATTTGATTTCTCAAATGGTGGAAGCAAATACAAGTTTAATGGGCTCCACAATGATTTTATGTCATTTTAAAGTAAGAATTTCCTTTTCTCCTCCTGCTTTAAACTAAGTAGTTAATCTCCCATACAAACTATTGAAAATAAGTTCATATTGTGAACGACTATCATTAAGGACATTAGGAAGGTCGACTGCCATTCTTCAGGTGTGGGTTTTTACATTCTTAATTAGATCTTGATTTAGTAAATTTTTGTGTTAATTTCTATTTTCTTGAATATGTTATGAAATTTACACTAACAAGCAGAATTTTTTATGTTCATTTGTTTGTGGATATTGAAATCTTAAAGAGGCTTTGAGAAAGGCAAAAGAAGGTGCTTCAATGAAAAAGGCTTAAGAGGAACTGTCAAATTTCGGTAACATTAATGAAGAATGTGGGATCTATAATGAAGAATATAAGGGTTCTAAGTAACATGAATGAGGGTGAAGTTCTTACTTTTTCAAAGAAGATAGTTGTGCATGGATTTATTCTATTGTGTGCTTTCTAGGAGAACATATAATACAATGTCATAGCAACATTTCAATTTACATGTTGATCTAAATTGGCTTTGCCTTCTTGTAATTACTAAAAAATATAGAAATGAATTTGAATAAATTGGTTGTTATTGTGTGACATTAATATATATCAATGCTTTGTAGTGAATTAATTCAATTGTGTGACATTAATATATATCAATCCTTTGTAGTGAATTAATTCAAACTATGTTGTATTTATTGCCCTATATGATAGAATGCTTGCTTACAAGTGTGTGAATTTGAGATAGTATATTGTATTAAGCAAAGTTGTATTTGTTTTTAATATCTTTCTAAATTGCCAATAGGTAATATAGATTTTAGAAATGATCTAATATGACAATCACTTTCATTTTAAGTTTTCTAGTAATTTTAGAGCATGTTATATTTCCCACTATTGATCTTAACTTTTGTTATGATACAAGAAGCAATTCATCAAATTTGTATATTATTGAGTTATGATAGACATCAAATCATTAAAAGGTTATCAAAGATGTGCACATCAGAATTAGAATACAGTTCTAGCCATGGATACTCTTTGCTTTAGGCCACCGTTAATGTTCACCTTTCTTTCACTAATTTCAGTAAGATCACCACTCTAGTCATCAAGTATGTGATGAAGCAAGACCACAAAATTATAAATCCAAACTTTGCATGTCATGTTCACAAGAACTACTTAAATTACATAACTTATGGATATACTTATAGGTAATAATACAAGGTCATGTTGCTGTTTAGTGACATTAATTGCCTTTTCATATCTTACTAGGTCAAAGATAGAACCAAACAAAATGTCATCCCATACTTGTAAGAATAAAATCTATCAATTACTTCCCCATAAGAAAGAATTGTTTATAGTTATTGAGCAATAGATAGAATCAAACACCATAAGCTCATGAGTATCAATTACACATTAAACCATATATGGTAATTAAAACAAAAGTAGATGCCTAGGTTAGAAGCCAATGTCTCTTTAGGCTTGGAACTAACTTATTAATCCAAGTTAAGATATTCAAGTAATGCCTATGACATACATATATATTTCAATAAAAATAACTAGTTCCTTAAGCTCAATCTATTTTGCTGAAAAATATTTTTCACAAAAATATAGTTATTAAATATTAAAATGGTAAAAAAATGGTTTACACATTCAACATTAAATATAAAAAGTTTGGTAAAAGATAATTTCATCTTTTTTAGAAAAGAAGTTATTTTCTTCCATCACTATTATGCTTTTATGTAACATTTTTTTTAATCACAAAGTATAAAAGCATATGATACTCCTTCATTTATATAAAAGGAAATGAAATTTTCCTTATTCAAAAAATATTTTCAAAAAAAGAACAAAAAAGCGGAGCCTTAATAAGTCATCAAATCCTTTTCAACCAAGTGGTTAGGAATTTGGTCTTCACCATCTCAATTCTCATAATTATATTAAACTTCATTAGTCATTATAAGTTAGTGATGAACTCGTCCTTCATTCACAACTTAAGGAAATTCATATGATGGGCCAAGTAAGAGATATTAATAACAAAAGAAATTTTATAGAAGGAAAAATAGATTATTAAAAAAAATAATATAAAATTTCATCTTTAAACCAAGAACCAAAAAAGATAAAGACAAAAAATTTAAACTGAAGATAAGACTAAGTAATCTATAAGCCTTCTAAACATTTATAGATTTGGGAAAGTTGGTCATTATGTGAGTTATTCTAAATTTAAAACAACACATATAGAATTTATAAGCAACTTACAGTTGTATTAAAAATCCTTGAAACTTATGGTACATATGCAACTGTTCTTCTCATAACAACCATTGAATCTGCAATTGCAGGAAGTTCTCCAAGCATTGTAGATATGAGTGAGGTGTTTCCTTCTCTAGTACTGCCAATAATTGCAACTAAGCTCCCAGTAGGTACATCCAAACTAATGTAAGATAATGTAGGCCTTTCAGCCTAAAAATAGAAACCTGAGACTTCAAACCTTTTGTATACTGAAATTTCATATATTATCAAATGCAACCAAACCTCAAGAACATAAAATTCTTGTTGAAAACTTTTATACTAATACAAAGTAACATGTAGCAAATTTCAAATCCACCTCCATAATAAGTTTAAATTAAGAATTATTAAGATATCTTTAATGCATGCATCCACCTCCACAACCGACACAATGCAACATCCTTGATTCCTAGTTTCACCTTTGATGTTACGTCACCCCACAAAATTGCCATTCAACCTTCCATTCAATGACCCACAGCGATTAGCCTTCCTAAATAACACTTCCTCGTGCTTAACTTCCATACTGCATTGGTTCCTATGGCTAACAACTCAAGCTCACTCTCACAATTATAAATCTAAATTTTTTAGGGATCTTCTCATAAATATTTCCTTACAAGTTGCCACTATCACCTAAAACCAAAAATTTAATCGTAGCCTTACATCTTCTAGCACATGGGTGTACCACTGACCCTAGTAGTGCACCAAAGTTTGTTCCTTAAAAATTTTGTTGAACAACAAAAAATTTAGCCTTCTTACTTGCAAAAGCAATCATCAACAAGGTTAATTTCTATAGTCTTTCAAGTGTAATAGTTAGTATTTTTTTATTTCCTTTTAAATACCATTGGCTTTGGCAACATCCTTAAACAAAAATTATTTATTGATTGATCATATTATTTTTTTACACATAATAATTAAATTAAATGTATAAAATCTTACCTAAATATTAAAAGTAATTGTAAACTTATATGTAAAATAATGTACTAAATTAACATATAATAATATTGTGATTCTAAATTAAAATGCTTATAAAAAACTATATAATGTACTAGTTAATTAATTAAATGAATAATAAAAGTTAATTTTAAATTGTATTATATAATATTATGATTTTCAAAATTTTCAAATTGATTGGACAATTTTTTTTCTTTTTTGTGTATTATCAAGTGGGATAACCATTATGTAGATTTGAGTATTAATGAATTTTGCCCTTCTTAAGAAAAATCATCTCTAAAATTTGAATCCCTTTGTATTAATAGGTAAAATTCACCCAATCTCAATATTTTTTTCACCAAATTCACTACTCTTTAGATATGTGAGAGATAAAATGTAACAATTTTAAAATTAAAGAGGATATTTTATGCTCATTTTTCATATTTTAAATCTAAAGTCATGTTATTTTTAAATGGAAAATTCTATACCTGGCAGTTTATCCCAACAGAGGAAGAATTAGATGAAAAGCATTATTTAATGTCATAATTTTTCTTTGAAAGGAGATAAGGATTTGATTTAATATTTCAAGCTCATGATTCAAAAACTAATTATTGCCACTTGTTATTATTCACCTAATTTGATTTAATAGCACACCAATATGTATATTTAGCTTAAAGATACTAATAATAATAATCTTTAATTTTATTTCTTTTTACTTATTAATTTGAATAAAAAATATTTTTTGAGTTCATATTAAATTTGGTTACATCCTTTACTTGTATCATGACAATCACAAATAAGTGAGTTAAAAAAAAGAATAATAATATTGTTGTATTTTTTAATATATTAAGTAGATAATTGTTTGATCTTTTGGATTCTGGAATTTTGAAGTTTAAAAATTTTAAATTTAGAGTTGGCAATCTTTCCATTTGAGATTTTAATATTGTTTCAATTTAAAATTATTTTTGTTATCTAGTGCCTTGCCACTGATTAAAAATAATTAAATTTCTTTAGAAGGTAAATTCTAAGGTGTCCCTAAGGGTTTGGTACTCAGGGTAGTACAGTAAAACATAGGCCACTGGATGAGATTACTAAATCATTACTAAAATTTTTGTAATCTTATCTAGTGGCCTGTATTTTGCCACATCACCTTAAGCATCAAACCTCTAGGAACACCTTAGTAAGCACCTCTTTAGAAACATAAAATTTCCAAAAATTTATATATTTTTATTTAATTTATTTTACATAAATTATAAAGAATTAAATATAAATATTTTATATTTTATTTATCTTTACTTAATTTATTATTTAAAAAATGTAAACTAAAGGTTTTGAATTTAAAATATAAATTTAGAGTTCTTATATTTTAATTTTGATATTTTTATTCTTTTAATATTTTTATAGTTAGATATATTTATGACATTGAGTCATGATTGATAATTTCGGAGCGTTTTTGGGAACCAATGGTGGGATGGTGTAGCACTGCTCTTTTTAAAAGCCTGTTGCCCAGAATTTCCTTAGAGCTTCAAACCTAGACATGAATTTGGAGACAAAACCGAAAAAGTGGGGGAGTTCACGGCTCAAACTTCAAAGCTTCCAGACACCCCAGACTGGAGTGGAGTTTTTGGGGTTAAATTGGGATTGTCATTGATTAAAATCCACATTTGTAATTTGCCCCGTTCTTCTAGAATCTACGGCTAGAATACAAAATCACAAAGGCCATTAATTACCGCATCACTTGGCAAAACCCCATCCTTTTTCCCCGGGCATGATGGGTTACGCTGTCTGTCCAACAAAATTCCCGTTAAAGTCGGAGAGTTGTTATACAAGAAATCATAATTTGTGTCAAGGATTTTGTTTTGAAAATTAGAAAATCATGACATTTTATCTCATATTACAAAAATAAAAATATATATAATAAAAATTAAAAATTTCATGTTATAAGAAAATTTCGTCTATAGGTGAAATATTGCTTATGTTATAAGTTAGATTATGAGAATACTTTACTTATAATGATGGATTACTTGTATTATGATTTAAGTAAAAAAAAAATTAGCCATGGTTGAAATTCACTTGTATGAAAATTATAGAGTCATAACAAAATATATCATAACTGCAATAAATTTACATATAAAAAAACTCATCATATTGAATGATTTTGCTTCCTAAAATTTGGAAGGAAAAATCTGTATCTATATTATTTACGAAAGTCTCTTTGTTGAATCTAATGACATAGATAGATCATAATCAAAATGATTAAAATGGTAGGTTAATCTAGTGACATTATTTTATATATTTATATAAAAATAAAAATATAAAAATATATATTATTATAATATTAAATTAATTATATATAATAATAAATTTTACATGCATCACTATAATATTAAAGAAAATTTTATTAAAAATAGAAAATAATAATTATGCAACATTATATATAATTTAACTTAATAATAAAAAATTTATTATGTTGAAAATTTTAGTTTATGATATTTAAGATTAAATATTTATTTTAATCTCTGAAAGATTAACCACGTATTAATCAATATAATTCTTAAAAGAAAGTTAGTATCAAATTAGTTCTCTAATCTCTCCTCCATAATTTATTTCACTCTATCTATTAAATTAATTGTTAAGTTGCTAACAGAAGTATGATTTTACAGACTCAAATTTTATTTTAATCCTTTACTAATTTACTTTTATCAATTTCATTCCTTACAATTAAAAAAATTATTTATTTTAGTACTTCCATTAATATTTTTGTTAATTAATTAGCAACTTCATAAATATAAGAACAAAAATAAGAAAATGAGGGATAAATATCATGTAAAGGATCAAATTAATACTAAAAATTTGTGAGAGACTCAATTATATAATTTGCATTTGTAAGAGACTAAAATGGATAATATAATAAAAATGAAAATGAAAATTAAATTAATTTATAATAATTTACAAAATGATTTCTAGTTAACAACTAAACATGCTTTTTTATTTTGCATATTTTTCCTTAGATAAGATTTTTGAATTTACAAATTATATATATATATATATATATATATATATATATATATATATATATATATATATATATATATATATATTTGTAAAACTTTCAAGTTACATTTGTACATAATCTTTTTAAATATAAGTAGTAATAATACCCTTAATTAAATTATGGCAAAAGTGAAGACGTTACATCTTTGAATTCTTTTTTATATCTTTGAGCAAAAGCTGAATTATATAGAATAAATACCATACAAATAATAGTTTTAGATTGTTATCCTTCGACCGACATAAATTAGCTTAATTTTTACTTTTATTTTTAGGTCCCTTACAAATACAAATTATACACTATTGGTTCCCCACAAATTTTCAATATCAATTTTATCCCTTGCATAATATTTATTTCTTATTTTAATTTTTTCATCTACCAAGTCATTAATCAATTAATGGAAATACTAATGGGGGGACTAAAATAATCAATTTTTAATCGATGAAGGATGAAATCGATACAAATGATCGATGAAGGATGAAATCGATAGAAGCAAAATTAGTAAGGGATTAAAGCAAGATATTAGTCAATTTTTAATGGAGTGGTATATATAAAAAAGATTAAAACTTCATTTTCATCTCTCATTAATTTCACTTATATTAATTTCATCATTCATAAATATTTTATATTAATTTTGTTCCTTATAAAAAATAATTTGATAAATTTAGTCCCTTTATTATTATTTATGTTAATGTGTTAATGACTTGACAAATAAAAAGATTATGATAAGATATAAATAATATGTGAGAGATAAAATTGATCTTAAAAATCTATGAAGAATAGAATGATATAACTCTTATTTGTGAGGGATTAAAATAGATATTATAAATAATAAAGTTAAAAGTAAATAAATTTATAATAATTTAAATATTAATTTATAGTTAAAATTTAAATATGTATGATAATTTAAAGTTATGATTTATATGAATATTTGTTTCAAAGTAATTCAATTATTGTTGAAAGAATTTTCTAAAAATTTATTAAAAAATTGCTTAAAAAATGTAAAATTTTCACTTTTACATTTTAATAACTTAATTAACAACAATTGATAAAAATATAATTCTTCAGAATTGAATTTATTTTATTATAATTTAATTATGAGTATTATTATAATACAAATTAAAAAATACATAATAATATGATTTGCAAGTCTCTCTCTCTCTATCCACACACACACACACATAAAATCTCCACATCTTTATGTGGAGGTGACATGGAGGTAAGGAGATAGAGATTAGAAGCTTCTATTTTTTTATTTGAAAAAATTCATATTGTTGGTAACAAATATACTTTGACACTCTTTATTACTTTATTATTATTGTTTTAGTAACATAATTTTTTCATTCAAATGAAAAATTGAAAATTGCTAACCTTCACATATAAATACAGATGTTAGCAATCCTATATATATATATATATATATAATAGTTCTTGGTGGGAAATGACTCTTTTGGACAAGGTGGAATTGCAAAACCTTCCCCCTTCTTTTTTTTTTTCCAAAAGAGTTCTATTATTAGTTTTTAGTTATTATATTATGTTATATTATATATATTAACAAGGGTTAATATATATATATATATATATATATATATATATATATATATATATATATATATATATATATTAACCCTTGTTAATTTATTTTGATTTGATTAGTCGCATATTTTTTTAATTTAAAAGAAAGAGTAGAGGTGTAGAGGTTACTAACTTCTATATACAAATATGAAGGTCAGCAATATATATATATATATATATATATATATATATATATATATATATATATATAAGTGGTTGTATATATTTTAAAATGCATATTTAAATATTTATTAAAAATTAATATTTAATTTATTATTAATTAACTATTTTAATTTTTTGTGCTTTATGTTCCTTATAAATGTAAGTTATATCAATTTGACCCCTTACAAATTTTTAATATTAATTTCATTTATTATATATTATTTATCTATTGTTTTACTCCTTCTGCTTTTATAATCATTAATCCATTAATATAAATACTAATAGAGGGATCAAATTAATTAATTTATTATTTATAGGAGATGAAATTGATACAAGACATTCATGAAAGATAAATTTAATATAAGTGAAATTAGTAAGTGATTAAAATAGGGTTCTAGCCTCTAAAAATAATTTTAAAAAAAATCATAAATTTTTTATATGTATTAAGATTCTTTATATTTATATTATATTTATTTTTATATAATTAGTCTTGAATTAACAAATTTTTATTTGTGAGGTTAATCCATCAATTGAAGCTTTGTATAAAATATATTATATTATAACACCAAATAAATAAATTGATGTGATGGTAAGGCTTGTGACTCCTAACTTATAGATTATAGATTCAAGATTGATTTTCTATAAATGTAGTTTCTAGACAGAAGTAGTTTTTAATAAGTTTGAGAGTTTACATTGGTTTTGCCTTGCTAAATGGAATTTCTTTAAATTTTTTTTGCTATAATTGTTTAAATTATTTCAATTTGACTATGTGAGATTTTGCTTATCGATTTCATCCTTCACTTATTCAGATTTATCCATTTTAATCCCCAAATATAATTTTTTCTCAATTTCACCCCTTAATAAAATTTAGGCAATTTCATTCCTTTATTCATAGAAATAGTATATTATAATTATTTAAATGATTAATGTGTAGTTACTATTATAATATTTATATTTGTTTTTGAAATCAAATAAAACTTAAATCAAGTTTGAATCGAGTTTTAAATATGTCAAAGTTTGCAATGTTTATTAACTTTTATGAAGTTAAATTGAGTTAATCTTTGAACTTAACAACTTTTTTGTTGAGATGGGTTCAAATTAGGGTAAAATACACTTCGCTCCATTGTAGTTTATGTTAATTACACAAACTTTCCTTTTAATTTGAAAACATATGTTACCCTTCCTTAAAGTTAAAATAAGTGCTACATATAAATCCTTTTTTAACTATCATTACTTAACATTGTTTGGTCAACTGTAGTTACTACTTTTTAATCTAGATATCCTAAAAATACTCCCACCTAAGAAAAAATGAACAATATAATATTTCCAAATTTCTTCTTGTTTAAAATTTTATATCCATATTTTTATTTTTCCTATTTTTTCCAATATAATCCCTTTATGAAATTTAATTTCTTACAAATTTATTTCTTTATTAAATTATTTTCACTCATTCTTTTTTCCAGGCTAATTATTTTTAATTAATACTATTTATTTTCAATTTAAACAATAAATATGCAAAAAAATTATAAATTTATTTTCTCTTTCATTCTTTTATTTCTCATATTTTTATATGTTCTAAATTAATATTATTTTGTTTTGTTTTGTTTTATATTTTTTAATTTAATTTTTTTACCATTAAAAGTAATTTTTTCTTTGAAAATAAAATATAATATACATTAGCATATAATATTATTTCTTTCTTTCACCATTATGCTAACTAATGAATAATTTAAAATATGATGTGTGTATCACTTACTAATTTTAATTAGAAAAATATTATTTGAACTAATTTAAAAATAATATTTTAACCAAAATGAACTTTTTAGGGTTTGACCATATTGTTAAAGAAGCTATTGGATAGCCACCAAGAGTTGATCCAGATGATACACTTTTATGCCCACAAGGTCCTATGACATAAATGAGCAAAGTTCGATTTTCTCCTCTCACACCCCCTGAACTCCCTCATCCCTTCCCTTTTTACCCCAATCCTTGTCCCTTGTAGCAAAAAAAAAAGTTGCTAGATATAATGGCATTTATGTTTGAGAAGTTTAAGAAGTTGTCAATGGCAAATAGCTCATTAGGCTTCTAGTTGGCATCATAGTGCTTACTTGGCAAGCATTGGTCGGTTCTAACACCAAAATAGTCACTAACAAAGAATTTAGGCACTAGCATTATCATTTTAAGCTTGGCAAGAGAAAGTAAATGCAATTTAGAGAGAGAAAGTGAATGAAGTTGCGCTTTTGTCTAAGAGAAATAAAATTTAGCTTACATTATTTGAAAGTCAATTGTGAGAACTTAGATCCATCATACCTATTACATACTAATTAGCCAAAAATTTAAAAAGAAAATACTTTCATTAAATAATTTACTTAGAAAGTCATAAATAAATAAATAGATAGATAAAATTAGGAACAATTTTTTCTTGTTCTTTGTGTTGGTATTATTCATATGCTTGGGGTTTTCATTTTCAGATAAAATTGGTAACACAATCAATAGGAAACATTGTTGGGGAATGGGTTCTATAGTGAGTGAATTAGTAGGGGTGGAAATTACCTCTTTTGGGTAGAATGTTGGGGAGAAAGATCCTTGACTTACACACTAGATTTGAAAAATACTAAATTTGAATATGGATGGTGTGTATTCTAATTACAAGTTGCATTCAAAAGTAATCTTAACTTGAGTCAAGGAATTGGAATTTGGGCTTGCTTTGATGATGGGTAGGCTTGTTATAGTTTAGCCTAAGCCTTTTAATTATAGATCATCATGGGTTCAAACTAGGTCTTATTAAGCTAGAAAACCTTTGCTTGGCCCATTCCATTAGGTTTCAAATAAGAAATATTTTTTAAAGATTTTCTACAAACTACATATTATAAAACTGTTAAAGGGTGACCTTGCCTAATAATATGGCAATGAGATAGACCTATGAAACTTTATAGGGCATTTTCTATCAACAAAGACTTAGCCTACCTTGACTGAGCCACCGCCTACCTTGACTGAGCCACCAATCAAAACAAAATCAAATTTGTGAAAAATGCTCTTTGTATAATAGTTACCCCTGATTCTCTTGTTAATTCCTTCATGCGCTAAAGCATAGGTCTTTTAATTGAAGAACATTAAGAGAACCATAAGAAGCTACTAGATGAATATAATATACTAGTTTGGAACTTCAATTTAAAGGACCTCTTTCCTTGCTGTGGGTATTAGTCTTAAGCTTTTCTTTCCACATCTCTAAATAATTGTTTAGAGGCACAGAAGGTACGAACTGGAGCTTTTCTCTTACTGGTAGTTTTATCTTTATTAGTTTTTAAACTGACTAAATGACTAGCTTTTCCCGAAATGCTAGCTAAGCTTACAAATAGTATTAGTTCCTTTTAATCAAATCTATAAGCTTTTTTTATTAATTTAGGTTTTTATCCTTCTGGAAGGGGCCTTCACCTAAGAAAGGGAGAGTCTCCTAAAAAAGACAAGTCAAAGAAACCAAAATCATCCAAAAATACATCTAAACTCAAGTATTCAACTAATGGAACAATAAAACCAACTTGGGAACTTGCGAATCTCTAGCACAAACATCTTTAAAATGCCTAATTGGAAGAAATAAAAAAAGGCTTCCAATGAAACATTAAGATCTAGATTAAAAGCCCAAACTACATGTAAACCAAACAATTGGGTTGGAGAATGAAAAGAACCTCTTGATTTGCATATAAAAGAAAGGGTATAATGGACCCTTTCTAATTATTTCTTTAACAAATATTTAATTAATAGAATAAAAGAATCAAATTTGGAATATTCCTCACATTTCTTATTAATTGGACTAATGTGTAGGTTTTTAAACTAGATGAAGGTCCATGTAATTTAGCAAACTACAAAGAAGGATAATGTGTTTTACCCTTCAAATTAAAATATTAAGATTAGCTTGAGTTTGATAAACTTTTTATGTTAGTTTAATTATGTTGGATAAATTTTAAAATTTGACTTGATTCCATTTCTAATAATTTTTTTAGTTTGACTATGTGAGATTTTGCTTATGAATTTAATCCTTCACTTATTCAAATTTGTTTATTTTCATCCTTAGATATATTTTTTCTCAATTTCACCTCTTAATAAATTTTATGCAATTTCATCCTTTATCCTTAGAAATATTATATTATAATTATTTAAATGATTACTTTATAATTATTATTATGAAATTTATATTTATTTTTGAAATCAAATAAAATTCAAATCAAGTTTGAATTAAGTTTTAAATGTGTTAAAAATTGCAATATTTATTAATTTTTTCTAGGTTAACTTAAGTTAATTTTCGAACTTAACAATTTTTCGTTGAGGTATGTTCAAATTAAAATATTAGCATTAGTTTAAGTTTGACCAACTTTCTATGTTAGTTTAGCTATGCTGGGTAAATATTAAAATTTAACTTAATTTGACTCGATTATGCTCTTTATAATCTTTTTGAAGAGTACTTACTAATAATTAATAAACTTATATAGGTTAATAGGTTAAATCAAACTTTATAAAATTTATATATGATTACAAAATTTATATATGAATTAAGTTAAGCCAAATTTCAAGCTTATAGAATAGGTTAAGCAATTTTTTTACTATGCACACTAACCAATTTTAGGCAAAGCTTAATTTAGCTTTACTTTCATTTGTTATCTGCTCTTTTTCACTTAAATCACTTATTGTTTTACATGTTGAATTTCACCAACTTGTCTTTTCAAGTTAAAATTTTACTCATCTAAACTATTTTTTATCCAAAATTTAACTTTCATAGATGGTCTATGTTTCCCTAAATTTGATTTAATTTAATCCTTGCTCAAAACCAATTTATTAAAAAAAAAACCTAATTTTATTGGAGATTTGTTCTACAAGTTATTCATAATTATTAAAAACAAATGGGCTAAGAATTATTTTAGAAGTGAAGTAATTCTGACTGAGTGTCAAATCAAGTTAAATTTTAAAGAAATAAAGATGTTTTCTATTTAATTTTGGATGAAAATGATTTAGGGGGTAAAGTGTTAGTAGATTAAAGTATAGATAGGTGAATTTTCATGCTTAAAAGTATATGTAAGTTAAATAAAAATGGGCAAAATCATAAGTGATTATAGTGTAATTTTCCCTTTTTTCTTATGAAAAGAAAAATAAAACTATTGTGGTGTATGATATTTTATTTTTGGGTAAGTTACACATAACCTTTATGTACTTTTTCTAATATGTGATTTACCCCTATGACATTAAAATGTACTACTTACTCTTATATATTTATTCAATGATGTGCATAATCTACCTCTACTAATTCCATGTTTGATATTCGAATGGAATCAACTGTGATTTTCACTTAACTCAATTTCTCTTCAATATTAAAAGAAATTAATGTTAATTTTAATAAAAAAATATCTTAACATTCTCTCTTTTAATTTATTCATCTTTTTTGTCATTTTAAAGCTTTCCCTTTATTGAAACAAAATTTTTGAACTTGATTATTTCATTTAGAATTAATAAGAAGGAATTTTATTATAAGTTTTTCATGCTTGAATGATATGTTTTAACTTTTTTTTCCAGACATAACAATTTAACTTTTTCTCATTATGAATTTATCTCTCCTCATAGAAATGCAAGTTAGTAGCAAGAGTAGGTTTCTATTGCTTTAAAATTGAGCCAAAATGAGATGATACTATTTGCATTAGTAATTTGATCATAGAGATATAATTTGTGGAGTATCAGTAAATGTCAGAAGTAGTTAAGGATAACTTTTTGTTTGAACTAAGAATGTTTTAAATAAAACAACTCAAATAACATTTTCTTATTTTATAAAGAAGAGTGAGGATAAAGCTTGTGATTATTCAATTAGTTTATAAATCATGCTTTTCATTTTCTAATATTATAATTTTAACATATTCTTTATTAGGGATAGAAAAATGTCAAGACATTTCATTTTTTTTAAATTAGGATTAATTTTTTTTATATTAGAAGGAAACTAAATCATGGGTATATCATATGTTAATTCCACTAGGATATTTAATGAAAAATTAACAACAGAAAGTTATATGCATAATTAAATAAGTATAGAAGAATAAATAATATGTTTTAATACTATAGAAATAAATCATATAAAAAAGTACAAGAGGATTATGTATAGGTTTCAATTTTATCATATTCACTTATATATTAATAAAATGTTTTGTTTTATAAATCATTATTCTTTAAAATTATGTAATGGATGGGTTAGGTCAGATCCATCTGCATTTCACATAGGTTTTTATATTGGAGGACTTAGTAGTTTTTGCAAGTTGCAAGTTTATCCGCCAACCTTTTTTGTGATTTTAATTTTTTAATTTTTAAATAATAAAAAAATTTAAAATAATTTAAAAATATTACGTATTCATTTATAAATAAATTATAATACACTTTAAGTTTATATATAACCTTAAGAAATACTATATATACAAAATATAAGTTATAAAATACTCAAAATAAAAATATTATCTAAAAATTATTTATAACATAACTGTGCATAATTAAAAATAAAAAATGAGAGTATAATTTTATATAAATTATAAATTATAAATTTTAACTTATATAAAATTTAAAAACATAAAACTTTTTTTATAGGCCGATCTGGCCTAACTAGTTGTAGATTATATTTTTTAAGGCCTTTATTTCAGAACGCATGGATTAACAAACTGGCACATGAATTTTGTCTCATTTTAACAATTTTCTTACTCTACATTTTCATTTAGGGTCCATTTGGTTTAGGAAAAAATAAAATTTTTAAAAAATATTTTTCTAGGAAAATGCATTTCTGAAAAATGAATTAATTTTCTGTTATTTGGTGCATAAAGAAAAAATATTTTATGGTGTTTGGTAGACAAAGAAAAATTAATTCTATTTAAAGTAAATTAAAATTATTTACTTCAAATTATTATAATTTTATGTACTTTTTAAAAAATAAATTTTTTATAAATTTTTTTATTATTCTTGGTGCCTAGTAGTCCAATGATAATTGGTCTCCAATAATAAATATATATTAAAGACATTACAAAATCTTATACATAAATTCACATAATTAATTTAATTAATTATTACAAAATATTATGTAATAGAACATCTATCGCAAGGAAGAAAAGGAGAATATTTCAGTAAATATTGCATGAAAATGTCCTGGACTTTAATAATAAAAATAGATTTATAAAAATAAAAATAGAGCATCCATCATGAAAATATTTAATAAATAAAAATAAATTTTGCTTGTATTCGTGATCGCGATTACATAACAAGATGAGAAGGTAGAAAGTTTGGGCTTGGATATGGATATATTCAGTAATAAGGAAAATGAATTCCATTTTTCAAAATAGGAAGTTGATTTCTCAAAAAATAATACAATTTTCTGATTGACCAGAATTTATGTTCCTGTTAACTAAAATTTTTGAATGTCTAAATAAGAGAAAGTTAGAAAATGAATTCTAAAAATTTATTTTCCCCTCAACCAAACAAACTGTTAGGCTCCATTTCACGTAACTAGCTAATAAGTTAGTTGATAACTGATAGCTGATATTTTATAATTGATAGCTGATAGCCGATAATTTATAATTGATAGCTGATAACTGATGAGTTAATTAAAGTATTTCATAAAATTAACTATTGAACTAAATAAAATTATAAAATAATATAAAAGGACATATTAATAGAAATATATATATATAATTAAAATAATTTCTATTTATTTAAAAATAAAATTATATTAATATAATTAAAAAAGTTTAAAATAAAAGTATAGTTTCTAATATTTTATAAATTTATAAATTTATTTACTTATATAATTTTTATTTTATTATTTATTATAAAATTATAATTACTTAAAATATAATTAATTATATTTTATAAAAATTATTAAAATTTATATTATAAAAGCTATGAGTTGTAAATTAATAAAAAGAATAAAAATAAATTTGGAAAGAATTTAAAAAAGGGGTAGCTTATAAGTTATAAGTTACTCTAGGTAGTTTATTAAATTAGAACTTATATAAGCTATCTGAAATAACTTATAAGTTAGTGTAAAAAATATTTTTGAAAATTAACTTATAACTTATTGACTAGATAAGATAGCTTATTTATTGTGCGAAACGGAACCTTAATGTTAACTATTTTAATGAGTTGGTTGTAATTGTCATGGGA
The DNA here is from genome assembly GCA_020226215.1 of Sindora glabra. Lineage (NCBI taxonomy): Eukaryota > Viridiplantae > Streptophyta > Magnoliopsida > Fabales > Fabaceae > Sindora > Sindora glabra. The sequence goes on along the minus strand of CM035234.1, from coordinate 59,514,528 downwards.
TTCAATTTGTCATGCAGTGCAAATAATATAATTTTCAAAATTAAGGAGTCCATTAATCGAAAAAGGGGTTAACTTAAAACTTTCTCAAATACATGAATGAGAAAAAACACTCTATTATTTTGTTGTTACATCAAATCAAATTTTAATATGATAAGGGGAAAAAAACTAAAGAAATAAAGAAAATAAGAAAAGGAGAAACAAAATAAACAGGAGATCTAATTTTTGTTCATCAGATTCAGATCCCGGTCGAGCACAAGTCCTCGAAGATCCGATCCTGTGAGCTCTAACCATTTTCGGTTAGCTTTTGCTATCTCTTCGTCTTTCAATTCGCTTTCAAAATTCTGTTCCCGAAACCGAGTTTACACGGACAAAGCTATCTACCATTGCAATGTCTTCTTCTTCCGCATAGATCAAATTCCATTTCTGTGTTTAATTCAGTCGAAATTTTCATTTCAAATTATTGTTTCGGGGATTACGACGAAGAAAATCGAAAGAAAGTGAAAGCAAAGCTTGGAGGAGGCAATGCTACAGGGTAGGTTCTCTATTTTTGGAGGTGGGGATTCGCGTTTGGCGGATAATTCCTCAAAGGGGGAAATCCTTCCTGTTTTGAAACTCGAAGTGGATAAAGAAGTGTACAGGCCTGGTGATCCTGTTGTTGTTACTATTGAGATCTCCAATACTTCAAATCGGTATTCGTTTTTAGTAGAAAGGTTGAGTTTTGAGATTAAAGGCATTGAGAAATTGGACCCTCAATGGTTTGCAACGCAGAAGCCATCGCCTGGTTCAAAACGACGGAGAGGTATGTTGCCGTAAATAATGTTTTCTTTAGTTTCTCATATCAGAATTAAGCATAATTTTTTTTAAGTACTTCAAGTTATAGTTCTACGTGTGGAGATTTAAAGTCTGTATTTTAAAATACTATGACTGTGTATTTACGTTTTGTTGTTTTTGCTTTTTCTTCGTCAGGTGAACACGTTTTTTTGGACTGTTCTACACCATTCATAGTTTCAAACCAGATTGTTTCTCCTGGCACCACCAAATCATGTACGCCGAAATTTTATAGGAACAAATTTTGCCCTGTTGGTTGATTTCCAGCAAGTTTTTTTATCTTGAATTTTGAAATGTTGATGGAATATAGGATTAGAAATTCATCGTTTTTCGGTTGACAACCATAGAGAGAGTTTAAATGTTTCAATGTTACCAGAACAAGGTATTTGGGGAATTTTTGAGAATAAGGAGCTGGCTTATCTTATTTCTTATATATAATGGGAAAAGAGCGGAATTCTCAGGTTGATGGTGGAGAGGTGGCATATATGGATAATAAAGTTTGCTGGTGTGGCCGTTTTATAGATAGGGCGGTTTTCTCTTGGGAGATTAGGTTTAAAGGCTCTTTTATATATTTTGAAATTATTATATTCTGTCCCTCAATTTGACATCCATCCTCCTTTGAAGCATGCATTAACAATAGAAAATTCTGAGTGCTCCGTCAAAGTTTTCTGAGCAAAAATGATGCTCCAAGTACTATTTCAAAATTGTTAGAAAATCTAAAATTTTTGACAATATTGTCTTATGTAATTTATAGTTTGACATTAAAATTTTTCCAAAAGAAAAAATAAAAAAAATCATTCTGATGTAAATGCATGCTTAAAACTCTTATAACATGCACCATGTCAAAAGAGTCCCCCGTCTGTCCTTGAAAGAAGCTTAGACTGAGGATATGCCTTGATTTTTTAAGGTTATAACTTTTCTTTTTGTTCTGATGAAAAATTTGTTCTCATCTTCTTTGCACTCCTCATTTTCTATTAGTGATATTCTTTTATCCAAAAAAAAAGGGACATCCAGGATTTTCTGCAAGTTCATTCAGACTGTCAGTTTAAAGAGGAAGATGATAAACCAACCTACATTGACCACTTTTCTAGAGGTCGTACTGCATGTTTGATGATTGTTTCCCTTGCAGTTGCCATTATACTTGCTCGATGATCAATTATGGGAATACATTTATCCATTAATACTTTATTAATTATGCATTTATGCTATATATTTTGCTTTAAGCAGATTGATTATGTGGAGTGTTATTTGCAGATGTGGTGAGAACATTGCTTCCTAGCATTATCCCACCGTCTTACAAGGGTTCAACCATCCGTTATTTGTATTATGTTAAGAGTGCATTAACTGGTGGGTGGCTACTACTGGAAAATGGGAAGTCTCATGCAGAGTCTTTAGAAGATGTGAATAATTTGGTTGGTCTTCCATAACTTTCCGGATGTATGCATTATTGTCTTTGCATTTTATATTCAAAACCTTACACCATCTGAAATCTCAAGGATAATAACCAGAATTTTACAAAATTTCAAGAGGTCATTGTATGGCCATAGTATTTAGGACTTTAAAATGCTATTTTATTTTTGTTTTGAACGTACACTTTTCACAACTCTAATTACGTAAATTTGCAAAAGCTGTTGCTGACATTCTTAACTAGCATGCTGTGTAGCTTTCTCTCTCTCTTTTTTTTTTTTGTGTATTGCTAAAAGTTTATGCAATCCTCGCTATTAATGTCAACAAACAGGCATATATTTATGAATCCATGTCATTTTTTTTGCCTTTCTTTTTTACATTGCTTTGGTACTTCCATTTATAGGATTCAAGTCTGTAATTTCTGTTCTTGCAGGAAATCCGTGTTCCATTACAGGTATGGGTACACCAGAAAAGCAGTGGCCCTATGAAGGAAGAAGGTCAGTTTGGTTTTGAACCTTCCTTTCACTTTCCATTTTTCTTGCCACAAACTAAATCTATTAGTAATTACTTCTCATTTTTTGCTTGTTTCATTGAATATATTTTTAGAACTTAGCCTATAGGTTGGTTTGTGTGGCACTGATCAACCAAAAATATTAAATGGGTTCAAAGTTGCTGCACAGTCAGTGTTAGAACTTTTGCAGTATCAGTAGACAGGAAGGTGCCACATCATTAAAAAAGCTAGAGTAACTAAAGACTTTTGTGTAGCAGTTCTTTAAATATGCGGCAGCATTTAGCTGAGTTATGTGTAAAAGTTCTTTACATTGTTAATCCATTTAAAATGAACAGTATAACATCAGGTAAAGTAAAAAATGGAATATGCATAATTTGAAGGACCACCCATGGACGAGAAAGACAATAAGAAGTTTTGATTTGGTTGAAGTGCCAAGTTGCACAACAATCATTAACTACTATTGATGAAGCACTGATTTGCAGTTTGGCTTTAGCAAGCTTCTGATCCTGATGTTTGCAAGGACCTTGATGCAACTCAGTTTGGCTGTACATATTTACATATTTCTATGGCATTGAAATTAAATCTGTTAAATATCACCACGATACATAAATATAAGCTTCTCCTCGGAATTAACCCTTTAACAATAACTTTTCCCTTTGAGCATAATTTAAATCACAGAAAGATACTGTCGATAGTTTGGGTGATTGTGTCATAGCAATGTAAATGGAAGCTATGACTTTACGAAGGAAAGTAGGACACTAATAAGCTAAGAAAAAGTCTATAGCACAATTGATTCTCATTCTACTGTTATTAATTTGTGAAATAAAAATATATGAATGGGCCCATTCAAGGCCAAATTTGTGTTTACAGATGGAAGGAATCCTTATGTGTCCACATTTCACGAGGTTAGCAAAAAGGATCAGCTTTGAGAAGTTATTGCTTTAAAATGGATGAATTCTTTTCAGTTGGTGTCTAATTCATTAATATAGGGATAACTGCTCATATGACGCCTGCAACAATGAGCTCAAGTGTTGTTGAAATTGATTGTATTTGTGACTGCCAAAAATTATTTGGTTACATTTTACTTTACCTGTGGTGATGTCTAACAAGGACAAACAAGAACACTAGACATGTTATGATGTGACAGGAAATGATGACATATCAAAATATAAAAGAGCATGGACATGACAAAGCATAAATATATGCATAAAAAATCATATAAATATGTACATGTATTTGTTAGCATATCTGGTTATGAGAGAATTAAGAAGTGTATGAAAATATACTTAGAATATTCCTGATGTGTTAAATTACACTTACAAGGCATTTAACAAGTGTCAAGTATTGAAATTGAATACTTTTAGTTCCTATGTGTGTTTCATATAGGTGTGGGGGTGAGTATCTAACATAACTAAGTGTCAAAATGTCTGACACATGTTGGACATAGACACAACTTGGTTTTCGAAGTGTTTGTGCTTCATAATGTGATGACAAGAATCAATATAAAATTTAACTTGGATATGCCTTTTTGAAGTTTGTGCCATTCATTCAAATTCTACATTTATGTTGGTTACTTAAAAGAGAAATGAAAAATAAATGGATTTAAGCAAGTTTTGGTACCCTGAATCAAGTACTCTTTACTTGTAGTTTATACAAATTGACTTTGTATCTTATGTGTCTCTGTTTTGTGCTCAATTATGCTTGTCGAAGTTATTTTATTTTTTTTAATGTAGCTCTACCAGGCTCTAAGGGTCTCGATCTGCATTAAGAAAGTAACATGTTTGTGTTTTCTATGTCTTCAGAAATTGTCCCTTCAACGACTGTCCAAATGGATATATATTGGAAAGAGATGGATGGAGATGCTGATTGGGTATGCTATTGGTGATATTTCTTTATTGGGTAAATTGAACTTACCTGTGGTTTAGCATAAATTAATCTGCCTATCCATTGTTTTGAAAGTGATTTATAGTTATTTTAAGGTGTTTTTGGTATTTTACAATGGCAAGTGACTAGCAATGGGAAAAATGTTTTGGTCCCAAATGCACAATGCACAAATTGTTTAGTTAACTTAACTGATGTTGATGCACATGTGAAGGTAATTTTATAGTTGCAATATTTTCTGAAGTAGAGCAACACCACAGATATAAGGGGACAAAGTTACTTAGCATTCTAGTCTCTAGCATATCATTAGCGTTAAGCTTATTGAATATTGTTTTCAAGATGAAAGACTGACCTTGGAGGAGTTTCATATTTTGAAAGTTACTTTTCAAGAAAAAAAATTTATATAGAGAATGAGTAAGAAAATGTGAAAAAGATCAACTGGAGAACACACAAGAGGAATCAAGGGTCCTCAAATCCTCTAATCCACTTCACAAATGAATAGCATTATTTGAGAGGAAATAGGAATGTTCTGATGCCATGGTGTATTTGTATGCATTTAAGTTGTATGAAGACCCAATAATGTTCTTGTACACTAAACACATGAACATGTGCTATGTAGTTCATAAGCACTTCCCTGAAGCTGGGACATATATGTTAATTATGCCCAACTTCCTCCAAATATAACTCATCCTATTTGCATGAGTGCTTTAATGAAAACATCAGCTAGCTGCTCTCCAGTTTTAATCTAATATGTTTTGCAAAATTAAGTCCTTAATCTTTTCTTTAATGAATTGGTAATCAGACTCCATATGCCTTTTTATTTTTTATTTTTTGTCACAAAACACTGGATTTTCATTTGAGGCAATATGGAATGCAGCTTGGTCATCTTACCATAGGTTCACATATGGAGAGCCCTTGAAACCAATTTTATCAATTGATACACCCACGAGCTTGAAAGTGGTTTATTCCATTGCACTTCACTGGGGATGGGTCTAGTTCTGACATCTGCGAGTCTGCTACCTAATATCATGAACAAAAGATTTTCAACCATAGAAATGTGGGGAGGAGGAAACAGTGACCGTTTTATAATTTTTACTTTAGCTTGTTGGGGGCTTTTTATTGAAATTCGAAGGGAATAGCTGCCGCTTGTGTGCTGATACTCGCCCTCCCCCCTTTTCTAATTTATTTGCCTGTCTTGCCTGTCGTCTTTAGTTGTATTCTTCCTTTTATTCCTCTTATAAAACCCTTTTTCTATGTTCCTCCTTTCCAAGAAAATTGTTGAGCCATGGTGCTATGGTTAGGATGTACGTTGCATATTTGCTTCATGTCCTTTTCTGGGATTTATGTGTTTTTTGCTTTTCAATTGCATGTTAAGCTGTCAATAGGCATAGTTTTCTGTGCAATGCTTTGGCTTACTGCAAACAATGACTTAATGCCCTTGTTTTATGAGGCAGTGTTGATATAACATGGAATTATTCAGGTTAGAGCAAATGACATTTATGATGGCATTGAGGAAGGCTATGATAGCTCGAGGGATGAAATATCGTCCGTGTCTTCATATAATCCCATGAGAGAAAATCTACACAGAAGCTTTGGAAGTTCACTGTCATTGCGATCTTCTTCTGCACGATCTTTGACTAAGGAAGCTTTACTTCTAGAAGGTGATCGAACAAGTTTATCTTCACATATGGTGCTTCCTCGACTGTCTGTGGCTGAGGTGTTATCTGATCCTGGTGCTGGTGAGTGATTTCATCCATATCTCTACAAGTCAGTCTTCATATGGAAGTTCTCATTCTTTTTGGCTATAAATGGCAAGTGGGAAAAACAGTGAAATGTGCCTGAGGGAGAAGAAATTTTTGCCAAATAATAATTTATTCTTGCAAACAGATACCTTATCACCCCAGAAATCATCTGGTATTGTCTCCCGAAGTCTGCAAGAGAAGTTTAGAAAGCCTTTCTCTTCAGAAGACAGTGCAGCAGGATCCTCTACACCAGAAGCAGGAGCTGTTGAATCTGCAGCATGTATATTTTTTGACTTTTTTCTCACTTTCAATAAAATCTTATACATAAAAGATATGTACTTTTAATTGTTGTTGATGTAGATACTAGTAAGATAATTTTGTGAAATCATATTCTGCAGCAGAAGGCTTCATCAGAGGAAGGTCTTATAATATCAGGCTGGATGACCAAGTTTTGCTTAAATTTTCCCCAAAAAATTCCGACTCAACTTATTACTTCAGTGATATGGTAATAGTAGTCACACAGGATAAAACACCTTTTTACAAGTTAAATGACTGCATCCTGAATCCTGAACAATTTCATTATTGCAGATTGGTGGGACTCTTACATTTTTTCATGAAGAAGGAGCTAGAAGGTGCCTTGAGGTGACTTCCCTTTATCAGCTATTGTGTGAAAAGAACAACTAACTGGTTATTTACAGTAATTCATCCATGAGAGCAGAATAGGACATGCCCATAATGCTTTTTGGGTTTATCTGTGCAGGTTTCCATAACATTGGAAACTTCCGAGACCATTAATCGTCAATTTGTCCATCCATCAAGGAGGAATTCCCCTACAATCACAAAGGTGTTTGCTTTTAGTTTACCTGTAATTGTTCAATCTTTTTTCAAACCATATTCAATGCATGCAGCTTGTGCTGAGGTTGATATCTGTTAAATAGTAATAAATGTAATTGATATGTATAGTTGACTATGATAAATGAGGAAATATTTAGGCATAATTTTAGGGATTTTATTCTCTAGCATTAAAATGTATTGATTGTAATTTTGCTATATAAAGAACCAAGGCTGAGATAATTTTTTTCAAACCATTCATTCCAACAATTTCAAGTTGGTATCAGAGCCCTCACATTGAGGGACTCTGCTTCTGCATTTTAATTTCTTTTTCCCTCCTTTTTTTTCCCTGCCCAGAAACTTCTGAATACACCCAGATCTGAGTTCTTCGATTCACGGGGCAGCACTTCAAATTTTCCAAAACCACCACCAGAATTAGCATCGCCAGCGAATTTCCGGCCACCGTGGCTAGCGCGTGTCACTAACGCGCCACTCCCAGACGCGCGTGGCCTCCACGCGCCACCGTTCCAGACGCGCGTGTACTGCACGTGCCACTGTACGTTGCTCGCCTTCTCTCCGTGAGTCCATCCGTGTTCTTCTTTCTGCCAGCCCAATCAGCATATTCTTTTTTTTTTACCGTAAGTACCAGCCGTTTCATTCCCAAAAAAAAAAAAAAAAAAAAAAAAAACCAGAACAGAACCAGACAGACCAAACCAAACAGTAACGTTTCCCTACTTCTCTTTTACCCTCTATCATGTCTACTTCTAAATTGAATAATTCTGGCAATATCTTTTCCTCTGTGTTCTCTAGTACTCCAACAATTACTTCTGCAAAATTGAATGGTTCTAACTATTCCTCATGGAGTGCTTCTATTTTATTATGGTTTAAAGGGCAAGGATATTCTGAATACTTGACTACAAAAATTGAAGATGTCCCAGCTGATAAACAACGCGAGTGGAGTATGATTGATGCACAATTATGTGCGATACTGTGGCAATCTGTTGATCCTAGCTTGCTGCCTATTTTTCAACCATATGATACTTGTTACACTTTCTGGGAGCAGGCCAAGAATCTCTACTCCAATGATATTCAACAACTGTATGAAGTTGTGACCAGATTGAAGGATTTAAAACAAGAGTCAGATTTATTTTCTTATGTTACCATTGCCAAAACAACAATAGCCCAGTACAAGAAACTTTTGCCTGTCACTACTGATATTAAAGAGCAAGAAAAACAACAAGATAAGTTTCTTATGGTTTTTATTCTTGCTGGTTTGAACTCTGATCTTGACACTTTCCGTCAACAGACATTGGGCAATGCAGAAGTTCCTACAACAGAAATGTTAATCAACCGTCTATTACGATTACCCGCTTCGACTATTCCAAATACTAATATTGAAAACTCTACCTTAGTGACACATGCTAGTGATCATGGAAAGGGACGAGGTGGTGGACGCAACATAGAGGAGGACGTAATGGTGGTGGTCGAGGCAATCGACTTCAATGCACTTATTGTCATAAGTCAGGACATACCCGAGATAGATGTTTTGCTTTACATGGCCGACCTCCTAGATCAGCTAACGTGGTTCAATCTGGTTCTACCAATGTAGTTAAATCTGGTTCAGAATCAACTGATCAATCTTCTGTCTTTTCTGATCCAGAATATCAAGAATTCTTGAAAGAACAGTTTCTTCAATACAAGGCATCCAAACAAGAACAGACACATTCTGCATCCCTTGTAGACACGGGTAATTCTATTGCTTGCTTATCTCATTCTGCATCTCATGATCGTTGGATTCTTGACTCTGGAGCTTCTGATCACATATCTGGTAATGAATTTCTTTTTACCCATCTTGATTGCACTGCTAAATCGCTTCCTTCAATTACATTAGCTAATGGTTCTAAAACATCCGCTTATGGTATTGGTCAAGCTAAACCTCTCCCTTCTCTAAATTTACAATCTGTTCTTTATATGCCCGATTCTCCCTTCAACCTAATTTCTATCAGTCAACTTACCCGAACTCTTAATTGTTCTGTAACATTCTTTTCTGATTCCTTTTTAATACAGGATCGGGGTACGGGGAAGACGATTGGTACCGGACGTGAGTCAAGAGGCCTATATTACATTCAACCAACATCATCAATTACTTGTATTGCTGCAGAGTCTCCAAAATTAATTCATTGCCGTTTGGGTCATCCGAGTCTTTCAAAATTACAGAGAATGGTTCCAAATCTTTCAAAATTGAAGTCTTTAGATTGTGAGTCATGCCAACTCGGTAAACATGTCCGTAGTTCTTTCTCTTTTAAAACTACTAGTCGAGCTAAGTCTTTATTTTCTTTGATTCATTCAGATGTATGGGGTCCTAGTCGTGTCAGTACTACTTTGGGTTTTCGATATTTTGTAACTTTTATTGATGATTATTCTCGATGTACTTGGTTATATTTGATGAAAGATCGTTCTAAATTATTTTCAATTTTTAAATCCTTTGTTTTTGAGATTCGTACCCAATTTGGAATACATATACAAATACTTCGTAGTGACAATGCTCGTGAATATTTTTTTGCATCTTTTACTTCTTTCATGTTATCACAAGGCATTATTCATCAATCAACATGTCCTCACACTCCACAACAAAATGGAGTTGCTGAAAGAAAAAATCGTCATTTAGTTGAAACTGCACGGACTCTATTATTACATGCTAATGTTCCATTTCATTTTTGGGGTGATGCTATTTTAACAGCTTGTTATTTAATTAATCGCATGCCTTCATCTGTTTTAGAAAATATAATTCCTTATTCTTTAGTGTACCCTGATGAATCTTTGTATAAGCTTTCTCCTCGTGTTTTTGGGTCCACTTGTTTTGTTCATGATCTTACTCCAGGCAAAGATAAATTATCAGCTCGTTCGATAAAATGTGTTTTTGTGGGCTACTCAAGACTACAAAAAGGGTACAGGTGTTATTCTCCAAATTTAAAAAAATATTTTATATCTGCTGATGTTACTTTTTTCGAAACTTCTTATTTCTTTTCTTCTTCTGGAGAATCTATTTCCATATCTGAGGTTTTGCCCCTACCAGTCCTTAATTCAATCCCTTCAAATTCACCACAAGATCGGCCTCTTATCACTTATCAACGACGCCCTCGTCCAGATGCACCTCAAGTAATTGATGATGATAATCCACCTGTTGGCTCACGATTCGGTCACGAAGAATCTCCTACCTCAGATCCACCTGCTGATCTTCCTATTGCCCTTCGTAAAGGTACTTGTTCCACTCGTAACCCTTATCCTATTTATAATTTTTTGAGTTATCATCGTTTATCTGCCCCCCATTCTGCCTTTGTTTCTGCCTTGTCCTCGGTTTCTATTCCTAAAACTATACAGGAAGCTCTTTCTCACCCAGGATGGCGCCAAGCGATGCTTGATGAGATGGCAGCATTTGAAGTTAGTGGCACATGGGATCTGGTTTCTTTACCATCTAACAAATCTTCTGTTGGATGCCGTTGGGTGTATATTGTCAAGGTTGGCCCAGATGGAAAAATAGACCGATTGAAAGCTAGATTGGTTGCTAAAGGATATACTCAAATTTTTGGCTTAGACTATGGTGATACTTTTTCTTCTGTTGCCAAAATTGCTTCTGTTCGCTTGTTTTTATCTCTTGCAGCCATTAATCATTGGTCTCTACATCAACTGGATATCAAAAATGCCTTTTTACATGGGGACCTCGAAGAAGAAGTCTATATGGAGCAACCTCCGGGGTTTGTTGCTCAGGGGGAGCCTGGTCTTGTTTGTCGTTTGAAGAAATCTCTATATGGTCTTAAGCAGTCCCCTCGAGCTTGGTTTGGGAGGTTTACTAAAGTTATTCGAGATTTTGGCATGTGTCAAAGTGAAGCAGATCATTCTGTTTTTTATCACCATTCATCTCCCTCTCAATCTATATATCTCATAGTTTATGTTGATGATATAGTTATTACAGAAAGTGATCAGGTTGGTATAGATCGACTCAAGCAACATATTTTCCATCATTTTCAAACAAAAGATTTGGGAAAACTTCGGTATTTTCTTGGCATTGAAGTGGCTCAATCCCGTTGTGGCATTTCTATCTCTCAACGCAAATATGCCCTTGATGTTTTAGATGAGACAGGACTAATAAACTCTAAACCTATAGATACTCCTATGGATCCAAATATTAGACTATTACCCAATCAGGGTAAACCGTTCTCAGATCCGGGAAGATATCGCAGGCTTGTTGGAAAATTAAATTATCTCACAATCACTCGACCAGATATTTCATTTGCAGTGAGTGTGGTGAGTCAATTTCTCAACTCACCATGTGATATTCATTGGGATGCAGTCGTTCGAATTCTTCGCTATGTAAAAGGAAATCCAGGCAAAGGTTTGTTGTATGAGAATAAAGGGCACACACGAATTGTTGGTTACTCAGATGCTGATTGGGCAGGTTCTCCAGATGATCGTCGCTCTACTTCAGGTTATTGTGTTCTTTTTGGAGGAAATTTAATTTCTTGGAAAAGCAAGAAGCAAAGTGTAGTGGCAAGATCAAGTGCAGAAGCAGAGTATCGAGCTATGGCATTAGCTACTTGTGAACTCGTATGGTTAAAACAATTGTTACATGAGTTAAAACTTTATACACCTGGTCCTATGGAGCTTATATGTGACAATCAAGCAGCATTGCATATTGCTTCTAATCCTGTTTTTCATGAAAGAACCAAACATATTGAAATTGACTGCCACTTTGTAAGAGAGAAAGTTGTTGCAAAGGAAATTATCACAAATTTTGTGAACTCGAATGACCAATTGGCTGATATGCTCACAAAGTCCCTCCGAGGCCCAAGAATAAGCTACATATGTAACAAGCTTGGTGCATATGATATATATGCTCCAGCTTGAGGGGGAGTGTTAAATAGTAATAAATGTAATTGATATGTATAGTTGACTATGATAAATGAGGAAATATTTAGGCATAATTTTAGGGATTTTATTCTCTAGCATTAAAATGTATTGATTGTAATTTTGCTATATAAAGAACCAAGGCTGAGATAATTTTTTCAAGCCATTCATTCCAACAATTTCAAGTATATCGATATTATTTTGGAAGTCCTTGTATTCTTTTGTTTCTTCAGTATACAATTACATTGCTGCCCTCAAGTGTGATTTTGGCATTTACCAATATTGGCCAGGCTAGACTTGGTTTAAGAATGTACATGCCCGTACAATACTTGTTGCTTTCAAATATGATTTCACAAAATGGAAAATCAAAAGCTGATAGTCAGTTGTTTCTCTTATCCGTGGTTTGGGCTTATCCCCAAAATATTTGTTTAGTGGGTGGTAGATTCTCCAGAGATGTGTGCTGTTCATGTGGGGTTTGGTGTAGAAGAACCAATGTCTTCAAATGCATGTTCGTTTATCTTGAAGTTGACATTTTATTTTCAAGGGGAAATTCCTCTCACCTCCCCAGAGATTTAACCTATTCACACTCACCCCTAATATTTTGAGAGACATACACTTACCTCCCTTATTTTTCAGAATCAAGGGAGGTAAGTGTATGTTTAAAATAGAAGAAAAGGGAGGTCAGTGTATATAAAAATGGAGGTTAGGAGGTAAGTGTATGTTTGAAATAGAAGAAAAAGGAAGGTTACTATATATGAAAATCGAGGTTAGTGTGTATTTTTGAGAATAGGAGGGGATGTGAATGTAATTACACTAAACTTCAGGGGAGACAAGTGTAATTTGCATTATTTTCAATTTCTGCATTGTAGCTAGGGTCCTATCATGTCCTATTGTCTTGTACAGGTTGATGTACAAAACTTTGTGCATGTAGACATTTTGCTGTTGTCTTCTGATTCGTTTGTGATCATTTGTGCTTGTAGGTCCAGAGTGACCATTATGAGGTAGTTGCAGATTTGGTACAGACGAGCTTTCTTTTCTCCATTCCCATGGATGGTCCGATGTCGTTCTCCACTCCTCATGTATCTGTGCAGTGGGTTCTCCGGTTTGAATTCTTTACAACTCCAAAGCATCTGGATTGGACTAAGTATGACATTAACCATTGACTCTTACCCTTCATTTTCTTGCCTTCTGTTTCCTAGATCTATGCTTGCATGCAACACATTCTACACAGATTGTTTGCTGCATCATGCACCTTAAATTTTGATCCCATAATATATACCTGGGGTAGGGTTCTGCTTTTGACCGGTGCCCATTTTTAAACATGGAATTGATTGTTATTCTAAACATATGGGTAGGTAAAAAGATATTTTTTTTGGTATGGCAATCCGGTTTCTTCTTCAATGATGTTTCATCTTACACACGTTATTTTAGACAACCATGGTAGCTAAATCTCATCACTTATTTATTCAATGCCTTTGTTTTTTAATCTTTTGTTCACTTGAACAAAAACTATTGGTAGAATTCTCAGCTTCAAGGAATCTGTTGTTAGAAAAACCTTATAGGTTGGACCTTTCTATAATAGTGAAACTTCTATAATCCATAATATGATTATAAAATTTACCTTAGAATGTAATTTTCGTATTTTATTTAAGGATTTCAGGGGGAAAAAATTGTATATTCATGTCATGCAATGGTTTTTTTTTTTTGCTTGATGAAAAAAATAATATAAAACCAAAAATAAACGTAGCCAAAGTTATATTTTTGGCCATGCAAGAGTATAATTCCTAATTTTTTTTTTATATTTAACTTCTTTAATTCTTCTATCTTCATATAAATAAGTTCCTACTACCTAATTGGGAAAAAAAAAATGAACAACTTAGTTTCAAGACTTTCTAAAAGGACATGAGACTGAGCAGCTCTTAAAAAATATCATGCCAGGTCATATGTGTTTCTTTCCATAGATATGGTATGAATCTTGGTATACTAATATTAATTTAATATAATCTACAACTTCAGTAGCATCAAATGCGGTTGGTTACATAGATCAAACAATGCCATTATCCTTCATCAAAATCATATCTTCTGTGAAACCATTTGAGATTGCCTTTTATGATATCTCCCAAAGTTTTCCTAGTTCTTCCTCCACCTTTTTAATGCAGACTCTCCAATAAATCCTGCTTTCTTATTGGAGCAGCCGTAGGTCTTCTTCACACATGTTCAAATCACTTCAAGCGTGATTCCATCATCTTCTTATCGATCAATGCTGCCCCAGCTCTCTCCGAAGTATTGTTTATGAATGTTATCTTTTCTTTTATGTCCACACATCTTTTCCAACATTGCTACACTTCTTTCATATTGGTACTTCACTGCCCAACGCTCACTATTGTAAAGCATTGTTGGTCTTTGTAACAACCTTGTACTAGCACAGTAAACTAGTTGATCTATGTCATAAAATGTTTTGTTTAAGTTATGCACTGGTTATCAACTACGTAACACAACTCTCCTTTATCTGGGCTTGGGACCGCTTGTGTAGAAAAGAGACACTAAAGCATGTCTCAAGTGGAGTTATATATCTACAATTCTGTTGTAGATAATTTAAGGGAGCAATCTTTATTTTCTTTAATTAATATGTGTTCTTTCTCTTGAAGCTAATTTTGTTTAGAAATTTCAGTATTACAACATTGATTCGTAATAGTGAAGTTATAGATTATTTGCTTTTAGTAGTATTATATGAGATAAACAGTCTTTTTATGAATTTCATTTGTTTGATTGTATAAATGGTGCGTACTTTTAAACTGTTATGATTACAAACCATAGTTCAAGTCATATGTTTTATGGTACAGACAAGTCAAAAGCATTCACAAGGTCCTAACACTTGACCTCTTTAGGCTACCAATGAGTGCTGCTTGTAATTCACGAATACAATTCACAGCTTTTATTAGATTAAGCTGCCAATTACATTTCTTGTTATGAAACTTTCATGGTTTCTGCACATCAGGTACGAGCATCCTCTTCTGCTTGAGGGAAGAGAAAAAGTTGAATGGGTTCTTCCAGTTACTGTGCATGCACCTCCACCAAGACTCCCTGCTTCTAGCTCAAGGAATGAGAAACCTTTCTCCCTAGATCCCATGTGGGTGCATAGTTGAAGGTATTTACAAATCTTCTGAGATTAAACCGGCATGGTTACCAACAAATTATGATTACTGGTTCCAATATTCAAAATGGCTCAGCTATGTGGCAATTCACTTCAGGATTTATTCTTGTCTTCCTTTCCAATTGCCAGTTTTCCTTAAAATGAAATAAATATAAAATGGAAGAAATCATCCTAGATATTTAATTTTATTTTCCGTATTTACTTGCCACTAATTTGGTCATTAAAACATTGAGCTGCCAAGGTTTTGTGAAATTGTAGTCTTCTTGTTTTTTAGATTACAGATGCATCATGTACTTCAAATTTAAACAAAATAGACATCTCCTTTGTCTTCTTTTTTTTCTCTTCAGACATTCACTGATATTCAAAACATAAGGCTCAATTTACTTTATAATAACCTCGAAAGGAGGGACGTCTCTGCAATTTCATCATAATTCAAGTGAAGTTAATGCAATTTACTCTTTAATATATGAAGTTTTATATTTTTAAACCATATGGGATTCCAATGTAATTCACTCTTATTAACTTAGAAGAACACCGGTCTATTTGGATATGGCAGAATGAAGGGAAATTAGAGGAAAGGAAAGGCAAGCTATCTTCTGAAAAGATAAACTAAAAGTGGGAAGACATCCATCTATTTTTATTTCTTTCCTCTTCGTTTTCCTCAGTTGCAAACAAACCACGTGTCTGTGACACTGACGGGTCTCTGCAGTGGACTTGACAAGCCAAAATTGGGCAACCTAGTATTTTCAGCTTAAGTATCACTGAATTTTGACGCGCGCACATTGATCTCAAACAGCCAATGAATTGCCAAAGTGACATGTTGCATGTGGCATACAGAGGGCATGAAGAAGACCCAACTTATGAAGTCCGCCGTAATTGGTTAGCTCTGAATTTTGGAGCATGCTTTCCTCTCCTTTCGTGTTTGCTGGTTGTTCATGTGTGCTTTGATGTTAAGTCCTGTAGAATGCATTTATAGATGAATTTTTTCTTCTTTTAAATCCCTCATATTTTCCATTTAATTATATGGGTTATTGGTCTTTTGGCCATTAAGTGTGTTTGCTCTGAATTCTCCTCTTTCTTCTTCTTCTTCTTCTCTTTCTTTTTTTTTTTCACTTTTCATGCTTTGTGGAGGCATCATAGATTACATAATAAAATCTTGCAATTAAGTGCTGAAGATTTACTTATTAATACGATTGTTATGTTATTGATTATTGTGAACCAATCATATATTGTTAAGTCAACTCGGGTGCCGAAGTTGCTCCTAATTAGGATGTTCTTACTTGGTCCAACTTCTAAGATATAACTGAAATGTAACTATATCGGATCATCAAATAAATTGTAAGTTTAATTTTACGAGTTCTTTTTAATAATTCGGTAGTGAATTTTATTTACGTGTCTATAAAATGATGATTCAACTGAATTTCTCCATGGGTTGACATTAAATTACTTGTAGAATTTCTGATTGTATTTTAATTATCATCTTCAAAAATATCACATCGAATTAGGACTAGGACTGGTAGTATTGTTAGGTTTTGTATTGACTTGATCTTTTTCAAATCTGATGTCCAATTCATGCAAGCTAAATTTTAGCTTGAGGACTAATATGGCTGAATTTTGAAGATGAATTAGAAGGATGGATAAATTTTGATTGCAATTTCATTTCTGGTTTTATTGAGATGGCATTAATACTTCCCTTGATTAAGCATACGTTAGGCAAAATGGACCTTTCAGCTACCTGATTTCACTACGTTGCATTGTAAGTGCCCAACTGGCTTGTTAAATCAAAAGTTAGAAAGAATGCTGCTATTGAGGGGGAAAACAACATTCTTCTCTAATGATTTTCAGATGAAATAGCATGTGAATTGTCAAGTTTTAAAAATACCTTAGTTCTTTCCAAAAAAAAAAAAAGAAGGGTGAATGTTGTACTCTTAGTTACTAGCTCCTTTCTAGCTTGTGATTAAACGGTTTAGTTGTGCCCTTAATGTACCATGTACCTATTTTCAGTTGTGCTAGTGGAATTAGATGGAAGGTGGATTATTTCGTTACAAAATTAAGAATTACAAATGTCATCTCAATGAAGTCGGATAAAATTGCAAGGAAGGGACTAATTGGAGGGCTGAATTGCTGATTTGGTCTAAATGGTTTATTAAAAAATTGTTATATTGTACTTAAGATATATGCTCATTTATGAACTTTCCACTCAGTCCCCAAAACTATTAGATGTACTCAACCGAAATATGCCATTTGCAAAATCATTTTGGGTCACGGGAGCCAAATACAGCGAGTGTAAGAAGGAAGGGAAGCAACGAAGCATACTGTAAAAAACCAACGCTTACTCCTCGTGAGTTGATCTTGCTCCGTGGGAGTGTCCTGTCTACCAACAACAGCAACTTTAGCCGATGAATCTGAAAAACAATTTATGGTCTGGCGCTAAAAATAAGATTTTATTTTATTTTTAAATAATTTTTTTGAAATGATATTTAATTTTAAGTAAAAAGAAATTTTATTTTATTTCCTTTCTAATTTTTATCTTAATTGCATTTGTATCATTATGAAATTATGAAATTCATCACATATAGCAAAGATTTTTTTAAAATTCATCTCATTTGACGTAAAATGCATATATAAAAGATTTGTCTTCTTTTTAATATTATATTTACCATGATATTATCAAAATTTATTTTTTAATTAAATTCTATGTATTTTTAATTAAATTTTATGCATTTTTCAATACATTTCAAGCAAAAGAGTTCATTTAAAAATTAATTGAAATCATTATTTTTAATAAAGTTTTTTTAAATTCATTTATAAATAAGTAAAATTATTTTTATTAAAATAAAATGAAGTCAATTTTAAAAAATTATGATGTCAAACCAACCTGGGTAAATCTGAATTGCAGCAGAAAATTCTGGTTGCATCATTGTATTTAGCTCCCGGGACCCAGAAACATTTTGCGAATGGCGGAATAATCTTTGATAGCTGGTCCTCGCACCGAAACACTAATCTGTTCCAAAAAGTGTAAATCTTACGATACATTTATTTTCACAGGAAATTCATTTTGTTGAAATACAGTTATAAAATATTAAGATGATAAAAAATATGTTTGTAAATTAATTAAAATCATTATTTTTAATAAAATTTTAAATAATAAAATTAATTTATAAATAAATTTAAATAATTTCTATTAAAATAAAATAAAATTAATTTTAGAAAATTGTGATGACAAAACAACTCTTACCTCTTCTGCGGCATAGAAAAATAAAATGAATTAATGACAAAACAACTCTTACCTCTTCTGTGGCATAGAAAAATAAGATTTTATTTTATTTTCAATAAGTTTCTTTATAAAATAGTGTTTGGTTTTAAGCAAAAGTGGATTTCATTTTGGTTGAGACTTGCATGCCCCCGTTGACTTACCAACAGGGCATGTAGCCTTGCTCATGTGGCAAACTGGTAGCCACACATTTGCTACCTCACAGCTAAGGCTGACATGAACACGTGGGGGACTTGGCTAAAATTTTTTTGCAATTTGTTCCCATCCTTTCCACCAAGAAACTTGCACAATGGTCCCTTTAACTTGTTGCACATGCATTGTTCTGAGAGTGCAAAAAAATTGGAGGATCTGGGAAACCCTAACTTGAGCACAACGGTGGGTGTCGATCATCTGGTGAAGAGGGTTCTAATCTTGTCCACATCGCCTTACTATCCTTCTAAGGTTAGTACTGTTTGATTCTTTGGATTTAGCACGGTTTAGTAATTGTTCAGTTGTCTACTATATTGGTGTTACCCTGTTTATTTGTGATCTAGTAGCTATGAAGCTACACACGCTTGCATGCGGACAAGGGTGAAATAGCTCACCGATTGCCATTTCTATTTGATATTAGACTTGACTTGCAAGAGGTTTTTGAACATTGCAGTGTGACTATTTAGGTTGAAATCTTGTTCCTCCAGAATAGGCAATTTAGTATTTCCTGTGATCCCTTAGATCCTAACCTAAGCTTTGTAGCTTATTTAGCAATAGTGGCGCGGAGATCAGCAGCACTAAAAATTATGCATGCTCCTATCCCCAGTTGAAACAACAAGTTTAATTTAATACTTTACGTGATAAATGTCTTGACCATATGTTAATCCACCAATCTAGTGATTGTTATCATAGTAGGTGTAGATTAGTTAAAAATAATATGACACCCACTATAAACTGGTTGTCTTAGTTAGCATTTTATACTCCCTAAACACTAAACCCACTATCCCAGTATATTATCATGGATACTATACTAGCTTAAGAAGCCAAATTGTTATACCTCGTATTGTGCAATTCCGGAGTTACATTGGCTGAGTTGTTGTTCCTGGTTGATATTACTATTTGGTCTGTCAACAATAACATCTACTTTTCCTCACAGTTTCTTTGCTAATCATTCTTGTTTTGTTTATTTGTTGTGGTTCTAGTGTCATCAGTGTCACCCTAAATTAAGAAAACCTCATGTTACTATTGGGTCAACCAATAGTAACACGTCTTCGCAAACTAGTTGTTTTAGTTGGCATGTTATAGTCTCTACTCTAACTTATTACCATAGTATGGGATCACTAGTGCCATTGACGTGCTTGCTTGATTGACGTTTTTGTTTGTTATGCAAATAGTAACATGTCGTCTCCTCGCAATTTTAATGTTAATTATACTTGATCTGTCTGTATAGGCTAATTTTTCATTGTTGTTATTGATTCAAGACCAAGCCACAACACTCAAATCAAAGAAGTAACATGTTACTATTTGATTGGTAAACAGTAACACATTGTCTTCTTGCAGTTATGCTGCATATCGCACCTGATTTGATTATAATTTATGTTTGGCTATGATATTGTCTGATTGGTCATGATGCTATTTTGAGTGAAAGCAATAACATGCTATTCCTTTTTTATTAGTTTTGTTGTTAATGATGCTTAATTTGTCATTTTACTTTAATTTTTAGGAACATTACTATTTCTTGACCAAGTGTAGGAATGTCAGACCAGGAAAACATGTTACTGTTTGTCTTGAAACAGTCACATATTTTTTCATTGGTTAAGTTTTGTTGTTAATGTTGCCTAATTTGTGAATCAGTGCAATTCCTATTCATACTAGACATTTTGTTCATTTCTAACCGTATTATTTTTTTCCTCTCACACATATTCATATTTATATAATCTAAGTTTGAGAATGCACGTAGGACTTATGAAGCACTTTCAATGTGTGTAGGAACTTACTTGAATGATTGAGTTGCTTTGTAAAATTAATAGACTATCCAAATAGTGAAAGACATATGGCAATGTAAGTTGACTTACCCACGAACTTTAATTGCACGATCGATACCAACCTTAAAGGTTCAAGCATGCAAGGTTAATAGGGCAATACAGTGGTTGAAGAGGATGATAATATATTAAATGTGATGACGGACACCATTCTTGGAATGAAATTTGAAACACTAGAAAATGCACAGAAATTTTACAGGGTAATTGATCGTTTGAAAGGTTTTGGAGTGAGGTTGGATGACATATGTCGAAACAAATATGGCGAACCATATGCAAGAAGAATGGTGTGTAGTGCTGAGGGTAAACGGGATAAAAAGTACATAGAAGATCCTAGACGTCAAAGAGAGCATAAGCCTTTTACAAGGTTTGGATACCCTACTAGAATACGAGTTAGAAAGAAAAAAGGAACAATGAAATCGGAGGTCTTTCATTTTAATGACCAGTATAATCATCCAACACTTGGGCCTAAACACATACCATTATATAGATGTCAGAGGAACATAATAGATGTAAATATTGCTTAAGCTGATACCATGCAGTCTTATGGTATCAAGGGCTCGCAGATATATGGCTACATTATAGGGCAGTTTGGTGGATATGAAAAATTTGATTTCACCAAGAAAGATATGTACAACCATATCAACCGGGAATGCAATCTCCAAACAAGTGATGGTGATGCAATGATAACTTTGCACTACTTGCAAGGAAAATTTGATAGTAACCTAATATTTTTCATGAAATACAATGTTGACAGAGATGATAAATTGGAGCACTTCTTTTAGGCAGATGGAAATAGTATAATTGATTACAGGTGCTTTGGTAATGTTCTAGCATGTGATACCACATACAAGAAAAATAAGCATAATAGGCCTCTAGTAATATTCTTAGGAGTAAATCATCATGGAAAGATTGTTGTGTTTGGCTATGCCATTATTGCCAATGAGGCTAAGCAGACTTACTGGTGGCTCTTGATAGCTCTACTTGAAGTAATGAATGGTATGGAACTCATTTTAGTTATCACGGACAGTGATAAGGCTATGAGGAATGCAATCAAATTTGTTCTTCTGCATTGCAGCCATCGACTATGTGCATGGTACTTAGAGAGGAATACAACCACCAACATTGCTAATCCACAATTCACCAAGGCTTTTCAAAATTGCTTATTTGGTGACATGACCGTGGCATAGTTTGAATTGAAGTGGGAGGTAATGATTGAATAGTTTGATGTTGGTAAACATGAATGGGTTAAGAAAATGTATAGAAAGAAAACAACGTGAGCAGCTACATATCTCCGAGGAAAGTTATTTATGGGATTGCGGATGACATCACGGTATAAAGGGATAAATTCATACATTAAACAATTTATCAAGAGCAGCCATAATTTACTGGAGTTCACACACCACTTTCAATGATGGTTAAACTATTTCAGGTACGATGAGACAATTGCTGACTTCAAAACTATACATAAGGATCCTGTGCCGATAATAGGTTTAGAGTCAATAGAGTGGAGTGGTGCATAAGTGTACACACAAGAGGCTTTCTGGATATTTCAAAGGGAGATCATTATGTCCGTTGCTTGTGTTTTGACTGATGACTGCAAACAACACATTACAACAAAGATGTACAAAGTTAAAAGATTCATGAATTTAAATACTATTTGGTCTGTCCACATTGATAAACAACAAGATATGCAGATTACATGTGAATATAGGAAGTTGCAATCATTTGTTATTCCTTGCCAGCATATTATTTTTGTACTGGTTCAGAGGAGATTGGTAGTTTGCCAGCTTGCTTGATCATTCATAGGTGGACAAAGAATGCAAAAGATGTGAGTGGATTATTGATGCATAGTAAGGACAATGCTGATAAATTAATAAATTTTTAGTTTAGGTCCCTCATACAAGATTGTTGAATAATGTACAAGTTGGCCTAAAGGTCTAGAGACACCTTTTAACAAGTGAGAGAGAATGTTTGAAAAGTTATCAAAGACCTCCAAGAACAAAACCCTAGATGTGGGAGTCGTAGGAGATTCTCAATTAACGAAGGAAAGAGTGTTGGACCCACCTGTTGTACAAAGCAAAGGAAGACCAGCACACAGAGGTCATTTGAGGAGAAGGAGGAATAAGAGGAAATAATGTGCATTGTGTTGCATTGAAGGCCATACAAAGGTGACATACCTACTAAACCTAGGAAAACATTCAATCGGAGGTATGACACTAGGTGTTGGAAGTAGCAAAAGGAAGAAAGTAGCAGAGCAAACCTCACTCTCAGATGATGAAATATCTTCAAGATATGACATAAATTATGATTCTCTAAGTCGCCCCAATCAGACCTTTATTGATAACGTGATGGTTAGTTTGTTCACATCGTTAATTTCTTCCCTGTGATTTTCTCCCTATTTTCACTCGTTTGACTTTAATTGTATTTGCAATGTGGATATAATGATAACTCAAGTAATGTTGCTCTCGATGAGTTTCATTGCGAGGACCCTCCTCATTTAGAGATAAATGATGACATGGGATTATGGATTTTTGGCGGTGAAATACTAGAGGACTAGGTACCTCTCTATGTCAAACGTTGACCTGAATGTCTCATTCCAAGTAGTTTAACCATTGCATGAGAGTAGTTACTAGGATATTAAAGGAAGACATCATGAATGAGATATTGGGCACACCATCCATGGATGGAGAATTAGAGATAGTCTCAGTCACACTATCCATTCTCCATCCAACGTTGAATTTGGTGCTTGTTTTATGCAAAGGATGGTTTTGATGTAGTTGACAGAAAAATGACGAGGGATAGTATTAGTAGTTATCGTAAGTGATTATTGGTTAATATTAGTACTTAACATGTTCTTGATTGGCTAAATGCTAGAAACTACCTAATTACTTGAAAGTTACTATTTGGATGGGAAACAGTAACACCAAGGTAGATGTCCATAAACATATAGTAAATGAATTCTGAATATTGAAAGGAGAACATGCTGAGTTTCTATTGTTCTTAGTAGTAACATCAACGAAAAAATAACCCAATTAATTGCACGTTACTATTTTGATTAGAAACAGTAGTATCAACGAAACTTGAAATTGATTTCTGAATGTTAGAGGAAATTGAAAAGAAGAATATGCTGAACTTTATCTAGTTTTAGTGGTAACATGAACAAAAAGTCATACATAATTGGAAGTTACTATTTTGATGGCAAATAGTAACATCATCAATCTTGAAATTAACTAATTTTTAAGTGATGAAGAAAAGTGGAAAGAAGAATATGCTGAATTTTTATTAGATTTAGTAGTAACCTAAATGAAAAGCCATATACAATTGGATGTTACTGTTTAGATGGAAAATAGTAACACCAATGTCAAAGTTTAAAAACATAGGGTAAATGAATTCTGACTATTGAAGGGGCAACGTGTTGAGTTTTTATTTATTATTCTTAGTGGTAATATCTATGAAAAGACAACACAATCAACTACATGTTTCTATTTTGATTTGAAACAATAACATCAAAGAAAGTTGAAATTAATTGATTTCTAAGTGTTGAAGGAAAGTAGAAAGAAGAATGTGTTGAATTTTTATTAGATTTAGTAGTAACATGAACAAAAATTTATACACAAGTGGATGTTACTATTTAGATGAAAAATGGTAACACTAAGGCCGAAGTTCAAAAACATAGGGTAAATGAATTCTGAACGTTAAAGGGGCAATGTGCTGATTTTTTATTTATTATTCTTAGTGGTAACATCTACGAAAAGATAGCACAATCAACTGCATGTTTCTATTTTGATTTGAAACAGTAACATCAATGAAACTTGAAATTAATTGATTTCTGAGTGTTGAATGAAAGTGGAAAGAAGAATATGTTGAATTTTATTAGATTTAGTAGTACCATGAACGAAAGGTCACACAATTGGATGTTGTTGTTTTGATGAAAAATAGTAACACCAAGGTTAAAGTTAAAAAACATAGGGTAAATGAATTTTGAATGTTGAAGGAAATTGGAAAGAAGAACGTGTTAGGTTTTTGTTAGCCTTAGCATCAATATCAATGATAAACAACATAATTGCTTGCATGTTACTATTTTGATTGGAAATAGTAACACCAAGGAAGGAGTTCGAAATATAGGGTAAGTGAATTATAAACATAGAAAGAAACTGGAAAAAAAGATATGTCTTATTTTTTTTAGTGTTAACAGTGACGTGAATGGAAGGTAATACTCGACTGAGAGTAGTTGTTTTGGTTAAAAATAGTAACATCAAGGTAAAAGTTCATAAGTCATATGGCAAATGAATTCTGAATGTTAACATAACATGGAAAGAAGAATATATTGTATTTTTATTAACATTTACGATTAAATGTTACATATAGTTGAATGTTATATACAATTAAATCTATGATGTTACATGCAGTTGAATGTTGCATATATGCATAATAATTAACTTCATTTGGGAGGATTGAAGTCCTCAAGGAATTTAGTAACTAATCTTGTCCTGTATTTCTTCACAGATTCCAGCGAGAATTGCTTTTCTAACTCTTTATTGTTGAATATATCCTTTATTTGTTTACAGAAAAAAATTTTGCAGTCTTTCCTGAAATTGTAAAATTGAGGATTGAGTTAGCTTGGTACCTTTTAGTCATGGTACTTTTGGATTAGAAAAGGGGTTGATACTTACGAGGCAGGTTCCTATTGTGGTGACCTTTCATATAATATGATTTTGAAAGGAGGATCTACAGTTGCTGGTTCTATTCCTATGTCCATTTCACTCTTTTGAAGGATTTCATTCTTCTTTTTCTCGTAGTAGTCTTTCTATTGTTAAACAAACAAGTGAGGTAAGGTATCCAGTGAAAAAGGGAATATGTTATTGTCTGGTCCGAAAACAATAACATCAAATTGAAAACTGCAAAAGAACTTAGGAGTGCAGCATTAATATGAAGTAAATCGATAAGAAAACGACATGTTATTGTCTTCACTTCTGTAGTAATAAATTATTTTCTTGTTCTGACATGTTATTGTTTGATATGAAAATAGTAAAGTCAATCAAACAATCAAATTAAGTATACAAATGAAGTTTGGTCAATAGTGAAATTGTGACAAAATAATGTGTTACTATTTTTATTTGTTACAGTAACATCAACCAAGAGCAACATACCACAATGAAGCAACCTAATCGATATGTTTTCTGGCATGGAAAAAGGTGTTATTGTTTGCATAACAAAGATAACATATTTTTCATCGAACTAAGCTGTTACAGTTTGGATTGGAAACAACAACATCATCCAGAAAATAAGATAGATAGACAAATCATTTGTGGTTAACATCGAAAGTTCAAAAAGACACTAAACAATAACACTACTTGGTATTTGATCATAGTATATATACCACTCACCATTATTTTGGCATCACAAAAATATTAATCTGTAGCCCCCTTTCTTTTTGGCTTTAATGAGTTGTAATGTGTCCATTTGCACTCTGTGTTATTAAGCATGAGCAATGTGTAATGGTTAGAATTGTTGCAGTCTTTGACACCCGTTAAGTTTATTGGGAATAGAACAATTTGTGTAGCCATTGCTTCCTTTATTTTAGTATTAAATTTGTATTGCCTCACTTCATGGTATATTTGAAGCGAGCTTACAATATAAGATTGTTCAAATAGTGGGAAAACGAGTTAGTACAGAAGTATTTTATGTATTTTACATTTCGGGAATGGATTTAAGATTTTACCTAATAGAAGTTGTAGAATGCAAATATCCTGTTTTTCCTGGATACGGTGGTCAAGCTGAGAGTGTAAACGTGGATATTTATAATATGAAGTTGCAAAATTATTTCTTTCAGATAAATTGATAGATCAATCCTCAACAAAAACTGGATGCAAGCAACATGCCATTGTTTCAGAAGAAATAGGGACATGTTGCTGCCTTGGTTCGTCTTATTATTGTTTCATTGGGGGACAATGGCATGGTTATAGAAAGGAAAAAAAGGGAAAAGAAAACATAAAGAAGAGTAGACACATAAATTAGTTGCGATGGGTAACACAGAAGTGGGAACACAGCATGTTATTGTTTCCTTGGAAGATAGTAGCACGTTGGTCCTGTGGCTTAAGCATTTTTGTTTAGACAAGAGGATGGGCAAACGGCCCAGATTGAGTGCTATTAGTGATAAGGCCATGAGGAGACAATATGTTGCAAACAGTAATATCAACCAGGAATATAGCTCTAGCATTGTTCAGATGATAGCAACAATTGGGTTTTTGGATTTAACACGGATGCTGGGCGTAAGGTGCCAACAGAGCTAACTAGTTTATTGTGATGTGCCACTATTTTTGGAACAAATAGGGACATATTGTTGTCTTGGTCCGTCCAATTATTGTTTCGCTGGGGGATAATAGTGTAGCCACAGAAGGAAAAAAAAGGGAAGAGAAAACACAAAGCAGAGCAAACACACAAATAAGTTGTGATGGTTAACACAGAAGCGGGAACACAATGTGTTACTGTTTCCTTAGAAGATGATAACACATTGGTCCTATAGCCTGAGCATTGTTGTTTGGACAAGAAGACATACAAACGATCCAGGTTGAGTGCGATTAGTGATGAGGCTGCGAGGAGATAGTTACTGTTTGCGTTGCAAATGGTAACATCAATTAGGAATGTAGCTCTAACATTGCTTGAATGATAATAGCAACTAGGCTTTTGGATTTAGTATGGGTGTTGGGTGTTAGTGATGTTATGTTAGGATAGTGGTTTGGAGCAGGGAGCGTAAGGTGCTAACAGAGTCAACTGCTTTATTGTGACATGCCACTATTTTTAGAACAAATAGGGATGTGTTGCTATCTTGATCTGTCCTGTTATTGTTTCGCTGTGGGACAATAGCATAGCCATAGAAGGGAAAAAAAAGGGAAGAGAAAACACAAAGCAAAGCAGACTCATAAATTAGTTGCCATTAGTAATACAGATGTGGGAACACAGTATGTTATTATAGCCTGGGCGTTGCTGTTTGGACAAGAAGTTGCGTAAACGGTCCAAATCAAGTGTGATTAGTGATGAGACCATGAGGAGATAATGCGTTACTGTTTGCATTGCAAACAGTAACATCAATTAGGAATGTAGCTCCAGCATTGCTTAAATGACAAAAGTAGCTGGGCTTCTGGATCGAGTACGAGTGCTGTGTGTTAGTGATCTTATGTTAGGATATTGATTTGGAGTAGGGAATGTAAGGTGCCAATAGAGCTGACTGGTTTATTGCGATGTGCCATTGTTTTTGGAACAAATAGGGATGTGTTGCTGTTTTGGTCTATCTTGTTATTGTTTTGTTAGGGGATAGTAGCGTAGCCAAAGAAGGGAAAAAAAGAGGGAAAAGAAAATACAAAGTAGAGCAGACACATAAATTCATTGTGATTGGTAACGTAGATGTAGGAACACAGTGTGTTACTGTTTCCTTGGAAGATAGTAGCATGTTGGTCCTATGCCTTGGGCATTTTTGTTACGACAAGAAGATGCACAAATGGTCCAAATCGAGTGCGATTAGCAACGAGGCTATGAGGAGACAACGCATTACTGTTTATGTTACAAACAAAACATCAACCAGGAATGTAGCTTTAGCATTGCTCGGATGATAGCAATAGTTAGGCTTCTGAATCCAACATGGGTGCTGTACGTTAGTAATCTTATGCTAAGATAGTGGTTTGGAGCAGGAAGCGTAAGGTGCCAATAGAGCCAATTGGTTTATTGTGACATGCCACTATTTTCAAAACAAATAGGGACGTATTGCTATTTTGGTCCGTCTTGTTATTATTTCGCTAGGGGACAATAGTGTAGCCATAGAAAGGGAAAAAAAGGAAAGAGAAAATACAAAGTAGAGTAGACACACAAATCAGTTGCCATTGGTAATAAAGATGCAGGAACACAATGTGTTACTGTTTCTATGGAAGATAGTAACATGTTAGTCCTGTGGCCTGGGCATTGTTGTTTGGACAAGAAGACGAGCAAACAGTCTAGATCGAGTGTAATTAGTGATGAGGCCATGAGGAGACAATGCGTTACTGTTTGTGTTGCAAACAGTAACATATTATTCCTTTGATCTGATGACTCTATTGTTTAGTCTGTGAGCAGTAACATCAATTGAAAACCCATGAAATAGTTGGAAAAATCAAGATTGAATAATAATGAAACTGCAAGGAATCATAGGTTACAGTTTTTGATCCAAATAGTTACACCAACCAATCCAGAAGAAGATTGGCTTCACTAAATGCTAAAGATAATCATTGCAACAAATAATAGCACTTATCAATTCAACAAGAGGATCTGTAGACTAGAACTTCTTTCTAACATCGTGCTAAACAACCTCCCTCCTAATTCTTTAGTTGAGTTCTTCCAAGTTCTGTTAAGGAGGGACCAACCTGGAAAACCAACATCAATAAATTACAAACTACAACTTGATTCCAGAATTCATGCTTGTTCTTGACTATTCAATAATTATTCCACCTCCTTTGATAGGTCATAGGAACACAAATATGCATAGCAAAGATGGCGATTTGCAATACAAGACATGATCCCAGCTAACACTCGTGCAATTGACATCCATGGGTAATTCGGCATGCGTGGCCATGCATTTTTCACCGTTCCTGTTGTCCATTGATTTTATTGAGCTACTTGGTTGTTTGAGTCAGTTCCTACATACTAGTAAAGTCATTGATTAGTCCTACATGCCGTTCAATGTGGGTAAATGAAACATGAGGTTAGACATTAACATAAGCTTTGTATGAACAGGAATTACACCGACTGACAAATCAAGCATCATTAGACACAAAATTGCCTAAGGAGACCACATGCTATTGTTCTCGAACTAGACAGTAAGATGTTGTTTACCTCATCTGACATGTCACCGTATGGTAAGGAAATAATGACTTGCCAAGGGAGCAAGATCAATTGACAATTTAAGCTTTGTCAACAACAAAACTGATAAGAAAGTAATGTGTTACTATTTTTTTAGCTTAAGGACGGATAAATCAGGTGTGATAAGTAACAAAGTTATGGGAAAATAGCGTGTCACTATTTGCATGTAGATAGTAACATATTGTTCCTGTGGTTTAGACTCTGTTGTTTGATTATGAACTAGCCATGTCAATCAAGAAGAGGAGTAAACGATGCAAATTGAGTACAATTAATAATGAGGCTATAAGCAGACAACTTGTTACTGTTTGAGTGCCAAACAATAACATATCATTGTTTATGTGCCAAATGGTAAGGTCATCCAACACCAACCTCCAAAATTGTGCAATCAGTTTGGCTTCTACAACTAACATGATTGTTATGGCATCAGTGTTCCTATACTGTGTCAATGGATTGCATAGGTAGCTTGAGATGCCAACTAGAGCAATTGCTTTGTAGTTAGTAAAACAATCTTGGTTTGTTAATCTACACCTACCATAATCAGGTTTAATGGGATGGTGGGTTATGCATTTATCATACAGAGTATTGAACTAGCCGGCGATTTCAATTGGGGGGAGGACCATACCAGCTTTTTAGAGTTACATATCATCTATTATTGATTGCTACATAGGCTACAAAGCTTAAGTTGGGATCTAAAGGATGGCAGGGAATACTAAATTGCAAGTCAAGTCTAATTTCACACAAGGAGATTTCGTGTGTGTGTGTGTGTGCGCGCGCGCCCACACATGTAGTCTCATGGCTACTCGACTGCATGGAAGATAGGGCAACACCATTATAGTAGACATTTGAAGGATGCAATGATGGATTAGACACTGTGGTTCTCATAAACTAGAGAGAGAATTCCTCAATCCTGCTAATTAGTTTAGTGAATAGATCTCTGAAACACCTAACGCATGCAAGCATTCACCTCCAAATCATTAGAATGGTCCTAGCAAACACTTCATAGGTCGAGATAGGAATATTAATGCCTGAAGATTGTAATCATGCAACATTCAATCAAAACCTAAAGATGAATTAGACATCATGTTCTTATAAACTAGAGAAGTCACTAGTTTTTCCAGTGAAAATGAAAATGCAGATCCATACTAAACTATGCTAAATCTAGAGAACTAAACAATACTAATCTCAGAAGGATGGTAAAGTGGCGTGGCTAGGATTAGCACCCTCTTCACCGACGATGGACGTTTGTTGTTGTGCTCAGGTTAGTGTTTCCTAGAGCCTCCAATTTTTTTGCACTCTTAGAACACTGCATGTGCAGCAAGTTGGAGGGGCCATTGTGTAAGTTTTTTAGCAGAAAGGATAGGACCAAACTGTAAAATTTTTTTGGCTAAGTTTCCCACGTGTTCATGTTAGCATTAGTAGTGGGGTAGCAAATGTGTGGCTGCTAGTTTTCCACATGAGTAGAGCTTCATGCCCTTATAAATCAGCAGGGCATGCAAGTCTTGACCTTTCATTTTATTTATAGTTCCTATTTTAATTATATTGGTACTATTATGAAATTCATCTAATTTAGTATGTATTTTATTAGAATTTATTTCAATTAAAGATATTATATAAAATATTTATCCTTTTTTAAATATTATAGTTATCATAATACCATCAAAGTTTATTTTTAATTGAATTTTATATATTTTTAATATAATTCAAATAAAATAATTCATATGTTTTAAATAAATTAATTCATTTACTAATAAATTAAAGTTATTATTTTTAATAAAATTTTTATATAATAAAATATATTTATAAATAAAATAAAATCAATCCCAAAAAACTTGCATAAGAATTGAACCCTCAGTCAATCTAAACTGCAGCAGAAAATTCTGGTTGCATCGTTGTACTTAGCTCCCGTGACAGAGAAACATTTTGCAAATGGTGGCGCACTTCATCGGATTATTTCATTTATCCTTTCAAAGGAGTTAATCTTTGATGCCTGGAACTTGCACCGAAACACCGGCCAGTTTCAAAATGTGGAGTCTTACGATGCATTTATTTTCCTGGAAAATTTTTTTCGTAAAAAATATAATTATAAAATATTAAAATAATAAAAAATATTTAATTCATTCAAAATTAAATATAAAAAGTGTGATAAAAAATAATATAATAGATTACTTTTTTTTTCTCTTTTTTTACTTTACATCTAGGTCTCTTTTTTTGATATAGGACCTATTTGATATGGGAATAGTAAATGATAAATTCCTAGATCGAATTCAAATCCTTTAAATATGAAACCTCTTAGAACTCAACTTACCATGTAATTAACTAATTGTTAGCTAAGATACCACTTCTTCAATTGTCAAGGAAATAGTGTTTTTTTATTTTTTATTTTTTAAACTAAAAATCGAGCAAAACAGGGGTGCCAAAGCATTTTTATTCTTTGCTTTGCAGTTTCCATCACTTTAACTTCGCACGCTTCAGTTTCCACTATTACTTTCTATCTATTAGACTATTCCAAAAAGCCACCCCAAAAAGAGCCTCCTTGTTTTCTTCTACCTCTCAATGTCATTCTGCATGCTCTTACCGTGTTGTCTGTCTGTCGTCGCCTTTGGCATATCTGTATCTCTTTGTCTACTCTTCATCTGAATTTTCTCAGCTTTCGCCTGTTCGATCATCTTCAGACATCCCTTCCCATACTAAAAGTGGTAAAACCAAAATCCATCACCTTTCTAGCCTTTCCAAGCCTTTTCCACCACTCAACTTCTCATCTTCCTTTCCTTACATGTCACTACCTTAAAGCTACCACTTTCTAAATATCAGGACCAAAATGTCCAGATATAGGTAAATGGGTTGGTTAGAGAGCAATGCAGGCTCTGGCTATGGGGTTGGATGTAAAAATAAATTTTGTGGACTAATACATTTTAATATATATTTGAATTAAATAATAATTTAATATCATTAATATAATAATAATATCTAGACTTTATGTTATAATATAACTCTAAAGTATGTGCATATACCCTAATTCTAAATTAATTATGATGGCTCAATTAATCCTAGTTGGATTTTAATTAGGGTTTGGATTCCTACTTACTTCCTTATAAGGTGAGCTGTAGTCTCCCATTATATTATAATTTGTTATTCTCACAATTTTCTTTGAGATTTACTTGAGAACGTGTGGGCAGTGATCCAAACAATTGATATCATCCTTTCATCTTTCATAAATTCTTGATCTGATCTTATAGATGCAGCAGGAGGGTCAAATAACTCGAAAAATTCTTTTATTTTATTTGTACAATTCTTCTACTCTTCTCTATAGATTTATGATTGTTTGAATATTGAAATATTTTATGAATCATAAAATTCTTACATTGGAATCTATGGATGAATATATACAACTGTAGGAAGACATGGTCCCATAGTTCAAGACCGAAGAGTTCTTGAGCAAAGCAGATGGCAATGCAGTCTCTCATAGATTTCTTGGCTGATGAAAGGATTTTTTTGGTCTAAGGGCTGCATCTGCGCGCAATCCTTACTATAGCACAATAAAAAACTGTCTTAAAAAAGTGTTATTATATTAATAAAAATTATTAAATTTTTTTTATTATACTTAAAACTTCTTAATTATTTATATTTTTAATAATATATTTTTTTCATTCACCAATAGTATAAAACTTTTTACACTATAAATCAAATTTAATCTCTTTGAATTATTCTCTAATTCAGATTAGGATTCTTTTATCTAATCTTTTAACCTATAAATATATATATTTTAGTATTTATAATTTGTCCAAGAGAATAACCCAAGAGAGTTTATATTTGTAATCCTCATGGAAGATTATTTAAGATTTTACAATTTATTTTTTCTCTTTTAAGGAAATTATTTGAGAGAGAAAAGTATATATATTGCTTGTGAAAATATGTACTATCAATTAAAAAAATTATAAAATATTTTGAGTTTATTGAAGCATGGGTTTAAAAGTCAATAAACCCTCTACAATATCTCCTTTTTATTTCTCTTAATGAATTTGATTTATCATCTTCATTTATGAAATAAATTAAAAATTAAATCATATTAAATATTCTCACTATTTTATTACTTTTTGATTTTAATATAATTAATGTTTCTAACACGGAATGATAGAACCAATGATCGAGTCAAAATTATTCATTCGAGAAGGTTGAATATCAAAATTTTTGTAATATTAATAATATATATATATATATATAATTTTTAAATTTTTAGAAGGTCAATTTAAAATTATTGTATGTAAAACTGAATCTATAAAATTTCTTTTAACTCCGCCACTGCCACTGGATACGACAATTTGAAGAGGCCATAAGAAACGCGTGTCCTAATGGACCGTGGGCGGAGCAAGGAGCGTTGCTAGTGGCTTAGCAATGGCACCCAATCACACCTTTTGATGCTATGGATGTTCCAGGTAATATAGGTCCAACTCAAGGGTTAATGGGTGCCAATCAGCAAAATTAAGCAAATATTTAGGATCAAAGATTGGCAATTTCTTTGGATTGATTAAAAATAAGAATTCATTTTATTTTTAAATAATTTTTTAAATGGTGTTTTACCTTAAATAAAAAGAAAATTTATTTCATTTACAATTTCTATTTTAATTATATTTATACCATTATGAAATTGATTAAGTTTAATAAAATTTTATCAGAATTTATTTCATTTAACATAAAAAATATATTATATAAAAATTTTACTATTTTTAATATTATATTTATCATAATACTATTAAAATCTACTTTTTAATTAAATTTTATATATTTTTCAATACATTTATAAATAATAAAATTTTATAATTTTTAAATAATAAAATTTATTTATAAATAAATTAAAATCATTTCAATTAAAATGAAATAAAATCAAATTTAAAAATCTATGATACCAAACTGATCGCAAGATGAAAAGGAAGTATTTTGTTGACAATTTAATATATTAAAAATTTTAAGAAAGCGAATATATTTACAAACATAACAACACAAAATAAATAAAATACAAATATGACTAAATTTAGTATCATTATTATATTACTCATGTGTTATAAGGAGAAAGGGGAGAGATAGCAAGTGATGTGCATTATAAACATCACAATTAATATAATTGTTTCCAAAGAAAGTTAGAGTACCATTGAAACCAGGTCGAACTTAGGAAACTAGTGATCAATTCAAAGTTGTAGAATATAAACAAAAAAGGAGGTTTGTATTTAACTACTAAATAAAATAAAAATCAAAAGAATTAAATAAAAAATAATTACGATAATAAAAAATTCAGCTTAAGAGACATTCTAACCCTTAATTCATGATCTATCTAGAACACTAATAGAATTGCTTTAATTTGACCATTTGACCAAGGATTACCCTAACAACAATCTTTATGTTCTCTAATATTAATTAATTAAAACCTATCACCTAAATTAATTCCTTATTGTTCAAACCCAGTACCTAACAATAGCATTAAGTGATAAGGATTGGTTAAGGTTGTATTAACAATCCAACCTATTATTGAGTCATCAATTCAGTCCTTATTTCTCCAAGGTATGTAATTAATAATTTAACATAGCATTAAATTATTGAAACTTAATTGTTGTTCATGCAACAATCAATCATAACCCAATATCACTAACAATTAAGAGATAATCAACTAATTGGTCTGGATCGAGATTCTTTAAAGTTCTAGATACAATTTAGAAAGTAAAGTGATAATTAAATCACAACCATTGATGTTAAAATTAAAGGTTAAGAATTTGATAAATAATAATAAATTTAAAAATAGTTTTTAAATTTATAACTATCTACTTTTTTGATTTTTCTCATCAAGTTATATTTAGCACTTAAGAGGATCCTAATCTTAATTGGCCTTATTAATAATTGTTTAAAGCAATCATAACATGAAAGGGCATAGAAATAAAAGATAATCAAATCAAAAGTTTATCGATAAGAATAAGGTCTAAAAATCAAACTAAATTATGATAGATATCTTTCAAATTAAATATAGATTCATCATCTCATGGTTTTTCTTGATAAAAGAAGAAGAATTAGAAGTGTTGTCAAGTGTGTAGTATTACCTTCAGAGGCACAAAACCTCTCTAACATTATCTCTCTTAGAGAAAACCTTATTAAACATTTTGACCTAACTCCTCAGGTTACAATGAATCAGGCTTTACTTAATTTGAGGATTCAAAACTTAATTTATGAAATAGAACTCTATAATAGTTTATTGCAATGAAATCTCAAAGGTTAACTTTCAACCATTATTTGACAATCAAAATAATGTAGTTTCATGAATGTCAAAACATGAAAGTTATTGAAATGGGCCTAAGTTAACATTTGACTTTAGTTTGACATCATTTTGACTTTTAGAGCTCTAGTTATGCCTAAAAAATTGTGATTGAGTCATATTAGATAACAACAATGCATCATCTACCTGGCCAAATTTAAACCTCTAAAAATACTAAACTAGATATCAGCTACAACATAAAATTTGTAAAGATTTTTCTTAACTTTCCAAACAAATAAATTATGAACAAAATTTAAAATAGTGTTAAATTCCTAGCATAATAAATAATTCATTTTTTCTCAAAATAATGACCTAATCACAAAATAGGGCTAATTTCACTAAATTAATTACATGTAACATCCTAAGAGCTAGATTCTAAGAGAAAATAAATATGAAAATGCTCTACACATCAAATTCCCCAACAAATAATGTTTGCATGTCCTTGAGCAAATAAACTTTATTCAAAAGCAGAAATCAAAACAAACTTTCCAATGCCTTTGAGGTGACAAAATCATAATCAAGAAAACAATCAAAGCTCTTAAGAATCATAACACCTCATGAAGAATAATTTTAACAAGCTCAAGAATTAACTAAAATAACAACTTTATTTAAAAGAATAAATTGAAATTAGTAAACATCACAAGATTCACTCTCTCATCCCTCAAGTGTTAAGGCAAGTGTTTCACTCAATTTCATTTCATGAAAATGTCCTACCATAATTTTGCTTATCATCTAATTTTTACTACTCAAATCACATGTGCAATATAAATGAAAAGGACTTTATTAAAGGAAGTAATACGGTTAGGGAGAATGATAAGTAATGAAATTAGTGAGCACTCGAAACATAATAATGGATGAATCATGTGCAATTATAACACAATACAACACTCCAAATTTTAATTCAAACTGCTCCTCAACTTTGTTCTTTTTCCTCTTTGCCTTACTCTTTCCTTTTTTTTCAATTTTTTTCTTTTCATCATTTTTTCTTTTCTTTCTTCTTATTTTTTTCTCTTTTTTTATGACAATTTTTCTTTTTTCTTTTTCTTCTTTTTTCTCTAATGAAATTTTGAAATTGAAGTTGATAAATTTTCATATATTTTTAATACATAACATATACTCCCGTAATTGTTCAAGAACCCATCTTATAAATATTTAAATGCTATACTAATTCCTAAGGTTAGAGAAAGATATTTATTCTTCATTAGAAATCAATGAAAGACAATTAGGCTTAAGGGTTTTATCAAAGATAAATTTACAATGTTGGATATTTTGCAACCAGCTCATCAAATAATGCCTTTGTCATATTTGTGCATACATGTACAAATGTAATCTAAAAAAGAAACAAAGCAAGTTTAGAGAACAAATTCATGGAAGAAATCACGCAAGAAGGAAAAAAATAGCATGAATGCTATATAAAATGCTTAAAAGCTCAAAAGGCAAGACATACTTCCAAACTTAATCTTTGAATCCAAAATCCATCACTATACTTATCAAATTCAAGTTGCAAGAAAAAAAATTTTTTAAGAAGCCATGAAACTCCTATTGATTCCAACTCATGACAAATGCAAACTCCATATCATTGAAAAGCATAAAAAACAACACAAAAAACTTAAAAAAAAATTAAAACCACACATTTTTTTGAAACCTAAAAGCATAAAAGAAAAAAAAATATAATTGCAAAAACATAAAGGAAATTCTAAGTCTCACCTCATTCTTAAAACTTAACATTATCTTCAATGTAAAGTAATAAACATCAAGAGAAATTATGGATAAGTAAAATAAAAGAGAAAGGAAAGAGAGAAAATCTAAAATAACAAGTTAGCCATACTTGGGTTGCTTCCCGAAAAGCATTTTTTGTCTTAAGATTTTTGACTAAACATTGCAATTACTTCAATTTGGCTTCAATTTGAAAGGTATTGACGCAAATGGCTCCAATGAACTACACTTCAAGTAGTTATGTAAGGGATTCACTATTAACTCTTTTCTAAGTGTCAATCTTAGATTATTATTTTTTTAAAATTTGAGTTGTCCTACGTTATGAAATCAACTGTGTCAATAAAAAAATAAAAAAAACTTTGAAAGAATCTTTCATAACCTTGAAAATATTGAATCTGTTTATCATTGCATCAATTTTCATGGTAGGTGTGCCATCTTGCACATCAATTTCTATTTTTTTTTCAATCAATCTTCTTTTGAGGCATATTGGCTTTTATGTATTAAAAGTTTCCAAATCTTTTTTCTTCTTCTTCATCTTCTTTCTTGGTATTTTCTACGTTGTTAGGAAAAGGAGGAGAAATTGAAGAATAAGCAAAAGAAATAAACTTAGGTGCAGATTGTACCTTAATACTAGAATCTTTAGCTTTTGCTTGGTTAGAGTAGAAAATGGAGGAGAAAAAAATGGAGAAAAATGAAATTAGAGGAGAAAGAAAATAGGAGAGAAGTTGCTTTTCCTAGATATGTTTGGTTGTAAGAGAAAATAGGGGAAGAAGAAAATAGAGAAAAATTGTTATATTTGGTTGTGAGAGAAAATAGAGAAAAAAATATAGGGGAATTATTTTTTTTATATCATTTAAATGGAAGGAAAGTTTTTTTTTATTTGAATAAAAATAAACTTAGTAGAAAATAAAATTTATTATTACATAATAAAAAATTATATTATATAAACCTAATTATTAAATAAAAATAAAGTTTATATAAATTCAATTATTAAATAAAAATATCATACAAAATTAATTATATTGTCAATACCTCAAGCTTCCATACAAATTTATATGGTATCCAATTATTAAATAAAAATATTCTAAAAAATGTAAATTAATTAAATATTACGAAAGCTTTTAGGTAATGTTATTTGACTATTACAT
The DNA here is from genome assembly GCA_020226215.1 of Sindora glabra. Taxonomy (NCBI): domain Eukaryota; kingdom Viridiplantae; phylum Streptophyta; class Magnoliopsida; order Fabales; family Fabaceae; genus Sindora; species Sindora glabra. The sequence continues at coordinate 59,475,935 of CM035234.1, read as the reverse complement.
TTCAACAAAAAAATATAATCTAATAATTAAGCATAATAATGTGAAGGTTATGTAAAAATATAAATAGTTAGCATTTAGCACAGTCTAAATAATAAATATTACAATTTTCTTTCTACAAAATAGTCACTTGACAGTGGGCCCCATGAGAGAGAGATAAGAGTCTCTGTTTGGTTAAAAGGCTTTCTGGGTTGGGTGGTTTCTGTCAAAACTATGTGCATGAGAGTGCATTTTGTTCAACCTCTCTATGTTATTCTGTGATATACAATAGCAGAAGCAAACATAGGCAGAAGCAAACAGAGGTCGGTGATGGAGAGAGATGACATGACAACGGTGGGGCAAAGAAGCAAAAACAGAGAGAAGACACAAAAATAGCAACCATGGAAGCAACTATGTGCTGGAAATCGCGCATCATACATGCACAGCGGAATAAATTTTTTTGCACGATTTCCACCAAGGATCCATGCGAATTTAGAACGCCATAGATTAGGGATTAGGGTTTATACCTTTCGGCCAAAAATCTTCTGACCGCTACAGCAAGTTCGATCTGCTTCCAAATCATGAACCGGAATAGAAACCAGTAAATCAGATCACCAGTACAACGTTTATGTGGCTGCAACCTCTGTGGTATCCACACGAACCCATGAATCACCGATGAATGTCCGCTACACACACCGGTTGGAATTGATCTCCTTACCCTTGTAGTGCTAGCTACCCTCTTCAGGTTTTTTATGCGACCAAGCAAGCTGTTAGTCTTTTTTTCTTTTAGTTGCTTGTTAGATGGAAGGTGGATAACATGTTTACACACTGAGTTTCTAATCTATTTACTATAGTTATAAGTTAGTTAATATGTGACCCCAATTTAAAATACTTGCCTTTTTCTTTTCTTGAAATTGCAAAGTGTCATTGGCCATTTCCTTGATAATTTTCTTAAGTTTCATATTTGAAGTTTGAACTTGATACACTAGTGGATATGTTTGAGTAGGAGATTGATATTGATTTTGAAAATTTTAGTTGCTATAGTGGAAAGTTAAATAACCTTGCTAGCCTAGGTTGTCGGAATTGAAATATGGAAAATAACAATGCTAAGGTGGGCTTGGAAATCTTCCTGCATATATTTGAGTTTCCTATGGTTGCTTTACAACTAATTGCCCAAAAAAAGAGGTTAGGATAGAAAGTTTTTTCTTTATTTTAAATGCAAGTACCTTATTAAAATCATTATAAAAAGCACATATATAATTTTAAACTTCTAATTTATGAAATTTTTTCATAATTTAGGATTAAAATTTAAGTCAACATAATGGAAGGAATAGTTTATACACTATAAGGAATAAGAATTGAATAAAAATAAAAAATGCTAAAAATATAAAAATGATGGAATTTGGCCAAATAATGTGAAGATCACAGGTATAACCCATTTGCTTACTTAGAATGCTAAAAAACCTTAGACTTGAGAATTTTACTCCTAAATTCCACAAAAAAAATTTATCACTTAATAACATTTATAAGGCTTAAAAATATCAAAAACTATACAGAAAAAGGTGAAAAAGCTAGTAAAATTAAAGAAAAACACCTATAAATTAATTGAGCATATCCCTTGCAATGTTGCCAATATTCTTATGGATGTCATAAACACTAAAATTATTATAACTATTCCTAAAGGAACTTGTAGTATTAGTTGAACATAAAGGATTAGTGATTAATTCAAAGTTGTAAAGTATAGATAAAATGGGGGATTTATATTAAACTAAATAAAAATCAAAGTGATTAAATGAAAGAAAAGCTATGATAAAAAAAACTTTAGTTCAAGACACATTTTAACCTTTAATTCATTGGTCTTTCTCAAACACTAATATAATTACTTTAATTTAACCACATAGTCAAGGATTAACCCAATAGAATACTTTATGTTTACTAATGTTAATCAACCTAAGCCTAATAAATAGATTAACCCTTTCTTGTTCAAGCCTAACACCCAAATATTAGCATTAAAATCTAAGGAATAGGTAAGATTGTATTAATAATCCAACTTTGAATCATCAATTGAGTCCTCTTAGGTAATTAATAATTCAATCTTGCATCAAATTATTAAAATTTGATTGTTACTTATGCAATAATTAATCATAACCTAACATTTTAATTAATTATCTAGTGATATATCATAAAAGATAATTAACTAAATGGCCTTATTAGCAATTATTTAAAGCAAATAAACATAACATAGCAAAAAAATAAAATATAATTAAATTAAAAGTAAATTGATAAAAATAAGGCTTTAAAATCAAACCAAAATATGGTAAAAATCCATTGAACTAAATATAGGTTCAGCCTTCCCATGGCTTTTCCTAAAGTAAAGAAAACAAAAGAAGAAGAAAGAAAAGTGTTATTTAATGTATAGTGCTACCTTTGAAGGTATAAAACCTATCTAATTTGATCTTTCTAGGAGAAAAACTTACTAAACTTAATTGAGATGACTTTTAAGGTTACAATAAATCAGGCCTTGCTTAATTTTAGAGGCTCAAAACATAATTTGTAAACCAAAATACTATAACTATGTAGTGTAGTGAAATTTAGTATATCAAATTTTAGCCATTATTTGACCATCAAAATAATATAGTTTTAATAATTTTAAAACATGGAGGTTGAATCTAAGCTAACATTTGGTTTTGGTTTAGCACCATCTTGACTTCTGGAACTCTAGTTATACTAAAAAAACATGATTGAGTCAAATTGGATAGTAACATTGCATCATCTTTCTAGCCAAATTGGAACCTTTAAACAACTAATTGGGTCTTAACTACAACATAACATTTGTTCATATTCTTTTTAACTTTCCAAATATATAAAGATTATCCCAAGTGAATCCTTGAAACTCAATTTATGACAAAAAATATGAAATGATGTCAAATTTCTCTCATTAACTAAATAATTCAATTTCATTCCAAAATCATGACATAATCACAAAATAATGCCAATTTTATTAAATTAAGCACATGTAAAACCCTAAAAGTTAGAGTGCAGGATAAAATAACTACATAAATATTTTGCATATTAGTGAGCCTTATTTTTCTTATGAATTGTGATTTTAAAATGTTTGAAGGAGCAGAATTTGAAGCTAAAGTTATTTACTTAATTATTTAGTTTATAAAAGTAAAATCGATAAATTATTTTATTAAATTTTTACCTTTTGATTTTCATTTCCTTGATAGCATAAAGTATGTTAACAAATTTAAGATAATTAGCCATTGTTAATATTAATTTTTTATGTTTTTACTTAAAATAATATATGAAATGCTTATAAAAAATACTAAATATATTAGTAACAAAAGCATATGTTCTATAGATTTTAGAATGCAATTTTGTCAAATATTTTGTTAAAAACCATAATATATATTATCATATGTATGTGTTTATTATAACATATATATACTTATTTTTTATTTTGTGCATTTATATATCGAGCTAGCTTTTATTAGATCAGGTTGAACTCATTTAAATTATGAGTCAGATAATTCAACTTATGTATCATTTACTTATTTTATGAGGTTGGCTTATTAAACCAAAATTCAAATTGAGTTATGAGTTGCTCATAAGTTAACTCAACTTACTACTACCTCATTTATGGGGGAGGAGAGATACATAAGTACAAAAAAGTGTGTGTAGTATGCAATCTCCCCTTTATACTAGGGTCATGACCCTATTAGTAAGTGGAAACAACACCTATATATCCAAAAGTTAATAATTTAATTATATTTATACATACAACTAATAAGAAGGAGAAAAATCGACTAACCAATTTAAAATTTGAAAAGAGTAACAAGAAGAACCATGCAACTAATAGCATAGCAAGATTACTACTACCATTATTTCTAATAAAGACATAGTAATAACCTGATCACCAATGAAAGGAGAGAGTAAAATTAAAAGCAAATGTATTTTAGCCCCTATTTATCCTTATCTCCTTAGTAATAAAATAAAAAAAATGGTAAAATAGGTGGGAGGAAAGATAGATCCCATAATAACCTCCATATCCTAAATAAGAATAAGGCTATTATGTTATTTGCAAAGACATATCTTTTTCTCACCTTAACCATGATATAAAATTAACTCTTTATAAAGCTTCCCCTAGCCACTTTGCTTTTTTTTACTTAAAGACACTCATAAGAAACCTAAAATTATTTTTAAAATACTTAATAAAAAATCCTTACTTTAAAGCCATACTTGAGCAATACTCCTTCCATATTTTTTAATATAAGCAAAAGCACTCACATCCCATCTTCATGTTAGATTTCTTTCAATTTCAAGTAACTATAAGCTTTTAAATATCATTATCATACTATTTTAAATATTACATGTTGAGCTTGAGTTAATTTTTGATGTTTTCCTTTTGTTCAAGAAAGATTGATCACCATCTTTTCATCAAATCTACTTACTCTGCTTACTTAAGATAATTACTCCATCTTGGTGTCTTATAACACACAAACATAAGTCCCACATAAAGTAAGCATTGGGGGTTTACATATCACCATGAGAATCTAATGAAGAAGACACTAAAATTCATATGTTATTACATGCAAAACATTTCATGTGTAATAAATATATTGATTCTTAAAAACTCAAGGGTGGTGGTACAAGTTCCATAGTCTAAAGGAGAGGTTATGTTCTTAAAAATTTTAGATGATAAGTAATGCACATGCATATGAGTTTCATAAATGAAAGTCAAGTTCTTCCACTTTAAGCTTATGGATATTTGAAAAAATGTAGGGTAAATGTATAATCTTTAACTTAGAATTTCATAAATGTAAAACTTAAAGAAAGGGCATCTCAAGTCCTAAGGGAAACTAAAGGAGTTTGTTATATTTTACTTGTGATTATTGTATCTATGATCTTGTATACTTCATATAACTAACTTTGGTAAATTTTGGAAGAATCATATGTAATATTCTTATTTGAATCAAGTTGCTAAGGAATTTTCTTGCATGATTATCTCTCATTTTATCATGGAATAACATGTTATAGCATTATATAAAAAAGGCAAAAATCTTGAAAGTAGCCTTTAATGTTTTAGGTTCTTTAAAAAGAGTTTAGGGCTCTATGGTGTTAAATTCTTACTTGAAGCATTCAAGGCTGGGTTTTTCCTTAAGTGTTTAATGTTGTTGGTAAAGTTAGGAATTCATATGATAACTTATAGGAGTTGCTTTAAGAAAGTGCATGTGAAAAGGTAAGAAAATTTTTATGTGACACTATATGTATGTTTCAAGTATTTGGTTAAAATTTGCTTTTACAATGGACCTACATGTCCTATGGGATTGATCATTAAGAAAACAATCTTGTATAATGAAAACCATGGAATTTTGGAACTTAAAACTTAAAGAAAACCCTTATGCATGTATTAGATATATCAAGAAAATGTTGCATTAATGGAGGATGCATAAGCATTTACTATTATAGAAATGTAATTCTATGTTAGTTATTTTATAAAAATCATATTGGTCTAAAATTGACATATATATAAGTGACATTACATGTTAGACCATTTCACCTTAATTATACAACCAATATGAAAAAAAATTACTACATTGATTTTTTGTTTTCTTTTAATAATATTTTTCTTACATTTCATACTGATATTTAGAAAAAAAAATAATGTGAAATGTTTCCATTATTTTTTTAACATCATTTTTTTACTTCTCTACTAGAATATTTATAATATAAATTAAATAATCCCACTATTCTATAAAAAAATATGTATTTTAGGTTAAAAATTTTAAAAGGTTATAACTTTGTGTTTGATTATCCATTTAGGACAATTTATTTTATTTTATGTAACTTTTCATATCTATCCATTTGCAAAGGTGGTTGGGCATCTTGAAATCATGTAAAATAATCATTTTTGTGGACTTATTTTTTTATTTTTTCTCTATTTCTCGTTATTGTTTAATCGACTTTGAATTCTATTACTATATTTTATCAAACATTAATAAGCATTTAAAACTTAAATACAACCTTAAATTTTATTCAAAGGAAACACCAATTAAAATTTCTTAAGAAAATTTGCCAAAAAAAATTAGAGAAGTGGAAAAAGTGAAGATTTAAGAAATAGAAGTAAGAAATGCACTTCTTTTATTTTGAACTTGCTTTATGGTTGATACTAGTTAAAGAAGTATTGATAGCTCATTGACTTGTAATGGATATGATGAGATATAGTATTCTATAAAAAGAGTTGGATGGTGATTAAGTTTGAAATCAAATAAGAAGAAGTGTAAGAGTGATAATGAGGAAAAAAAATAAGATTTACTATTTTATAGTGAAAAAATGTTTTTACTACTATAACTTTAGACATTGGTTATTTTAGAAACTAGTATCTAAAGTCTCAAAGGAAGAAAAATGTATCAATTTTTTAAGAACTGGCATCTAAAGTTTTTTCATATTTTAAAAAATGGCATCATTCACATGAATTTAGATATTAATTATTTTAAGAACTGACGTTTAAAGTCTTATAAGAAGAAAACATGCTATTTTTTTTTATAAGAATTGGCCTCTAAAGTTTCTTCATATTTTCAAAATATCATTGCTCTCATGATTTTAGATGTTGATTATTTTAGAAATTAATATATGAAGTCTCTAGAAAGAAAATGCATCAATTATTTATAAAAAATCAAAGTCTTTAGTGATTTCATTTTCAAATGCTAATGATTGGCATTACTTTAGACATTGGTTTTAAAAAAATTGACATGTTAACCATATCCTAATTTTTTTATAATGAACCTTCTCTTTCCTTTTGATGCCAATTTCTAATAACTAATGCAGAAAACTTTTTAGGTGTTATAATGTTAGTTCTTTATTTGAACCATAGTGTGAAGTTTCTTATGTTTTCAAAAATTTCACCATGAAATTATATATATTAATTTCCTATTTAACTAACATCAAACCACATTTCTATAGAAGTAATTTGTGTGTTATTTGATGTTTTGGAGCCTAGATGAATTGTGCAGCTAATTTGCTTGAATTTTGGTAGTATTAGTAATATATTCATGAAAATAGGCTCAAAAGCTATATAAGTCTAATGGTTAAGTGTTCTTAACATCCCTTATGGAAAGTCATACGATTTGGGTTAACTTAATGATTATGGTCAATTGTTTTATGATGGGCCTAGTAGGCCTTCCTTGCTCAGAATATTTATATCTTGTTTCAAATTTGAATGCATTATAAGAAATTCATAATAAGACCACAAATTGGGCCTAGTGAACTAAAATGGGCCATATGATTGATAAATAAAGCAAATACTGACGAAATTAATAGAGCATAAAAATTAGTAAAATGAATCATATTGTGAATTGCAAAGTTTTTTATGATAAAATTCTTTGGTTCCAACAAGCAAGGTAAATTTTATTGAGAAATGGGTATGAGAATATTTCTTGAAATATAGCCATATGATGTGATGAAATCATGAGATAAAAAAATGCACATGGCAGGAAAGTAAGGGAAAAAGTGAAATATATTCTATAAAAAAGCACACTATATGGTTTAAGGAAAGATAAGTAAGGTCAATTGGCCTCAGAGGCATAAGAGGAGGAAAAATAGATAAGGTTGAAATGAAAGAAATAAGTTAGAAACATATTCATAAGGGTATACCTTATGGATTTATTTATGAATTTATTTTTTATTTATTCATTTAATTGTTATATGGATTAATGATACATTTAAATCTTATGCTTCATGTAGATATTATGATAGTTACTTTACGAATTACATTAAACTATCATGTGATGATACTATCGAATGTCATATTCAAGTGAGCATGTGTTTAATTGAAAAGAAAAGGAAATATGATATGGATGCATAAAGCATTAAATGATTATTTACACTTATGTTCTGTATGCAAGTGTAGTATGTAAAACAAATAGGATAAAGATACTTAAGACAAGTAGGGCTACTAGGATAACTTGTATGGATATGAAACTTCTCACTAAGTCTATATAATTTAATATTTCCATTTTAGCAATGTTAGGATGCCAACATATGATGACACCTTAGTGATCATTTTGAATCGACCTATGGGTCATATTTGCATACACTTCTTGTATGTGTTCTTCATGGATTTGAATTCAAGTAGGCATGTCAAAATGTATAATTGAGCCAAAATATAAGGTTTACTAGTAGGGGTATTTTGATTGGCTATCTTAGTAGATAATTATACTTGTATCTTTTTTCTAAAAAGTAACCCTTAATTTTATACATAAGTCTTACTTGGTCAATTAGCTTGTGTTTTAGGTGGGAAAAATGTTTTTGCTAATTCTCACATGTAGACTTATAAATGACTAATTATTTTGAACACTTTTTTCCTATTCCAATTGATTTTTAGTTTACTATCATGTTATTATTATTGTTATTTGTCTTTACAAAAAATATTGTATGAGATTTCAACCAAGTAATTTTTACAAATTATTCTAACTAGTAAGCAACTTAGATTGGGGTATTATAAATTAGAAGTGACATTGGAGTTGAATTAATAGCACCATATTTTGTAGTGATGTTTGTGTATTTACGAGTTAGACTTAAAGAAGAAAAACTAAAATTTCTCTACTATTTTGTCAATTCTTGTTCTATTCCTTCCTTGTTAATGAAAGAAAGATAACTTTTACCAATGCTAGCCTTATAGATTAAGATACACCTCCAATTTCTCCAAATTATAAAACTAAAAATGAAATGTCTAATGATGCAAAGATGGATATTTTTAATGACCATTTAGCTTTTCCTTATTTACATGATGACCATTAATATAGAAAAGCTTGACCAATAGTAGTTGGCATGCAAGTAGAGGTTATTCCTTTCTTTTATTCCATAAACTATGTAGGATAATGATCCACTTGATGTAATAGTATATTCATTACCAATATTTCAATTGGAAGAAGAAAATGACTGTAAACTTGGTTTGTAATCCACATTTAAAACATTCTTGTATCAAATACAGAGAAATTTGCACACTCCACTATAATCATTGAAAAAAATAGGCTAATTAATACTTCCAACCAATCATATAAAGTTTTTAATTTCATTGTGGAAGCTAACACTAATGAAACTATAGCAGAGAATTAGTAGATGTAGGAACCCATGCACTTTAATCAAATGAAAGGAAAAGAGGAAGCAACTTTTACACATTGGGATATTACTTAGGTACCTAACCAAAATGGTTGCATGATGGATTTCCATTAGGGTTGATCTTGGTGAAGGATGTCTCTATGTTATGATAGATTTATTTCAAATATCAAAGCAAAACCTATTGTAAATATTCTTATAGGGTATTATATATATTTTTAGGTTTTCTAGATATGGTTCCTTTTTGCTAGACCTATTAGAATAGTTTTTTTCTTTACATTTGTGAATGTGTTATTGTATATGCTTAATTTGCTAGCTTAATAAGTGAATCAAATTTTAATTCAATCCAACTTTAAACTATCCATATAATCATAAGTAGTGCATTCGAGGCATAAAAGACAAAGAAGGTAAGATCAGGTGGCATCTATCAATAAAAAAAATAAAAACTAATTATTCAAGAAAATTTGGAAGAAGAAATACATAATACAATGTTGATGAACTATATAGGGACTTTTAAAGAATCTAAAGATTTGTTTAAAAGATCCCATTAACCGAAGAGCTTATAAGAGGATAATAGATACTTTTTTCATAAAGAACCTTCAATATAAAGAATTAGATAACCTAATTGAAGTTTTTCATCAAGATATTTAACCTTACTACTTGTAGATTTGTCTTAGGGGAACTTAGTTTATTACTGGATAAACATCATTTAAGGTCATATTATTTTCAAAATGCTCAAGGATTAAATGCCCCTCAACAAATCAAAGATATAAGTAGCTGGTCAAAGTTATAATCCTTAATTCACCTTCCTTAGTGAGACATTGCATCAAGTTGAAATTTTTATGAAGAACCTTTAATATTATGAGCCTACAAATGCAAATGATATATACATTCTTTGTCTTTTCTTAAACAATCATATATATATATATATTAACATTAGCTTGCCAAAGCTTTTGGGATGTTTTGTTGTATTGTGCCTTTTTTAACATTAGGTTTATTGGTAATTAGTTTACTTGGATAAATAGTAACTTGCAATTTATCCTTACTCGTGGGTCTGAAGCTAACACGTATTCACATTAGATCATAGCTATTTAATTTTAGCACATCAAGGATAACTAATTATAGAAAATAGTGTTTTAGATTCTTGAACATGGAACTTTATCACCCTAATTGTATCAAGCTAGTATTTTTACCTTGGAATGCACCAATTGCTCAATTGATAGCTTGAGTTCTAACTCAAACCTCAAAACACATTTAAAGCATTAAGAGAATGGGATAAAAGAGTTTGGAAACTTGTATTTCAAATTTAAAGAATCAAAGATCATAGTTTAAAACAAACAATAGAAATAAAATACAAGGATGAGTTAGACTATCTTCATAAATTTTAAGAAATAAGTTAGGCTCAAAGGGATAAATAACTATGGTTAATTAATACAAGATACTTCCATATAGTTGTTACTTGCATGGGAGCAAAAATGTTCATTTTGTACATACAATGTAAAATAACTATATTGATAATAAAGAGAAAATCATTGTAATAATAACTCTTAGACATTTCACAAATCTTATTCTATACATAATCTCCCTACTTTGCAGTTAACTTTTCCCAATATCAACAACCCCAAGGCTTTTAATTCTCATATAACCATGTTCCATCATAAATCCCTTCAAAAAATTGAAAAAATGATTCTGTCTTAATCCAAATAAAATGGTTGATCTAGATGGATTTCTTTGATCTAGATGGATTTGTTACAAGATTCTTCTAACATTTAATTAGTCATAATGTAAATGCAATGAACAAACCATTCTTTGATAGAGATTATTTACTCAATTAGCTTAATTAAACTAATATTTGTCTAATACTTAAATGGAAGTGCTATATAAATGTTCATGATTTTAGGTTTATCAACCTTTGCAGTGAAGTACACAAATTTATTATCAAACTTCTGGTTATTAAATTTTATTGAAGGAGTTTTAGATGGGTTTTTTTTAATTATGATGTGTAAGTACAATAATAAAGCACGAGAAAATGAATGTAAAAATGGGTGAGGAATAAGCATTTTGCAATCAAACTATGAATAGGATAAAAAAGGCCCTATTTCATATACTCAATGGATCTTTTGAGCCTCTTTAGAGGCTTAAGAAGTGTAAAGGGATTAAATAAGTTATAAAAGGTTTCTAGAGATCTTATGGGTATTCCTTTACTAGTGTGTGTGTTTTCCTTCTCTTTTCTACGTGTTAATCTCTATTCTCTTCTCTTTTATATCCTTTTCTTTTTATGACTTATGAAAGGTATTTATAAGGGTTGGGTGCTTGACCTAGGTACAGGTTATAAAAAATAACAATTTTAGTATAAAAGGTCAAATTAGTAAGGATTCTAGGGGGCAAAAGGCATAGTGTTGTACAAAAGGCATAATAGGATTTTTTTTCTAGTGATAGTGGTAATAGTATGCAATGGTGGCAGTGACAGTGATAGTGCTAGTAGTATTAGTGTGTAGAAATAGTGATGTGCAAGGGTAGTGGTGACTATGATAGTGGTGATTCATCCTATAAAACAATTAAGGATTTTATGCATTAAAAATAGGTTCAGTAAGAGGTTTATTAAGTATAGGGGTCATTTACATTCATCATGGTTTAGAGAGTGCACGACTTAAAAAAGTCAAATGTGATATGCTTGCTAGTTTTATAGGTCATGAAAAGATCCTTATACCAATCCTTTCAAGTCACATTATCCAAATATTCTTGAGAAGGTAGGAAAGAGTTTATTTTATTCTTATGGCTAAAATGATCCTTGCCATTAGATCGAATGATCGCTTGTTAGATTTTTAGCCTCTAAAGGACCCTAAGTGCTCAGAACTTTGTGGTAGAAGTGGTGCCTAAGGCAAAATAAACTATCCTTTTTAGGCAATAATGTGGATGAGGAAAAAAGGTAATTTTCTATGAACTCTTTTGCATTTTTAATAATATAAGATGGATTTTTTAATTTGTTTTAAATCTTTGAAATAGAGTCTTTTAACTCTTTTTGAATCAGATGGAGTTTTATGACTCCTTATGCCCTTTGTGGAGAAAAGGTTGGTTTTTTAACCTTTAGGATGTTTTTAGAGGAAGAGTCTTATGACTCCTTATACCTTTTGTAAAGATAGAGGTTATCTTTTAATCTTTTAGCATCTCTTTAGACATGAAGTCTTATGACTTCTTATGCCTTTTGTAGAAATAATGGTGGTCTTTTGACATTTTGGATCTTTTGTGAGGTAAGTTACAAAGGCCTCAGCTTTTGGGTAATGCTTACTTTTATTTTTCAAGAATTCATATTCTGTGGCTTTCTTGTAAGGTATTTTTTTTATAGAGGCTTAGGTTTTTTAGAAGGGATGAAATCAATTTTCTTGATATTTGGTATTTTTAGATAATTTCTTAATTATTAGCACTTATGGATTTTGGTATTAGTAGACTTTATGTCATAACTCAATTTCTCAACATAGCCTACCTAATGATAGGTTATGAACTTGTGACTTATGAATGCAAAATTTATTTCAAATATGCAATTTTATGTAATAAGGAAATTCAAATCCATAATATTATGTACAATGGAGAAACAATATAAGAAAATTCAAAAGGCATAAGGTAATTATTTTTACAAAAATATAAATGTGCATGATGTCTTGGGGTTGACCTAGTTAATTCATGTTTATAACATTTTCATCTATATACTAAATAGCCCCTGCCTTTAATGATAAGTGTGTTTTCTATGTGCTCGTTAACTAGGCTAGAAAATGTTAAGAGAAGAGTGAACAATCAACATGCTCATTGAATAATACCCTATCCAACTTTGTGTAAAGATCCTTTTTGGTCATATATACACTCAACATATATATTGTGCAAATATAGTCATAAGTACATATGTATATTCATTGCATAACATAGTTCATTTTCTTATGTTCATGTGAGACTCTTGCTTTGAACCTAATTCTTTGAAAACATTCATAGCATAGAAGATGAAATAGCTTTCATGTCATAGCATATTAAGCATAATTTAAATAGTAACTAAGGGAACTTATGATGCTTTCGTGATTCCTAGCTTGGAAGACATTATAATACGGTATGTATAATCATTATCCTATATTGAGTCCAGCATGCAAATAACTATCTCATATCAATCTATTTGTTGGTTATCATATGCACTAGTTGGGTCTCATTGCCATGCTTTTAGCCAAATCAAACTATGTCTTATGCCATATTTTCTGGATCATTATTGGGCTTTCACATGAATCATGTTGAGTTCTATGTCCTAAATATTTTCCTAGTGTATTTATAGGCATCCCCTAGCTTACTGACTAGAGGCAAATGCATTCAACTTTTAATTCATAAGGTTTCTATCTTATTGCTTTTGTTTAGGATAGTTGGTTAGCTCTTTTTGACAAAATAATGATTTTACCCCTATTTCTAAAGTTTTCTTAGTTAGTCTTATCCTTGAGGTTTATCCTTTTACAATTCAATTAATGCATTATATTATTCAATATTACCATTTTATCCTTTAAATATTAAAATGATGATTTTTCCCTTGGCCTCAAGATGATTGATTCTTTGCCTAATCTTGAGTTTCTACCTTCCCTAATTTGATTATGTCATTCATGCTATTTTGGTTATTGTGTTAACTCTAGGTTAGGTTTTAAGAAAAAGAATAAAAAATTCCTTTTCCTAAATTAAACATAAAAGCATAGTAAACATTCATATCACATAGTTAAAATAATTTATTTAATTATCTTAATCTATATTATCTAATCCTAATAAACATATATAGTTTGACTATTTTAAAATATCTACACATATGCTTTATTTTTTAAAGCAAGCTAATTAGGTGATTTTTACATACCTTTAATGGAAATTATTCTCCTTGAAACACCTTAACAAAGACCTTTACAACAACCTAAAGAAAAATAAACTTAAAAACTAGGAAATAAAATAATAAAGGTAAAAATTAACCTTAAGTCAAAAATTTTACTATAAGCTTTTGCTTTTATAAAATACCAATCATAATCCTGTTTCTATAAGTTTCCCTTTTTTTTTTATAGAACCTTAAATGCAAAAACAAGATTGTGAATTTCATTACCCATTTGTGACTAGCAAAGAATCCACTATTTAGTTTTTAGTAGCCTAATCCAATTTATTCTCCTCATTCCTAATTAATTAATTAAAATATGTAGCAAGGAGGAAGGAAACATTTGAGAAAAGGAAGCATTTCATTTTTTTAACAATGTTTACAAAATATGAGGAAGTTAAAGTTGCTTATATTCCTCCTAAGATGAAGACAAGCCACTCTAATAAGCCTAAAAGGAAACTTAATGTATGATTTCTTTACCTATTTCTTATACATAGAATAAGGTCCTAAAAACTATTTTATCTACAAATATCTAATGTTACTAAGTAATTAAGTCATAAAGCTTCTAGCAAGTCTTACTCTTAGGAGGTGGTATTGGAGGGCTTAACTTATATATTTGCAAAATAAATTATGAAGGAGTAAGTTTGGAGTACACTGAGTAAATGCTCTGATACAAATAAACATAATAATATAATAATCTAGCAATCAGGTTATCCTCCTATGAAGCTCATCATAAAAAAACATTCATTTTAATCAATGCATTTTCAAATAATTACAAGAGGCTTACTCAAAGCCATATCACCATAATTATATCACATTAAATCATTCAATAACCATTAGGTTTCAAATTCATATCTTAATTCACAATTTAATAATAAATAATACACATACATCCTTTTTGTAACTTCCAAGCCAACCTTTTCTATAAGCTATCCATCCTTATATCTCTTAAGTCAACTTTATATCCTTCATAAGCTTATTATAGAGAATTAGGCATCTAACATTCATATAATCCCTTATATATTCTTATATCACAGTGCTCAACCCATTTCTTTCTTATATCACATTGATTTCATAGCAACATTATGCCACCATGCATGGTCATATGTCATATTTTATTCAATAAATAATAGTACAAGTTTATTCACATTTCATATCACATGGCATAGCACTTTAATTTCTCATTTCATGGTCACATATTCATGTATTTAGCCCTTAACCATTATATAGTAACTTACCTTAGTGTTTAGGAACCATATATCCCATATTAAACCTTTAGGTATCGTTATAAAATAAGGTGGAGTAGGTATAGTCGATTATATATTTGACTATAAAAGCCCCAAAGATAATTATAGGGTTTATAATCAACTATGTTGTTGACTATAAAGGTCCAAGAATATTTCTAGGGCTCAATAGTTAACTATTAAGCTTTAGAAACTATCTTGGAGGCTCATAGTCAACTATTAACCTCTAAAGAGTAGCTCATGACCATATACTTAACTATGCTATCTTAGATTACACATTTTAGGACACAATTAACTACTACCTAGAAACTTGTAGTTTTTTTTTTTTTTTGCAAATTTCATTCTTCATCCATTTTAGATTATGCTTTAAAGCATCCAACACCAAATTAATTCTCATGGAATTATAAATACACTCCAACTTCATGCCAGTATTATCGTTTCCATCATTAAACTAAGCAAACATCATTAAACAACACACCAACTAAGCATATAAAAACATTTTTGAAGAAAACTAGATTTAGGAAGTTATATGCTTATCTTTTTACAATCTAATAATTTAAAAGGGAGTATCAACTCACTTACTATAGATGATGATGCTAGAAGGTAGATTTGAAGCCTTTTAACCCTAATCATACTAAAAATTAAATATTTCTTATGTTAGGTTTCCAAACTCCCATTGGAATAAAATTTCATTAAATTAAAAATGAAGGTGAAGAGGAACCCTAGTAATAAAGATGTTCTTACCTTAATTAGATGAAGAAATTGAAGAAGGCTGAGCCTTTTCTTGCCAAATTTAAAGAAAGGAATAAGAAAGGCTTTGGAAAGGATCAAAAGGAGAAGAGAGTTGTATAGGAAGTTTTAGGAATTTTTTGGGAAATGAAGATGGATTGGCCAATCTCTAGCCAATTGTGACAAACGACATTTTGAAATTATCCCTTAAATCCCTTTTCATTATCACATTCTTATTCATAATAACTTAAAACCCCATATTTTATTGCTTTGTTAAACTTTTCTTCTCTATTTCTTACCATACCTTATTCCATAGTTTTCTAAAACATCAAGTTTTAGTTTTTCTCCATAATTGCACATAAAATTTCCAATTTAAGCAAAACATACTGAGTATGTCGATTATTCCCATCACATGATAAATTCTAAATTACTATATTTTTAAAGAGAGTTTAACACTACTACTAATCAATTAACTAGTTGGTTAGGCTCTAGGCTACTTTTATGATGTGGGAACTTAGCCTAACTAGTCCGAGGTCTAATTAAAACTTATCCATTTGTGTTCTACCTAGTCTAACTTTATTCTTTCTAATTAGCACTTTTTCAAGTTATTACACTTCAACTTATTCTTTCTAACATGACGTCATCCTACCAAAATGTATTCATCAAGGGTAGGCAAATATCAAATAACTAAATATTAACCATTCTAAACTATATGATAAAATGAAAAAGTAAAACTCACTATTAAGCTCTTATTAAATTTATTTTCAAAAAGCTTATAGTGAGACTATTTCAGGTCTAGTTCAACCTTCTTGATTATAGTAAAGGATTCATCAAGGATGAATTATCTTAAGGTGAGAAAGTAATATCCAAGTAGCTTTAGTAGAAAATAAGATTAGGTTTAAATAGAATAGGAAAGGATAAGTAAGGAAATAAACCTTGGACTAGTTAGGTTGGGTTACATGTCATGAAGGGGGTGTAAATATCAATCAAGTGGTTGATCGATTAGTAGCTAATCGACCTTCTAAGATTAATTTGCTAAACACACCTCATAGCTTATACAAGAAGTTCTCCTTTCAATGCATTTCACAATCTCATTTTCACTTTTGAAATTCTTCGAAAGAGAGTAACTTACAAAAAATGAGGTTATGGCTAACCCTTTGTTGCAGTGAAAGTTAAAGGTAAGAGTTTTATTTTGAAAGGTTAATTCATTTGTATTTCATTTTTTTCCTAATTTTTTAATTTCCTTTTTCTTTTTAGTTATAAAAGTCTTTCTAGTAGTTAATGAGATCTAGGAAGAGTCTTTGGTTTAGGTTTTTGAAACAATAGTCTTTTCCTAAGATGTTTTCTTTGACCAACTTCATTATATATATAAGTTAGTAAATATTTATATTTAAAAATTAAGTTTAACTATTTTTATCTATTAGGAATAAACAATTAACATCAAGATAATTAATCAAGTTACTTGTTAATCTTATGTGTATGGTTGCTATTATTATATATTTATTTGGTGAAATTTATTTTTGTCATTTTAGACTAAATAACTAGAATAGAGATAACATAGTGATAAAGATAACATGAATGACATAATTAAAACTATGAAAGATAGAAATTTAAAGCTTAGATTAAAAAAATATTGATTCTATGCCTAATAGTAAATCATTATTTTGCTGGAAAGTGTAGAACTGGTTAGTTTAGCTAAAAATGATAGGATAACCATTTATAATCTAAGAGTCAAATGTGTTTATCTCTAATAGGCTTAAGGATGCCTATAAGTGCCTAAGGAAGATGCTTAGAGCATAAATAATGATGTGATTTGCCTAAATGAGTGGCAATGATCAACAGAGTTTAGTATGAAGTGTGACATAATTCATTTGAAAGCATGCTAGTAGGACCCAATTAGTGCACAAGATGATGAACCAGTGGGTTAATGCATAATGTATTATGATACATTACACTTATTATAGGATAAACTATGAATACCATATTGTAATGTCTCCCAAACCAAAGTTATTAGATTCCTATTCATATCACAAGTTACTTTTGATTATTATTCTAGATTATGAAAATATGCATGTTATGATGTGTTAAGTTTTCAAATACAATTTTCTATGATAAGCTAGTTTTGAATTAAGTATATGAAAGTATACTAGAAAGAGCTTTCAGTTACTTAGTTATAAGTATTAGTATTTCTTTAGCTATAAGAATTAGTATTTCTAATTATAAGTATTTCTTTGGTAATGAGTAAAAGTATTTCTACATCATAAGTATAAGTATTTATTTAGTTATAAGCATAAGTATATTTTCTTTCGTTATTGTTATATGTTTATTTTCCTACCCATGTTTTTATGCTTATTGTAAATGTAAAGCCAAGAAGTTTTTTTTTTCCTTACTAAGGATTGGATAGGCTTCTTTTTCACTGAGAAAATTGTTTGCTCACTCCCTCTTTTACATTTCAAAAGATAATCTAGAAAAAAAAATTGCTAATAGTATGTACTCTGATGATTGTATGAAATGTATGATCATGATTGAAAATTTTTAATGACATTCCATTCCTAACCAGCTTGGCTTAAGAAAAACAAAGACATATTTCAAAGTCATGTTTTCTAGTTTAATAATCTTGCATTAAGGGTTTTCATAAATCACTTGTATTTATTTAAAAAGAGGCACCAACATGTTTTTTTTTTCATTTTTTAAATTAAAACATATAAAAGGGATTTAAAAAAAAGAAGTATGCTCATAAGTTCTTAGTTTACCACTAGAGTGATCTAAGTTAGTCGCAGTTTGAGAAATTAGAATGACATAGTATATTACCTTAAACTTTAATTTTAAAATGTTTTATTAAACTTTGCAAACTTATGTAGTTCTCATCATTTAAAAAATGGATGCGGAACTAAAGTTTAAAATGAAAATATGATTTTCATCCATAATCTCAAGCCTGAAGTGATTTCATCCATCTCACCTTCATTAGTTAAATGAAATCTTTATGAAAATGTTTCAATGATGACTTTTTCACCACGTTGTAAAATGCAATAGTTAAATCTATGTGAGGAACACATAAAGAAAACTTTTTGTTAGTGAAGTTTAAAATTTTCTTATAGGTAAAATAAAACCTTAAGAAACATAGATGTAAATGGTGATGTAACAACATTATAACTAATTTATTTTACCTTTTTATATATGCCATAGTCCTTCTTAGTTCCTTTGACTTTTGAATTTGTGATAGTTTTTAGAAGGTATCCAATAGATGTTGTGATGCATTTAATTAAGAGAGTAATAAACTACTTTTTTGCATTAAAATTCAATGCTTCATTCAAACAAGTTGATTGGATCTAAAATTTTAAATTGAAAATTCAACATTAACTCTTACATCCAAGGCTGATAAAGTTCTCCAATGTTTCAAGGCCATCCCCTACTATAAAAAGAGGTCAACCATCATTGTTAAGCACTAAGAGAAACCAAGTGATCCTAAGAAAGATTTCCTTATGTGCTTAAGTACTTTTACTTTTTATTTAGTTATTTTTGTGTTAAAACTTGTATATACACACACTTAGAAGTGTGTTATAGAGTTATAATCTCTTGAGGGAGATTAAGCTTTGTGCTCGTCCATTGAAATCCTAGTTAGAGATTAAAGGAAACAAAGGAACCTTTCTTGGTATGAACTTGAAAGCTAGGTGCAATTAATCTTTTAGATGGCGTTTGGTTTGTAAAATCTTTCTCACATTCTTAGGAATGTTTTAAGAAAATATAAAATTCTTATATTTGTTTTAAATTTTAGAAAAAAATTCCTAGGAACATTCACAATCTCAAGAATGTTTATTCTCTTAAAATATTCTCATAAGAGGTGGGTATCCTACATTCCTATGACATAGGAATGTTTAATTAATAAAAAAATAAACTATTTTGTTTACCCTACTATTTACCATAATTAATCATTACCCATCATTATTTATTGTTAGAGACCATTACTTACCACCCTTCATTGTTAGTATCTATTATTGGTCACCACCTATTTTTAATGATTATTGTCGATTATTACCTATCGCTAGTAACCATTGCCTATTATTATTGATCATTATCAACTACCATTTACTACTAGTAACCATTATTTATTACCATTGACCACCACTACTACTTGTGACTATTATTCATTACCACTTATAGTTGGTGACCATCCTCTAACCAACACTACTACCAATACCCATTGCTAGTAACCACTGTTAATCACTCAATTTTTATTAAAAATACTTTTGGTAATAAAAAATATTTTTAAAAACATTTAAAATATTTATAACCTAATATTGTATTATTTTTAGGAATATTTTTAATTAAACTAAACATAATAATATCATATTCCTAAGAATTAAATTTTTAGGAATCATATTTCTAAGAATATTAGGATTGCCAAAAGTGTTTGATTTCACAAACCAAACATCACCTTAATGGATATCTTAAGTCATTTACAAGAGCTTGAAAAGAGAATAGTAGAATAAAGGTGAATTTCATTTGAACAATCTAACTTCTATAAAATTTGGTTATGTTTTTTCTATTCTTGTCTTTTTAAATTTATGTTGATTTACTAGTATTTGGTAATGTTGCATGACATGTCATGTGTAGATATAGACATGCCCTATTACTTAATTTATTTAAATAATTACTTAGATTAAATCTTGAGTAAATTTATTCTTAAGGGTTAACTATTTTTAATTTTGATGAGCAAATTATCTCTAAATTTCTAAGGTAATTATACCTAAAATGATGTATTCTAAAGCAATTGTCTCTTAGCTTTTTCTTCTTAAGTAGGGAAAAATATAATAAGGAAAAATAGATAAGACAATATTCTCTTACTTTTCAAAATCTACCAAAACAAAATACTACTCTTGTTTTGGTGTTAGTTTCACACCCCAAGTTTTGGATTGTGTGTTTGCATGAAGGACTCTAGTATTTGCTTTGCAAGCTAACAAGAGAAGTCATTTATGATTGGAGATTTAAGACACATTGATGGAAATCAAGAATGAATAGGAGTCTTAATGTACATGGATCTTGATTTAAGTTGAGGCAATAAAACTTTAGTTATGGGATCCAAAATTATATGATATAAATATCGAATCCTATTTTTTTTTGAAATACACCAATATTTAAGTTATTTTTATGCTTAAAATTACATATTAATACTACTACAAAATTGTCTTTTAACATTAATTGTTTGATAAGTTTGATGTCAATTATGAGCCTAAATATATATGAGCATCATTGTATATTAGACTATTTCACATTGGTTTTACAACTAACGTGAAAAAAATAAAATAGCATTGGTTTTCATATGAATGAGAACTATCATCATTTTTTTCATTGGAAATATAACTTGGTGAGGTAAGACCTCTGTGAAATTTATAACAATATTATACATCAATTTTTAATAAATAACTAACATCAAATATATATATACATATAACTATGATTTTTTTTAAATAACCAGTATGGTATGTTATGCCTAACCCGTAACATTATCCCTCTTTTGTAGTTCCTCCTTACCTAGTCTCTTTTAACCCTTAACATCTCTGATGATACTATATATTTCCATTTTCAACAACGTTAAAGACTATAACAAAAGAATGTAAATGGTAAAAGTTTATATTTAATACTCATTGGTCAATATATAAGATTAGCATTCTCTAGAGAAGCACTTTTGTGTCAATCAAATATTTGCAAATATAATGGACATTCATTAAAATTTGATGTATAATATTACACATTTCATATAAATAAATAATAGATAATATCATCAAATGCCAAAAATATGAATAAAATTAATTTTCCTATCTATGCAAATCTATAAAATTTATATCAAAGTAGAAGGTAATAAAACATAGTTAATTATGAAATTAGAAACTAAGTTGTAAGAATAAAAATAAAAGCTAAGAAAATTATTTTATATTTTGTGCTTTGTCAATGAGTGTGCAACCCTACAATTTTAGCCATAGGCTAATAAATCTTCAATATTACAAAATAATTAGTGAGCATAAATATAAAACTAAAGAAAATTATCTTAAGGTTGGATGATAAGTGTACCTTGGTAGAGAAAGAATTATTTTAGAGTTAGAAAAATTTTATGATGAAATTTGAAATGGTATCATGATTTCACTTTTTTTTCTATTTTCAACTTGCACCCTATTATAAGATTCCATAGTAGTTACTAAAATGAAAAAAAAAACCTTACATCTAAAATAAAGTAATGTCATTTTACTATAGAATTTTAAATGTCAATTATTAAATAAAAACAACATCATAACATTTCATTTCGTTAAGAAACCAAAACCTTTTGTTTGGCTAACTTTATGTATAATTTTTCAAGCAATAATTATATAATCTTATTATAAATCTTACAAGAATACTAACATCATTTTATGAATTGATAAATTTTATTTTTAATTCAACTTACTTTAAGTGAAATTAATAGCATTAAAACTATATTTTGCATTACAATTTTTTTATACAATTAAATAGATACAAACAATAACATATTGCATGAAAATGAAACAAATGAGAAATTGAGGATCTATTATGAAAAATGGTGTTTTGCCATTTTATTCATTCTTATATTAGTACTTCAATATATACAACCAAAAACTATGAACAACAAACTTTAAATGAAAAGGAAAAGTAGGTAACCTCTGCTTGTAATTCATTTATATTGCTTGAAGGCTTCTAAGTTAGAGGGTATAAATGGTTATAACTTGATAATAAATTATAGTGAGAACAAGTAGCAAAACTATTTTTGTAATGATCTCAATCCTTTTAATGTGAGAATGGTCATACTACTTCTCACTACAATTTCTTATTAATTTTTACATCTAAGTTTTCTTGACATTTCTAAATGAGTTTCTTGAGATAGAACCTAAATGCTAATAAAGACAACTTTGGAGGATGTAGCTGATTGCAAATTGATGATAAATTATATTAAAAAAAAGTAGTATAACCATTTTTGCAATGAATCAAAACTTTCTAATGCAAAAATACTCATACTAATTCTTTTCACTACAGTTTCTCATCAATTTTCTCATTTTTGGATTTTCTTGACATCTTTAAATGTGCTTTTTAGGATAAAACCTAAATACTATATATTGCAATGAATAATAGAGATAGCTTTAGAGGGTGAAGATGGATGCAAACTAATAATAAATTATAGTGAGAAGAAGTAGTATAATTATTTTTACAATAAACTCCAACCTTCCAATGCAAAAATAGCAATACTACTTCTTTTTGTTATAATTTCTCATTGATTTTTCCTACATTGATAAGTGAGAATAAAATTATAAGCAACATGCCAAGCTTTAAATGTTAGCTACTAACCAGAATTAATGTATTACATATCTTTTATTTCATATAACTTGGCTATGAATATACCTTGAAACATAATAATTTTTGGTAGTTTTCTAATTCACATTATTGGCAAATGCTTAATATTTATTACACATTAGATGGTTGTTAGTATATCTTTAGATGTCAATTATGACAAAAACTAATGTGGTAACTCATGCCAAATTTCAAATTTAACTCTTAATTTCCTAATACAACTTTTGCATCATAAATGCTATCATTATAAATATTTATTACATGTTAGTTAGCCGTTGGTACACCTTTTATAATGGCCTAATTTATTTTAGCCATTTCTTTAAATTGAAAAGTTCCAAAGCATTTATTTTAAATCAATTTGCAATATTAAATTATTTCATTTTAGAAATTTCCAAAAATAAAATGATTATTTGCACATTTAATTACTTAATTATTAATTATTTTACCCCTTGTTAAAACTTAAACATTTAATTTTTTGTCAATTGATATTGTAATTTTAGTTATTTATTTAACCATTGTGCTATCCAAGGTTGTCTTGAATAATTCATTTTTTTACAATGTTTCTTTTACCAAATTAGGAAAATTTAGAATTTATAAATGTGAAAATTAAAAAAAAGTATTCATATAGATTTTAGTAAATGTTTTTATTCAAAATTTAGGGGATTTTAGGACACTCATTTTTTAGCTCTTAAATTTATTAAATTATTATAAAATTATTGAAAAAGAGAAAGGAAATGAAAATGATGAAAAATTAAGGATGAGTGGTTAAGATTTGATAGGAAAAATGATTTTATGAAGGATGAATAGTTTATATTGAATTTTGTTTTAAATCACTATAGGACTATTTCATTGTAACATTTCCTTTTAAAATTTTTAACGAATGAACAATCATAATCATCCTAACTTTTGGTTTTGGTATGCTAGCTACATTAGATCAAAGCCTTTGGCTTTATTTTTTCCTTTGTGTAAAGCTTCCATTTGAAATCTTGACCTTTCTGTCTCATCCTTTTTCCTTTCTCTCACTTTTGGTCTCTCTTTTCATTACATTGATACCTATGGTCACTGTGCTATTATCATTTCTCACCTTTCCTTTTTCTATCTCTTCTTCAGCTAGCTATGGCTTATGGATGCTAAGAAAAGTTACCAAACTATAGTTGGGATGCAATAGCAAAACAAGGTCATCAACCCTTCTCATCAATGACATTCCACCATACTCTAGCTATTATGGAGTTGAGGGTGACTTCCTTAAGAAGAGATAAGCTTAGCTAAATCAAAATAGTTAATATTTTTGAGTGTTTTCATGCTAGATTCAATAACCCTAACTTTAATACAAGTTTTTGGCTTTTTGAAATAATCTTGGAAAAAAATAAAGAAATTTATGACTTAATTTATTACAATAAGTTGTTTGGTAGTTATGTGAAGGGTTGCAAGAAAAGATATAGTTAGTTTGAGTTTAATATTGATTTTATTTTTTGTAGATTGATGGATAACTAGTAAGTTAGTAAATTGATGTATTTCAAAAATTCTAAGAAGGAAAATGGCATTTAGAAGTAAGTATCTTATTATAGTATTAAAATCTTTAATTTTATATTTTCCTATGTAGGTGAATATTTTTAAGATTATGTTTGCATATAAACATATAGGTATCCATATATCTATGTATGCATACTTATTTGTGAAAGTTCAAATGCTTTAATATATATCTGATGGTCCTCTAATCATTGTGATGTGGAATGCACAACTTGTATAAACTATTATTGTAGGAATCTTGAGGCTATGCAATTGAAATTTAGCAATGTTATTAGTTATTCTATGATATTAATCTGTAGTACTTATATAATTAGGATAATTGTTGATGAATGTGGAATTATGGCAATGCAATTGACATAGTTGTTGCCTATTTTATGATACATAAATTGAATAATATACATATGTGTGTGTGTGTGTATGTATGTATATATATATATATATATATATATATATATATATATATATATATATATATATATATATATATACCCATATATATAAAATTGTTGTTGAAGTAAATAGTTGAGGCCATGCAATAGGAGCATGGTATTGTTGCTATTTGTCCTTGTCATGAATGACAATTGTTATGTTAATTATAAATTAATTTGAGTTATGAGACCATGTACTGAGGCATGATATCATTGTGAAAACAAGTGAGTGATCATTGCTTGAGCTATAATATGAGAAAGAGATTGAATATGCATTATGTTACGAGAAAGTGTGATTGGGAAACTGTGAAATACTATGTCCATTTAATCGATAACAAGGCAAACCTTGCAAGGATAAGGTTAAAATTTTTGAAGGGATAAGATTGACATGGGAGTTATAAGGAGATTTATGTGCTTTCTTATCTTTATTATTTGTTTAAACCATGTGTTGTGAATTTGATTTGAATATACTTATGTGAGGATAGAATGATGCTTTCACAATTATATGGTTAAAAAATATCAAGGCCATAGAATGAGAATGTTCATTTCTTAGAGAGTGGTCATTCTATTATATGATGGAATTTCCATCTTATAGTAAAGGTAATAGAATGGTTATTTTATTATTTATGAATTTTTTAAAATTCCTATCACTTACATTTTTCATATATTCAAATATTATCCTTTATTAATAAAAATAAAATAAAATATTTTTTATTAATAAAATTTAAAGTAAAATATTTTTGGTAATGTAAAATAATTTTTTTTATTCTTTATAAAAATTATTTAATATAAGATTTGATAATAAATTTTTAAGCTTTTAATATAAAAAATTTAAGGTTAATCATGTTTTTGAAAATTAAATTTAAAATATAATAATATTTTAATTATTGATCATATCATATATTTTTTATTTAACATATATATATGTATATATGTATAATATTGCTATTTTACTATTTAATATACATGCCCAAATGTACATTATATAAATGTTTAGTTATAAAAAAGTTATAAATAAATAAATAAATGACAATACCATCTTCATATAATTATTGTTTAAATTTATATTTTTCTTTTTAATTTTAAGAGTG